>MNCI01038036.1:2662713-2689593 GCA_015680685.1 Gnetum montanum | reverse complement strand
CTCGACAGGTAAAACTCCATATAGTCTTGTTTACGGTTCAGAAGCTGTTTTACCTTTAGAATTGCAGGTACCATCTCTAAGGATCACGCTCTCCGGACTCCTCGACGACGAGCAAAACAATGATTTACGCATCATTGACCTGGACTCGGTGGAGGAGGAACGCGTGCGTGCACTCGATCAGATCGAATGGTATCAGAAATAACAACGGCAATGACATCGACATGACATTCATAAGCGCCCCATCAAAGAAGGGGACCTCGTACTTAAAGCCGTTCGGGAACACCCAGATAAATTCTTGGTCAACTGGGAAGGGTCTTACCTGGTTGTCAAAGCATTCGACAACGGGGCATTCAAACTAGCCGACATGGATGGAAAATAGTTTGCAAATCCAACCAATCATCTGTTCCTCAAACCGTTCTATACATGAATTCGAACTCAGGTGCGCCATAGTCCTGGAATCACGACTATAAACTGATACCACAGATTAGTCCTGGAATCACGACTATAAACTGATACCACAGATTAGTCCTGGAATCACGACTATAAACTGATACCACAGATTAGTCCTGGAATCACGACTATAAACTGATACCACAGATTAGTCCTGGAATCACGACTATAAACTGATACCACAGATTAGTCCTGGAATCACGACTATAAACTGATACCACAGATTAGTCCTGGAATCACGACTATAAACTGATACCACAGATTAGTCCTGGAATCACGACTATAAACTGATACCACAGATNCCGTCAGACTCCTCAGAGTCCGCTAAGACTATAAACTAGCTCGCCTCTGTATGGTCAGCTAAGACTCAAAACTGGCAACGTACCGTCAGCCACGACGCTAAACGGGTAATGTCCAATGGGTTACGACACAAAACTAACCCATGATAGTCCGCTAAGACTATAAACTGGCACGTTCACCTTCGACTCCTCACTCCACCGTCATATTCATTCATCAGGATCATTGCATCTCTCATCAGCATTGTTGACATTCGCATTCCATGCTCAGAATCGCCCCAATATTTTGTCCACCTGCAGCTGTTTAAGTCTAAACTCATCAATTCACTCATGGTTTTCTTGTCTCTTTGGAGTTGTGTTTGCAGGATGATGCTCGGAAGTTCTCGTACGAGAGTGCGTTTCATCATAGGTAGCAAGATGAGGTGATGTCCATGTTGTCCACCTGGCAAGACTAAATCGAACCGTTAACCCGCACATTCCCATTCCCTGAAAATCCACTATCTATTTACCAAACTATTGCACACTGCGAAACATTACAGCAGTCGCAAGATGCAGAACGCAATATCTGCGCATGAATACAAGGACAAACCGCAAAAAAAAAAAAAACGGGACCCTTGGCACTTCCCCTATGCCCCAGGCGGGAAGGCATCGGTCTTGAAAATACGTACTCATGTCAAAAGCAGTTAAGAAACATCCTATCGCATGGCTTTGGCTCTTCATTAACAGCTTCCTCAAAGAAGGGAACTGTTCCTCCAAAGAATGCATCACCCCGTGGCTTTGGTAGTGACAACTGGTTCTCTTGAAAAAATCACCGAGAGCACTGTTCTGCCAAAGGACGCACATCACATGCTTGAGTTCCAAGTTTGCCGAAAGACGGCTATCGACAACGACCGGCATGCCGCACACCTGAGCATCCCATTTTCCCTAGCTTGATCCTTCTGGCAGCGATCCCCATGATCCCTTACCCCCTGCCAGTCGCCAATCTCACCCTTTCCATACCATCCACCACCGAGCACGGTACAATGATGTCTGATCCAGGGGCAAAGGACAGAGCTTTTGTCAAGTCGCTTGTGGTGTTTTGCGCTTCTTTGTCGACACTTCTCGGGTCGATTCCTCCAAGCGTCAACAAAGAGGGGCCAATGAAACACCACAAAAATCTGTGAGTTTAGCATCTGTCCGACAAGAAGCAGATCCCCATGACCCACAGGCCAATCTTAGAGGTCGAAACATTTGGTTAAGTGTTGTGCCAGCATATACGCCCAGCGTTCACGCCCAGCGTCTACGCCCAGCTCTCTAGCGTACACGCCCTGGTACGGCAGAGGCATACGCCCGACGACAGGATTTCCAATGGCAACATGAAGATTACACCGAAGAGCAAGGATTGAAGCAAGTGGACATCCTTCGGCATATACGCCGGCGTATACGCCCAACATTCACCAGCGTATATGCCAGCATCTATTCGTATACGCCCGGCGTACATGCCCAGCGTGTACGTCGGCCCGTTGTAACGTATACGCCCAGCGTATATCATGTTTCTAAATTGTAACGCCTGGTCTATACGCCACGTGTCTCCCCGTCCGATTTTCCCGGTAACCCTACCCCTATAAATAGCCCAGTTTTCCGCATTTACCAGGTCCGCAGAAATTTACCAGAGCCGACCCAGAGAAATTACGCTGCTGAAACCCTCTACTCTTACGCTTACGCTGGAAGCCCTGCATGCTGCACGCTGAGCACAATCCGCGCTCCGCCTACTCTGTCAGTCGGCCGCACCCTCCCATCCACCGGGGCTTTACGTCCGCCTTGTGTCCCTACACAACTGCGTTAGACCGGTGCACAACATCTTAACTCTATAATTCATTGTTTACACTTCTTGCAAGTTCTTTTACAGTTTTACGTCAATTTGGCCCACGCTTCGTTCACGCCAGCTTACATTTACGCTACCCGCGTCCGTGTACGCTCACTGTTTACGCCATGTGCGCCTGTTTACGCCCATTACACTGTTTTACGCTGTGTACGCCGTTCGAGCCCTCACGCTCACGCTGGGCCTATCTCTTTACGCCGTTTACATCCGACAGTGCTTACGCCCCTCTACGCTTACGCTGTACGCTTGTTTCGCCGTTCACGTCCTGTTTTACACATAACCCAGCGTATAACGCTTCGGTGGCGCTCGGGGAAGTCCTTGTTTGATCCGCGCACGGACCATCCAAGGCACTCTGCCTTCGTCCGCTCCAGCTCGCCCTCAAGCGGAGGCAGGGTCAACTGTGCTCGTTCGCTGATCTTTCGGTGCTTGTAACGTTCCAGCCTCGCACCGACGATTTCGGTCGGCACAGTCATCTCTGAACTATAGTAGTTTCTTTGATTCCACATATTTTACATGGTTTTATTTTTCTAATCAAATTTGAGTTAATTCATTCTACAATCTTTGTACTTCTTCCTCATGCCACATTCTACACTCTAGAATGGCCAGTATTCCCTTGGTTGAGATTACTTAATTTGTCCTACAGAGTCACTAGGAATATCAAAAATATTTGGCATCACTTATCCTATCTATAGTAATATGTCCAATGCATCCTAATGTTCTATTGAGGACATTAGCTTTTTTTCTTTTTCCTTATCTTTTTTGAATGTTATTGCTAAAGTTTGAAGAACTCTAACTCTAGAAATATTGAATGGCAATATAATAGGAACATTTGAAGATTTATTTATATAATTAGTAATCATCTTTGTTTCTCCTTGGAAATTCTTATATTACATCATCACCACTGTGGCTCCTTCTCCTATTTTTAATGTTACCTAGAAAGATGCAACATCCCATGATATCTATTATGCCTAGTCTTCATCATCTTTAACTTGCAAGAAAACTTCATCATTGGTTGGTCCTATGGATACTACAAGTTGATTGGGATTATCTCTTCCTCAATGCATGATTGATACTTCTCTACTTCAACAACTTATTATTTTTATTTTTTTTATTATTTTATTTTTGCAATATGTTCGAAATGGCTCATTGATGGTCTATAGTCTTGTTGTTTTCATTCTACTTTTTCTATAGCTAGTGTTGATCCACCAGATCCTGCTTATTCTATTCCTAGGATTAAAATGTTAGTTATTAATGTTAATCTTGCTAGTACCTCAGTGCTTACTAGTTTCTCTACTTGATTCTTCTTTGAAGGCACTAGCATGGAAATATTAGTGTAAGATGCATTTTTTGATTTTTCTTAAAATATTATAATGTACCCAAAAATGTCTACCTATTTATACAACTTTTTGATTAGAAAGGAAAATGGAAGTATATGTTTTCCTATTTTATTCTCCTTAAACGTCCCTATTTTGAAATCAATATTTTTAAGTATGGTTAATTCATTATATTTCTTTTCAATTATCCCATGAGCTCTTTACAACTAAAGGTTCCTTGCATCAATGTTGGGCCTTATAAAAATTCAAGTAATGTTGGATCCAACGTTTGGTAGATTAAGGGCTCTAGCAATGGCATCAACTAAATAAGGCACCGTAACATCTTCAATCTTCATAGTTGCATCATCTTGCCAATTATGTGAAAATTAATATGCATCCTCCAAGTACCATCACTATTGTTGCAAATTGTGAACTAGAAGAATGATGCTTGCAGTTGTTTCTACACCTTTGTGGATGAAAACTCCATGAATGGGCCAAAGATAAGCTCCACCGTGACAATTGACATAATGGATTTGTCATGGATGGTCTTGAGACAAACACCTACAAGTGTGAGACATTACTCTAGTTCTAGATCAAGTGGGGGCTTCACATATTTTGGCTATGCATATCATCCTATTATTAGTGTAAACTATTAGATGGAGTAAGATTAGGCTTCCTGCTCCTCAGTATCCCTTACTCTATGTCTTTTCTCCCTAGGTTATGATAGTCCATTGCCTTTGGTTACTCATTTTAGAGCATTTGCAATCATAGTGAGTTCCAAGATTATCCAAAAATTCTGCAAAAATTTCTAATAATTCACAAGATTTCATTGGATTTTGGATTTTCACTAAGATTTCATCTTATTTTTAATCTAGATTACAATGTTATAAAATTTCTTAAATTTAAAAAAAAAAGCCTCAATTTCATAAAAATATTTATTTTAACAATTTTTCAATAATTAATTGAAAAATATTTACAAGATCATTAACCTATTGCTTGTACATGACCTTTCATTAAAAATTTTTGAAATGTTCCATAGGAGAGAATTTTCAATTAGCTTTAAGAAATTTATTATTATTCATTATGTTAAAAGAATTCTTATCCTTAATTAATAATCCAAGTGTTAGCCAAAATTCCCAACTTTGCACAACATTCCCCCTCCATGATAGAGATGCTTTCTCTAAGATCTAAAGGAATTAAAAATGACATACATCATGTGTATGTTCAAGAAGATAGTAAGTTTATAAGATGCTTTGGCATAGAAATGACATAAAATTCCATTACATTATAAGTTGGAAATGAAAAATTAACAAATGGAGGAAACCTATATATAGAAATTTATATGAATGATATCATAGATGCAATATCATGGATGATGTGATATTGTATCTATGATTCAAGTTTAAATTTCTCAAAATATTTACTCGATTTTGATGAAAAAAATTCAAGAATATATGTTGCATGTAAGGTGTTAAGATTATGTAAAAGGGTGTCTAGTCATGGATGATGCTTAGAATGAGCTAAATTTTCATAGAAATGGTTGTAGGAAAGAAGTTTGGGAAAGGTAAAATATTAATGATCAAGAACTAATTATGTGAAAAATCATTGAATATATGAATGTATAGGGAAGTGGTAATTGTTAATACAATATCAAAAAGTATACAAGATAATGTGAAATTGGATGCCAAGTATGAAACACAAGAGCTATATAAGTGAGTCCTCCCCAAAGTAGAATCATCCTCATAATACCCTTATATAACAACATCTACAAGTATCTATGGATACTCAAGGAGTTGAATGTAAATCATACCTATCTTTCAAGACACAAATGCTAGTATTGCCCTAGTAAGAAAATAATCCTATGCTATATAAAATCATCAAATTATAATTATATATAATAGTGAGGTGAAATGATAATAGCATGGATTGTAGAAAATGGAACATGAGGTGTCTTACAATAATTATAATGAATTTAATGTATAATACATGGTTAAAGAAATCATTATCCTATTTGTCCAAGATCCAAGCCAAGTCTATACCACTTACTAGTGATATCGCATTATATAATCCTAAACCTATGACCATGAGACCATGATAATTGCAGGAATTATCATTACTTAGTAGTGAAAAATAATAAAATGGTTAATTAATTAGTTAGTTAATTTCAAAGGAAACTTAACCATTGGTCATAGGAGTGCCTTCAGGCATGGGAAACATGTCTTTCTAACCCCATAACTAATACTAATCCTACCAAATAAGTACCTTAAAGCATGGGTAACATGTCTTTCTAGCCACATCATGGGACTACTACAAGAGATCTTTTTAGATTCTTGAGAAGTAGCATACCTTCAAGCATGGGTAACATGTCTTTTTAGTCATATCCCTATGAATGTTTATTATGAGAATTTATTATTTATTACATCATCCTTAGCAAAGGACTATCTCCATGTATGGATAACATGTCTTTCTAGTGACATGGAAAGACAACGCTTGTTTAAGAATATGCTTCTAGTTAAAATTAGAACACAAGCAATGATATAACTACACTATGTAATGAGACTCATAGAAGAAGCTTAGAAAATTAACAAATCTTCTTGATATCATATTCTTTTAATTTCCACTTGATTCTTCACCTTTCCATCAAGGCACATTGATCATCAGTTTATTTTATTTTTATGTGGTGAAAATCTTATTATGTCTATGGTAAGAATCTCTTATTATTGGAAACAGATGTATGAATGACGTTGTCTCATTATATATAAAGCTAGTCTTCTAATGATGTGATAACATATGGTGGACTTTGTGCTATTAAAATTACATCTTGCTAATTACTAATACTTTTATTAGGAAAATTAACAAAAATATGTACTCTAAGAATGGAAAATTTTATAAAGACTCAAACATATGAAAAACTGGAAAAACTATGAAGAAATTAAAAAATGTCAAGGAATAGAAGAATGATAGGAATTATAAAAATATTAAAGACTATGAAAGATATTTTAAAAATTAAGAAGAAATTAAAAATTGGAAACATATCAAAAATTAGAAAATAAGAAAAAGTGTAAAATCAAAAGACTTACAAGGACAAAAAATTAGGAGCAACTCCCCCACAACTATTATCTAAGGAGGAATTATATAAGATTAAATGGGATTTTGTTTAAGTATGAGTTATGGTAGACTCTTCTAATGTTGAAAAGCTGTGGAATGGTTTAACTTATTAAATATTGATGAGAATAAGTATTTATCGATTGGATAATATAGGCTTCATCCCATAAGGTTTAGAACTTAGTCTTTTAAGTAACATGGTCTAGGTTATAGTATAGGACTCTATCTCCTAGTCTAATAGAAACCTCTCTAATCCTACTGTTATGGTGATACTTGGTATACTTATTATGAATCTAATTGCACATTTAGATAACTAGTTGATTTTTATCTAACAAATTAAGGTTCATTAATTATTTCTTTTGGGAAAGGTCCACATTTCAGTCAAGTAAATAGGTAGTGGATATAGTATTGAGTTTTTCTTGAATTGGTAAAGTAGATAAATTTCCATATATGAGTTTATATGGAGAATACCCTCTTGGAAGTTTCCAAGTTGATTGATATGCCAATAAAGTATCATTAATCTTAGTATTCCAAGGCTTCCTATATCTACTAACAATTCTAGTTAATATGCATCTATTTTCATTGTTAGTAACTTCAACTTGATCATTTTCTTTGGGGTAATAGAATGTAATGAGTTTATGGTTAGCTCGAAGGATTTGCAATAATTTCTTCAATGTAGTTCTGGTGATGTGTGTTCTAGTATCTAAAACTAACATTCTAGGTACTTCAAATTTATTTATCACATGTTGTTGAAAAAAATTTATATCTATTATCGTTGTACAATCTTTGACCATAGCTACTTTTTCCACTTGGTGCAATAATAAATAGTCATAATTATGTATAAGTTCCTATTCAACATTGGTGTAATGGATCTCATAAACCCTATCCTCTCCCTCACCCCACCACCCCCATCAAATGATTCCAACAAATGTATTCATTGTTATGGTTCTTCATGTCTAGCTATTAGTCCTTTGTCTCTTTGGCATCTTTCACAAGATTTTGAAAATTGATGTGCATCCCTGAATATGGTAGGCTAGAAATAACCTATCATAAGAAGTTTCATAGCAGTCCTTCTTCCTACGTAGTGAACATCACATGATCCTTCATGTGCATCTTATAGGACTCTCTATTGATTTTCTTCTAGAACACACCATCAAATTAATCCATATAAATAGATCTTATATAGATAACCTTAAATTCTGATGAATTGCATGACTCTATGAAGAAATTGTTTCTTCTTCTTTTTATCTCATTCAATAGGGAGTTCTTATGATGTTTGATAAATCATATAATCTGTGATCTAAAACTTTGCTACTAAATCTACAACCATTGCTAGTCTTGTAAATAAGGACTCATCTAGAAATTAATCTAACAAAGGTTCTTCATTATCTTATGGGTCCCATCATAATCTTAACAAATGATCAGCTACTATGTTCTCTATTCCTTTTCTATCAAACATGGTGATGTTGAATTCTTGTAAAATCGCAAGCTATCTTATTACTCTTATATTGACCAATGGTTTTTTCATAAACAACCTAATTACATTATGATTAGTATGGACATAGACTAGATAACCAAGCACATGGTGTCTACACTACTCAATTGCATACACCATAATCATAAGCTTCTTTTCTATAGTGGCGTAGTTAAGTTGTGCTCTAGTGATGTTGTAGCCAATGTAGTAAATGTAATAAGGTTTATTGTAATCATCTAATTGAGTACTTACTATCGATATTGCATAGTTAGAAGTGTCCATCATAACATGGAAAGGTTATGACCAATCTAAAGCCCTTAAGATTAGAGTCTTAATTAATTTCTATTTTAGGCTCTCAAATGCCTTTTCATACTCTTCTAACCAAATAAATGATGCATCTTTCTTTATCAATTCTACAAGTGGTTTTACCATTTTCTAGAAATTCTCAATGAATCTTCTATAGTACCCTATGTGTCCAAGAAATGATTTAAAATATTTAACCATATGGCCTCTAGGTAATTTTCTATATGATTATTGTTTTACTAGGACCTACCTCAATTTCTTTTTGTGATACTTTATGTTCTAGAACTATTTCTTCTTGGACCATGAAATGGCTCTTTTGCTAATTGAGCTTTAGATTTGTTTCAACATATCTTTCTAAAACCTAATCTAATTAGTTCAAAAATTATTCAAAGTCAAGTCCATAAGTAGAAATATCATCCATAAGTACTTCAACTCTATTACCAATCTATTTTTAGAATATACTAAGGGAAAATCTTTGAAATGTTATAGGATCATTGCATTGATTGAATGACATTTGTTTGTACAAAAATGTTCTCCATGAGATAGTGAAAATTGTATTATTCTAGTCTTCAAGTGCAATATAAATTTAATTGTATCCATTATACTAATCCAAAAAACTATAATACTCATGCCTCGCAATGGTATTCAAAATTTTTGCAACAAGTGACAAGGAAAAATTATCTTTAAATGTTACCATGTTGAGTAATACGAAATCAATATAAATCCTCCATTTTTCATCCTTCTTTAGAATAATGACCAATGGATTTACTCATTCAATGTCCACTATTGAATAGATGAATCTAGCTCAGAGTAATTTTCCTAACTCTTCTTCAACTACTTTCTTAAGTTTTGGATTCAAGCTATGTTGAAGTTGGTAGCATGATTTAACTATTGAAATTGTATAGATGTGATGTTAGCAAATATGGGAATCTATGTTACTTATCTCATCATAAGATCATGCAAAAGCTGTTGGTCATTTTTCTACAACCTCAAGTAATTTTTATTTATTTTTTTCATTAAGATTTCCATTGATGATTAGCAATTTCCCATTATTCATAAAAACTTATTCTAGCATACCCTATAATATTTTTGGTTTCAAAGGTCCTGGTCTAAATTTATCAGGAATTTTTAGCTCCCCTCATTCAATAATTTTTTTCTTTCTAAAACTTATTATGTAAAATTTATCTTCTTATCCATTCTATCTTATCTATTTCTTTGACATAGGTTCTTGTGATTTTTTCAACTTGTTTCATGCATATATCTAATCTTGATTCTATTTCCTTAATTAGCAACTAGAGACCTTCTTATTTGGTGGCTACTACATACAGTCACTATTCAACACACATATCTTCAATACAACTTCTGCATGTTGTGATGTGATTCTTTCCTATGGTCCATACTTTCTACACACAATTGCAACTTGTATTATTATATGTGATCCATGGAACTCTTTACTTCTGATGAGACATGGTTCGCACAGGCCGCAATATCGCGTACACAATATCGCATCCCCCGCGATATCGTGTACGCGATATCGCGTCCTTCCCTACGATATCGCGTACGCGATATCGCAATCCGCCGCCATGTCTATAAATAAGAGGCAGCTCTCCCTTGTTTGGGGATCCTATTTTTAGAGTAGCGAAGCTCTGGCAGTTTGATCCCTCCAGAGTTAGATTTTTTCCGTGTCTGCCCGCAGTGTGATGAATGTAATTGTACGGTGTCTTTATTCGAGTGTGTCGTACTTGGACATGCACATGACCGGCAATAAAGATCGAGATTACTTCATCATTGCAGCATTCACTTAGTTTATTTATTTGTTATTTATTTAATGTTATTTATTGCTTTCATAGCGCGGTGTGAGTATGACTTAACTACGAGCATCTACGGGTGTGTACGGCTAGTTAAGGAATCGGTTGCTCATCGCGATTAGTCTCTCACCCTTAAACTCCTCTACAAGCTCCACATTGGTATTATTCTTCTTTAATGGGGGTATATTCTAAGCTTTATACATGTCTTAAGAAATGAGGTTTACTCTTGAGCTTGAATCCAAGAGAGCCTTTCATGATGTATTTCTTACTATTTGGAGGTAGATTAAAGGATTTTCTAGGTTAGTTCTCTTCTTGGAAAGTTGTCCTACTTTGATCTAGTAGCTTATTGTTTGAGTAAGCATGACAATTATGAGATTCTTATTCACTTATGCTTGAAGCATGGTATTTGTTTGAGGACTTGTTGATGAATCATGTTTTTTGTATGCTTTGATATCGAATACCCGATGTTAGAGCCTTGACGTTGGGTATCCAATGTCGAACCCTAGGACATAATGTCAAATATCTGATATCGCAAGGTATATGCCAACCTATAAATATAGCACTTAGGCTCACAATTTTGAGATCAGTTTTTGTCATAGTTAGTGAAGCTCTTGAATTTTGTTTTCTCCACTACAAATCTTTATTCAAGCACTAACATACCTGAGCACAACAGTGTGACAAAAATAAAAACGAACCCTTTTGATAATCCTTGCAGCACTAAGAATAGATTAATGTTTTCTCTAATGCACTTTCCTTTAATGCATTTAAATCAAGAAACTAATTTCTAGTTGTTAATTAACACAAGCACAACCACTTCAAGCATACATATAGTGCTTGGTAATCCAACAACACTTAACATTTGGTGACCTAGCAACATTATATGTGTTTAGGATGTGTTTAGAAAAGTGGGATGGGTACTTGTGTTAGGCTAGCTATGCAGTAAATGAATTAGATATTAAATTACTCTACCTTTCATTCTTGTTGTAGACGATTAAACTTATAAAACATAAAATGAGAAAAATCATGTACCTCAATTACACTTAAATCATACCCTTGAACTCCACAAGTGTAGTTGGGAAGACAATGAACATTTTTAATGCCCATTTCACTTCCTAGAGGAACTAGTGCACTAGAGAACTATAGGTGCACAGAATTCAACTAGATTGCATGTGAATGCCTTAGTGATTCATATGGCTGGGAGTAGGGATAACTCTCCACTTATCATTAGCACTGTTATTGGGGATCTTTTGGTTGTTTTGTGTGCTATCTAGGATTTAGTGAAAATCATTCAAAATTGTTGGAGCGAACCCTAGAGTAACATCATATTTTATAATTACTACAAAAAAATTTAAAAGCACACTACATTTTTATCATCTAATTGAAAATGTCTTCTTCTCACAAGAGTGCTTCTTCACCTAAGTTTGATGGAGCTCATCAGTTAGTGCCTCAACAATATCAAATCGTATATGCTCATCCTAATGAATATGTACCCAATTTAACCTTCTTCCTACATCAAGATGAATAGATGTGGTGGCATGACATGGAGGTCAACATTGTGTTGTCACCTAATCAATCCATTCCTACAATGCTCCAACAAATGCTTATACGATGGGGTCTCCAGGAACAACATGCTAAGTATGTTATGTAAGACATTGATGCCAGGGATTATCATCCCACTGAGGCACAACATCTATGGTATTAACAACTAGAACAATGTCATGAATTTGTGAAGGGAAAGGGATTTAATAATTTTTCATTCTTGTTGTACTAACAAGATGATGGGGAATCCTTCTCTAGGGGTTTTCCATTCAATGAAATTCCTCTCTTTGACTTCAATGATGGAGGTCAAAACCAAAACTTGCAATTGAAAATTTACAATCCTAGTTTTGGTAAGAATGGATCCAATGACAAAGAAGGATCCAAAGGGATAAGTCAAGAAAAGGATGTAGATGAGAAACAAGATCGTGATTATGGTCACGATCACTGAAGAGGTGGTAGCAGGCACTGTGATGGTGCTAGTTCTCCTTCCTCTTCACCTTTATCATCTTCTTCTTCTTCTAGCTTTGATCGTAACTGTAGAGGGCATGTCTATGATAGAGGTGACCAAAATAACCAACAAGACCAAAATGATCGAAGGGACCATCAGGAAAGGCAAGACCAAGGATGTAGACATTCAGGAGAGATACATCACCATGAATGAAGGGGTAGTAGAGGGCATCGTAGGCCTCGATGAGCCTTTTCTTGCTACCTAAAGTATGCTTAATATTACAAAGGTAGTACAAATTCCAACAAGGCATGTGAAGGATAGTTAGATCAAAAGGCTAGACATGAACAACATCCCTTGGTTTGAAGGGGGATATAACTCTGATCCACAAAATCACCTCTAAGAATTTCAAGATGCATGTGTCTTGTAAAACATAGAGAATGAGTGGAAAAAACTTAAGTTGTTTCCAAGGACACTTATCAAAGAAGTAGAAAATTGGTATCGGTCCTTAGAGCCAAAATCTATCAAACGATGAAGTACCATACTTGAATTGTTTAATGATAAATATCAAATGTACTCTAGAGTGTCCAACTTGAGAAGGAAAATCCAAGGATGGAAATAAGGAATACATGAACCCTTGGATTCTACCATCAACCAATACTATTCCTTAATGCACAAATGTCCTAGCCATGGTTATTCTCAACTACATCAACTTCGCCACATCGTAGATGGACTTTGATAAAAAATGAGAACAACCCTTGGTGTCTATGCCCAAGGGTTACTATCAGAATTAAGTGTCCATCAAATACAAAGACTAATTAAGCAAGTAGCTAAAGAGGAGGATGAATTAAGAAAAAAAGAAAGTTTAGAAGAGTACAACCACGATCGTTTCATCAGAAAGGAGGTTTGATTATGTGATAGTGAGGAAGAATCTACACCTGATGAGGTGGTGGATAAGAAAACCTTGCCACTCCAAAAATTTCAATCTAAAATTATAGCCAAGGTTGACCAATTATGGGACTCTATAGATAGCAAATTTAAAGTTATCCCAAAAACTGTTGAAGAGTCCAAAGAACAAGGTAGTGATCATGAATGTATGAGGCACAAGGACATTGAATGTGTCGATCAAAAAGCTAAGGGTAGGATTGCTATAATAGAAGAAGCTACAGGAAGTGAATCAGATGATGATGGTGGGTGTGATGTCTACCAATATGAACATCCTAAGGGATGTTGCCCCATAGTGTCACACTTATAGGAGTCTAGGGTGTATGCTTTGAATCCATGATTAACACAAAGACAAACATCCATAAGATTACTTTATGCTCAAGGTAATTTTAGGCAATTCTGCCAGCAACAATAATATTATCCTAGTGGAACTCCACTACAACCATATGAGCAGTATCAACAATGGCAGCAATCAAAATCATGGGCACTAACACCACCAAGGTAGCAATACCCGTATAGATAACCTAATCTATATGGGTACTACGTTCAACAACCCCTGTCACCATGTGACTCCACCAGTCACATTTCTACTTTCCAATCTCACTACCACCGTTTTGATTATTATTGAACTCATTCTTCACATGGAAGAAGGAATGCCACCTTTTATCCTTATCCCCCTCTTACCCCTACACATGTTCCTCCTTCAACCATACAGCTACCATGTGGTCCACCTATGCAGGGTGAACTACCAGCTAAACCACAATAACTGAACACTACTAGGGACATTAACCTACAACTGGTTAATCAACCAAGTGGTTTAGATACTCGATCAAAGAAAAGACCTTTCTTTTAACCATGTAGTCCACCTATGCCCTCAAATACACCTACAGTTGACAACCCTATCCCTCCATCTTCCTCTGTATCAAATTCCTTCAAGTCCCCTTCAAATCAAAATCTACCTAGGATCCATACTATGATGCTTACTCATATTGTATCTGATTGGATCCATGCTAGAAACCTTCCCAAGAAACTAGCCAATCCTGGAAGTCCTCTAATCTATTTGTAGATTACTGGGAATGAACCATGTAAAGCTCTTCTCAAGTTCTAGTGTCAATTTAATTTTTCATGAGACGTACACTACATGAAACCTACCTCCCTTAAAGAAGAGCAATATCAAATTGGAATTAGTAGACCAGTCCATCACTATTTCATTAGGACTGGTAGAAGACATTATGACAACTATCTATGGGTGGTCTTATTTTGTCAATTTCCTAGTGATCAAGGTGGATAACTACAAAAAAGAAATTTTCCAATCATCATGGAAGGACATGGCTTAGCACTATTGATGCAATAATGGACATCAAAGATCTTTCCTTGGAAATATCCAAATAAAATTCATTGGGAAAGATTGAGAAGAAGCGAGTCCCATACATCGTGTATAGCGATACAGGGTGCAATTGTGTGCAGAAACTTTGGGCCATGAAACAAGCATCTATCTTTGCATGCAACTAGTGTGCACAAAAAGTAGAAATTCAAGGATGTCTGTACAAAATAGCTATAAAATAAGAGGGCACCCAATGGCTAACCACTAATTCTGAGAGTAGCACACTTTTCATGGAACCAACTGAGAGCTTGACATGCACATATGTCACAAGCATGGATGAACTAGAGTAGGTTCATCACCAACCCTCTAATGATGCAAATGATAATACTTATTGGGGAGAGTTGGAAATTCCTAAAAATTCTAAGCAAGAGCCCTTTGAGCTAAAAATGCTACTAGCCGAAATGGAATATGTGTTTTTAAAAAATGGGAAATCAATCGTAATCAATGCAAATCTTGCAATAGAGTAAAAAAAGATGTTGAATGTGGTTGAAAAACGATCAACAACTTTTGCTTAGTCATATCCTGAACTCACAGGGATTGATCCTAAGATATGCTAGCATCGCATCTACATTGATCTAGCTATGAAGCCAAAGAGATAGCCACAAAGGCAATTGAACCCCAAACTGAAGCAGATCATTAAAGAGGAAAACAAAAAACTCCTCAAGGTAGGGTGCATTTATCCCATTACGGATAGTGAGTGGGTTAGTCCACTCATAACTGTGCTAAAGATAGGAGGCAAGTGGTGGGTCTACATCGATTTTTAGCTACTGAATATGGCAACATTCAAGGATCATTTTCCATTACCATTTGTTGATCAGGTGTTAGACACAATATTTAGGCATTGCCACTATAGTTTTCTAGATGGTTATAGCAATTATAACCAAATTTAAATTATGCTAGAGGACTAGGCTAAGATAACATTTATGAGTCCTTGGGGAAATTTTGCATATTGCAAGATGTCATTTGGTCTATGCAATGCTCCTGCTACATTCCAACACCTAGTTCTAAGCATTTTTCAATAGCAAATTAAAGGTGGTATGGAAGTCTTCATGAATGACTTCTCCACTTATGGAGCTACATTTGAGCAAGCCCAAGATTGCCTTAAGCAAGTGCTAAAATGATGTGGTGAAACCAACTTATAGCTCAATTGGCAAAAAAGTCATCTAATGGTCTAGAAAGGCATTGTATTCAGACATAGAATATGACAAGTAGAAATTGAGGTAGACCCTAAGAAATGAAGGATCATCCAAGGAATAACCCATCAACCCAAAACTTTCAAAGATGTTCAATCATTAATTGGACATATTGGCTACTATTAGTGATTCATTGAGAATTTATCTAAGATTGCAAAGTTGTTGGTGGAGTTGACAAAGAAAGATGCTTCATTTGTTTGGACCGCAGAACATAAAAAAGCATTCCAACAACTGAAAGAGAAACTTGTAGAAACTCTAATCCTACAAGCACCTGACTGGTCTAGACCATTTCATGTCATGATGGATGCATCAAATTATTCCTTGTAAGCCATGCTTATGTAGATGAATGATAAGAAACATCCATACTACATCCACTACACTAGTCAAAGCATTGTGGGTGCACAACTAAACTACACCACTACAGGAAAAGAATTGATGGCAGTGGTGTTTGCTCTAGATAAGTTCAGGAATTATGTGCTTGGATATAAGGTGTTTTTACACATGAACCACAATGCCATCCACTTCCTAATGAACAAGCCAACGATGAGCCCCTATGTCATACGATGGCTAGTGATCTTGCAGAAATTCGATCTTACAATGGTAGATCGAAAGGGCACTAAGATTGTGATTGCTAATCACTTGTCTCAGTTACGATGGGACAAAAAAGAGGAAGAAAACCCACTATCTAATATGTTTCCTGATAAACTCTTCTTTGCTAAGGCTATAACTGAACAATTTCCCAATGAGCCTAAATGATATGATGGCATTTTCACCTATCTTCTCACCCAAGAGATGCCACAAGGGTTGGACCACTGGAAGAAATAATAGTTTCTTCACCAGGTAAAACACTTCATGGAGATCAATGAACATCTCTACAAGGTGTGTGCCAATGGCCTAGTTCATTAGTATGCCCATGATGCTGATCAACTACACATTCTCCAAGATGCTCATAAAGATCCTTGCGGAGGACACTATGCTAGGAGATGCATGGCCATTAAGATCTTGATGGTAAGGTACTATTGGCCAATAATCTTCAAGGATGCTTACCATTACGTCTTCTCTTGTGAATGATGCCAACGAGATGGTGGAATGACTACTCAATTGGAGGGACCTCAGCAATGGATTCAACCATTAGAACCCTTTAACATCTAGGGCATTGATTTCATGGGTCTCAACACACCCATGTCAGACAGAAAGGTGTACATCATAGTCACTATTGACTATTGTACGAAATGGAAAAAAGTTGTAGTTGTCATTGACTATACATCTACTACTGCTTGGTTTTTACAAAAAAAATGTTATAAATAAGTTTAGTGTGCCATGTGCATTAATTTTTAATAATGAAACTCACTTTACATGTGCTACTTTTTAGAAGCTCATGCAATGCTTAGGGATTGAACATAAACTCACAACACCCTACCACCCCCAAGAAAATGATCAAGCTGAGGTTACTAATAAGGAAATCACAAGGATTCTAACAAGAACTGTTAGGAAATATAGGAAAGACTGGAGCACAAAACTCAACAATGACCTTTGGGCCTACTTCTCAACAGGGAAACTTCCTATAGGCTATTCTTCCTATGAGCTTGTGTATGGAAAATTACCAACACTTCCTATTCAATTCGAGCTCCATACACTTTCAATAGCTTGTGACCTCAACCTTGACTTCAATTTAGCACAAAAAGAAAGACTAATGAATCTCAACCTGCTAGATGAAAATCGATTGGTGGTCCTATCATCTAACGAGTTGTACAAGGCCTACAACAAAAAGTTCCATGACCTTAGAATCAGAAAAGTTAAATTTTAGCTAAGAGATAAGCTTCCCTACTAGAAACCCACACACGTGCCTCAACAAACTAAGTTTCAAACATTGTGAAAAGGACCTTACATCATTTATGAAACTTTTCCTTCTAGGGCCATAATGATCTACAAACCTAAGAGCTTAGACAAGAAACAACTAGTCAACATACAACAAGTCAAACCTTTTCATGAACATAAACCAACTAATACAACAAACACCTCATCATATGGACAACCACGCTCCATATTTTAGATCTCCTCTTTTGAACTTAGTCATGGGGGAGATGGCCATCCATGCTAACCATATAAGCAGCACCTTAGTTTTTCAAATTTTTCTTTTACACATTTTTTGTTTTACAACTTTTTATTTTACAAATTCTTTATTTTACATCTTCTTGTTTTCATGTTATTAATCTTTTCTAATTTTTGTTTTATACCATAATTAGTACATTTGCTATTTCTTAAAAATTTTACACTTTCTTTTATATTTTCTTTTATTTTGGTGTGATTTTCTAACTTTTTGTTAATAAGTGCTAGGCACAGTGGTAATGTATTGTTTGATGTTGGTATGTACTATTTAGTTATTTGATTGTTGGTGTCTAGATTCTAGATTTGAATTTCATTATGGATGATTCGGACATGGTTTCCTTTTCATGCAATAGGCAATGAGTCCACAACATCCACCCATCCACAAACTCTATGGTTTTCCTTGTTCTAGAAACATGCAATCCCTTTTTCATTATTACAACTTTAACAATTTTGTGACTTTGGTAGTTTCTAGAATTGGAAAGGATTCAAAGGTTTGAACAGGGTGTGACTTCAAGGGGATTTGGTATTCTTTGTGCCTTTTTGTTTGCTTGGGTGCATGTGTTTTTTCATGGATTTTTTATCATTATGTGTTAACCAATAAAAGGAACTTGAATAAGTCTTTACATGATGTGATTCTCATCAAAAAAATGATGGGAATTCAAAGCACACCCCTTAGAAAAAATAAACAAATGTGTCTTTGCATGATATGGTTTCCATTTAAAAAAATGATGGGAATTCAAAGCACACCCCTTAAACAAAATAACCAAGGTACAATCACTAGTTATGGAACTAGAAAGACATGTTACCCATGCCTAAAGGTCCCCTCTAACTAAATCCCTTCCTCACTTCCTACTTCTCATTTCTTCTTTATTATGGAATGGTGGTTGTTCTGTGAGAACACTCTTGTGTGTAAGGGGGATGGGCTAGTCTTGGAATGACAATGCAAAGTCATTGAATGAGGTTGGTTTTGGTTTGGACTAGTGATGGATCTTATTAAGTCATTTAACCATAAAATCCACAAGGGACTTCATGTGTGACCTTAATTAGGAACTCCATTCCACTCTCTCTCATCCATCTATGCTTTTCATGTCTCACCATCGGTTTCATGTTGTTATTCAATGTCCTGGTTTGATGTGTCAAAATTCTTAGGTAGTTTCTTCCAAGTTTTTGGACTTAACCTTTAGTAACCATTAATCATCCATGGAGCCCATGGACTCTTTGTTTTGAAGTTATGCAAGGGCATAAAAGGGTTGTTCCTGCTTTGGGGAGGATCCACTTACATATGTTTTGGTTGGGTTGGTTAAGTTCTTTACCCTTAGGCACTCTTACAATCAAATCCTTTTATTTACCTCATCAATGATATCCAATTGTGCACATATTCATAACATTTTTCAGTGAACTTTCCTTTTTATTATTGTCAATTCTTACATCCTCTTCAAATATTTTCTTATGTAGAACTTTTTCAAATATAATGGACCACTTATCTATTTTACCCTATTTGTCAACCTTCCCACTGATACTCCTAAAGGAATCAATCTACCATAATCACAACCTAGCTAAGTATAACCATTGATGAGACAAGCATTTCACAGCTATGTGTTGTATACTAATTCATGATTTTTTTGTGATTACAATGGGAAGCATGGACTAGAAGCAAGACTATCTTCACTAAGGATAATGCAGCAATATCGCACGATGTAGACCGTTCATGATCATTTGATCTTCTCTCTCACTCTTCAACTACTAATAGGTGTTGGATGTTAATTTTATCAAGGGTATTCACTTCTCTTATCATGAATACCTAATTTTGTAAAAGATTGTAACTCTATACACTTGTGAACTCAAAGTTTATTTATTCCATCTAAGTCAATTTGTACATCAGTCAATAATCCCATACTTGCCCAATATTTTGTAAGGAACGTGTTCCTCCTCTTCTTCACTCAAATATGAGTTTTCATTTAGTTGTGAGGGTATGATGAATCATGTTTTTTGTATGCTCCAATATTAGGTACCCAATGTTGGAGCCTCAACATCGGGTATCTAATATTGGAGCCCAAGACACGATGTTAGATATCTAATATCGTGGGGTATAGGCCAACCTATAAATATAGCGCTTGGGCTCATGATACTAAAATTAGTTTTTGTCATAGTTAGCAAAGCTCTTGCAATTTGTTTTCTCCAAAGTTAGAATATTTTTTGAGTGCCCGTAGCAGGAGTCTAAGTGTGTACGAATCTTTGTTTGAACACTGATGTACATGAGCGCAACAATGTGACTAAAATAAAAATGAACCCTTTTGATAATCCTTGAAACATTAAGAATAGATTAATGTTTTCTTTAATGCACTTTACTTTCATGCACTTTACTTTAATGCATTTAAATTAAGCAATTAATTTCCAGTTGTTAATAAACACAAGCACAACCACTTTGAGCATATATATAGTTCACTACATCAATCTACAACATCATATATTGAGCTATGATATCATAGTCGATGTCAAAAACTTTATTTATCATATATCCACTATACCCTTAGTACACATTAGGTAGGTCAGAGGTTATTTCACCATAACCAAAACCTCATAATGCTTCTTCTAAAGGTGGCAAGTTGATTTTATATCATGTAACATACCTTGTTGTAACACCTCTACATCAACCATAAGTCAAGTCATGTATAGTCCAATTTTTACTATTGTAAGCTAAGGGACTAGCTTAATTTAGTCATGGGAGAATGATGCAATATCCAATGGTAGTTTTATATCTAGTTGTAACCTCAGAGGTATAAATTTATTTATGTACCCTCAAACATATAGTTTGAGCTTGTTTCGGTAAGTGGTGGTGCATCATTAGCATTACATCAATGCACTACCTCACATAGTGTGCTACCTCACTAGGTGGTTGCCTTACATGATATGTTGTATCCCTTCATTTGTTACCTCACTTAGGGCACCACCTTACTAGGTGTGCTTCTTCATGTGATGCACTGCCTCGCTAGGTATGCAACCTCATGACTTTTGTTACAAACTTGAAAATTATAAATACCTAAGGAGGAAAGCTCAAATTTATATTTTAATTTTCAATTTTGGATTTCATGTAAGAAATTCTTCTCCTTCCTTGGATAAGTATGCAAGTTATTTTTTGTTGTGTATTTTGAGTCCTCACTTCATCGTGCAATGAGACTCTATTGAGGTGTTACCATAATTTTGTAGCCTAGAACCATTTGATTAACATGGAGTTAAATGTTTGAGTAATGAATAAAGCTCATGTTTATTTTGTTAAATTTTCCAATTTTCTTTTATTGAACCTTGATGAGGGCATCTCATTAATGAAATTATTTTCTAAATTTAGAAATTATAATTAATTTAATTCCTTTATATAGATTAGTGTAATTATGTGAACCTTTGTGATGATTCCACCTTGCCCAAAGAGGTCAAACCTATTCAGAATGGCATTGGGCCATCAAGGGTGTGACTGAGGAGATTTTATTACTTTCATGTGATAGTTTCACACTTGTCCTATAAGGGATTATGACATAGGTTTCATGTATGTTCGATTTTCATATTGCACTTATCTCATATAGAATTGTAACATGAAGGTATGTTTTATTTTTTTTCTCATATGCAAATGTTGCACCTATCCCACAAGCGATTACAATGAACTTTTAATTATTATTTTATTCTTTACAATTATAAAATACATAAAAATTATAAAAATATTATTTTCCTACCATAGCAACATATGTATTATAATATTTTTATTTATTAAATGCAATGATATACACAAGTAAATTTTGTAATTCACATTCCTATCGCCTTCAATATTTACAACTAGTTTGCTACACGTACCATTGATAAACCTCTTGTGGCCTTGGCCAAGGAGTCCCTATCAAATAGATAGAAATTATTCAATGGCAACATAAAATTGGTCACATAAATATTACTTATAATAGTTGGTCTTGGGATTTTGTAAATAGTAATATCAATAGAAGAGGACAACAGTGCTTTTATTGGGTAGAGACTTTAGATATTCTTATCTAGAATGGGTTCATCAAGTTTTGAGAGTCTCCATCCTTCACATTTATAGAACCTCAAGGTAACTCATGTATTAACTTTCTTGTATATTATAATAATCATATCAAGTATATTATAAAGTTTATGATAGCAAAGAAGTTGGTGGAATCTTATCATCATTATTTAGAATTTTTTTACAAATTAGTATGCAATATGATGCAAAAAAGAAATAAACTAGTAATAGATAGTATAAGTGATTATCTCATTGTCTTATCAAGTAAGAGGTTGTCAATTCAAGTCACACGTAAGATATCATTATATTCCTATATAGTTCTTATAAACTATCATGGTTGTTATTTGTCTTAAGGTGTCATTATAGTCATTCTTTTAGGTTCCAACATCCTTCCTCAAAAAAAGAAATAAAAGAAATTCTCATTAAGGAAGATTACTTATAAAGGTAATAGATAAATATAAGGAAGTAGTAAAAAATCTATGGTGTTCTTACAAATATAGCAAAAATTAAAAGGAGATATGACTTAAGGTAGCTAAATAGGTTAATAATGCCCATAAACATATAGCTTAAAAGAGCTGGTTTAATGATGCCTATGTTCAAGATAAGAATGATATCAAAATGCTAGCAAAGAGCAAAGAGATCATTTGGTTTAGAGGTATAAGTACCATGATAGAAATATTTTAAAAATATATATTTTGTTAAAGTATCACAATAATAGTTTGCTCACATAAATAGAAAAGGGCCTAACAATTTTTAGAAGCTTTTCTAATATAAATTTTCTACATAGTTGAATTATCATTTTAATGATGTTTGTGCATTTTATAATAATCCTTTTTTAGAAGAAGATGATATTTTTTGTTGCAATGTTTATTAAGATCTTTACATTTTACCCTATAAGAAGTTATAAATGGCATTCACAAGTTAACATGTGGAAAAGCTATAGATTCAAATGGTTTATATGTTAAATTATTTAAATGAATATGAATGTCTATTCATATAGAAATTTTAAAAAGATTAAATTTTATTACTAATAATGCCCTTTTTGAAGAATAGAAGATTACTAATAAAATGCTTATTAATAAGAAATATGACAAAAATAATCAAAATAACTATCATATTATAGTTTTTAGTATTTTTTTTCTAGGTTGTTACATACTATTTTCAAAAGAAGAATAAGTAATTCTAACATTGATCATTTTATCACTTTTAAACACTACATTGAACTTGTAAATAAGCCTAATAAATAATAAAATTATCTATGTCATTGGCTATGATAGATAGACATCTTAGCCCTTACTACAGGTCACATCTACGAAGTTGCAGTTACCATAAATGCCTATAAATACAAATACACCTATTGCATCTATGGCACCTTTATTCATAGTTGCAACAAAGTTCTTATAGTTTGATTTCGTAGTCTAGCAAACAGTTAGCAAGTACCCACAATATGGAATTAATTCTATCATCTAGAATTATATTCAAGTGGATTACACTTAGATGCAATTCATAAACAACAATAAGAATGAAATGAATTTTCTTTCATTGTAGCACTCTAACTTGGTTTAAATTTACTTTTAATTATCATTTATTTTCTTATGAAATTTAGCATAATATTTATATTTCCATTATACATTAATTCATGGGTAGAATGAGCATGACCTAGTCTCAAGCATAAACATGTATTTGCTTAGTAATCCCAATAGTGTTATTACTCAATTTGTCCAATGACATAATGCTTGGTAATCCCAGCAATAAGTCCACAAGTTTAGGACATGACAGTAGGTTGGAGAATAGACACTCATCATCATAGGCTAGTCTAGGATTTATTTTCTTATTAATTAATTAAATTTAAAAAGTATCATCACCTAGAGGCTCAATGCTCAGCCCATTCTAGTGCATGAGTGCAAGCCTAAACTTTTTCAAGTGGTTACACCCAGGTAATTAAATTAATTAATTAATTTCTATGTTTTCACTTAGCATAATCATGGCCAAAGCAACATCAATAATCATATGCTCACCTAGACTAAACAATACAAAGGATAAGGGCCACTAGTCTAAGTGGGAAGATAGTGACCTGCAATCATCTAAATGATTTATATGTTAAAGTTAATCCATTGATAGATTACAACATAGTCTATTGTGATAGTTGTAAATCATATGGTTGGGCATTACGCATACTCCCACTCAACAAAACCTAATAAAAAACTATTTATTTATTTTATACATTTTCACAAATGCCTATAATTCAATGAGTTGGAAAAAGTTACAACTATGACTAAATAAAATAAACCTCCCTAACAATGATTTAGTAGTTGAATGAAAAAAAATCTATCATAACAATGACCTATATGTTAATGCTAATCCATTAACGAATTACAACATAGTCTACTATGACAATTGTGAATCATATGGTTACGCATTGGGCATACTCACCATCCAACAAAACTTAACAAAAGAAAAATTATTTATTTTATCCATGTCACAAAATCCTATGATTCCGTGACTTGGAAAAAGTTATGGCTATGACTCAATAAAATAAACCTTCTTGTAGAACTCATAACAATGATTTAGAATAGAAGTTGTATGAAGAAGTTATCATTCAACTCAAAAGTAGTAAATCAAAAAATAATTTTAAATTTTCAAACCAAATTAAAGTAAAGCAAAGTTTTCCTTTATCCCTAAATATCTTTGGTCTCTTCATTAATGAGTTGTAGGGTTGGATGGACAATGAACAACATAGACATGCTATAACATTAAGATCTCAAGAAATGAACCTACTACTTTATGTAGATGATGTTATTTTGATATCTACTTCTGAGAAAGGTATGTCTAATATGTTACAATTTTTTTTAAAAAAAAATTGTATTTCTTTTAGATTGCAAGTCATTGTATAGAAAACTAAAATGTTGATATGAAACAAGAGAAGCACGCAATATAATTTTATGTTTGATGGCCAAAATATACAAATTGTGGACTCTTTTAGATCCTTAGGTCTTCAATATATGAATAATTATAGATCTGACAAGTGCATCAAGGATAGCATAGAAAAAAAGAATAAAGCTCTCTATACAATTAGAATTTTGGGCTTGGAAGGTCAGAAAACAACTTTTTAGATCATCATTAATCCTATTATGTTATATGGACACATAGTTTAGTTCATGAACGCATAGTTTGGGGTACCATATCTTGGTGCTAAAAATTAAAAGGTCAATGAAAGAGTATAGAATATATTTTTACTTGATGAATTACAGGTGAAAGTATAAACACCCTATCCCATGCTTTTGTTATAGTGTAGTCTACTTTCTTTAGAAGAAGAAACTATTGGTAAGTTTATTATTTATACTTAAAACTAGAAAAATTAGAATGGATCAAATTTTCTATAGTTATTGAGGATATAAACAAAAAAAAAAGGATCATATTTCTAAGGGATATAGTGGTTGAAGATTTGAAATATCTCATTGGAGGAAATACAAAGCAATCCAAAGTACATTTATAAGTTGGTTCTATAATGGATTCTAACAAAGTTATGATTAAATATAGAAACCAAGAAAAAATTTTGTCTAGAATACATAAGAGGCAATTAGTTAAACTTAGAAGCTTACTATTTGTTAGTTTTACTCTTAATGAGATGTACAATTTTCATCAACAAGCTTAGTTTTAGTTCACATCATCCTAGGATAGAAAGAGGAAGATGGATTCAACTTTTTAGAGAAGAATGCACATGTTGACTATGTGGAATAAGAAATTTTGAGGATAAGTATCGCTTTTGTTTTATAATTGCCCTAACATTTGAAACAAAATAATAATATTATAGCAAAAGGTCTATATTATCTTTATTTACTACATCCAATAGTAGTCAAACATTTAATTGACTTAATATTCAACTTTCATGAAACAAATATAATGTGTGCCTAATAGATAAAAGACTTTTCAAATCTTCTCATATAATAAAAACTCAATTTCAACAACTTTGATATCAATATAAAATATTGTTGATTTGTAAATTTTGGACACAACAACACCTGAAAAACTTGTTTAAAGAGACTATTGCCTAGGGCATGTCTCATATGGGTACTAAAAACAAGAATAGTTTCAATTAGAATTGCAACATGGTGTTTCATAAAACATGATGTTCAATATGCTAGTAAATTAAATGATTCTAATATGTCATTGAAAATAGCAGTCCAAAACAACTTAGCATGGAACTAGCTATTTGCTTTACAACCTTAGCAAGGACACTTGAACATTAAATATAAAAGCATGAAATAATTAATAACTTTGATGAGTGGCAAGGTACCTCTACACTCAACCATATGAAACGAGCGTAGCACACGTGATCCAGTCGAACTCCACAGACTAAATGCCTAAATGCCCCATGGAACACTTGGGGTTAATCATTCGTTGTCTTCCCAGACTTACTTGTTGTTGTCATGGTGTATGGTTAAGTAAGTCCAAGGTATATGATTTTTTTGATCTTTTATAGTTTTTCTCCTATGCTAAAGGGTGAAGGGTTGAGAAACTAACTAACTCTAACTAATGTCCTAAGTCTAAATTAACTAGCATCAACATCCGTTCCCACTTACCATACACACCCTGAACTATGCAACTGTGGCTACCAAATGCTAATCGTTACT
>MNCI01038036.1:2534024-2658477 GCA_015680685.1 Gnetum montanum | reverse complement strand
TTGATACTTCTCATTGAACAGTTCTAGCATCGTACTCCACCTCCTGATGGTTTCCAATTCTAAGGACTAGTACCAGCTCTCTGCTTCTTTGGTGAGTGTCCTTGAGAACAACTTAAGTTTTTGCCACTCATTTTCTATATTATGCAAGGCACAGGCATCGTGGAATGCCTATAAATGATTTTGCGGATCAGCATTGCATCCGCCTTTAAACTGTGGGATGTTCTTCATGTCCAATCATTTGATCCAGCTATCCTTTAAATGCCTTGTGAGAATCCTAACTGCCTCCGTTATGTCAAGCATACTTTGGGTTGCGAGTAGGGGCTCGTCATGATCATATCTTTCATGACGCCTATGATGTCTACGTTGTTCCCTACTCTCCCTACGTCCTTGCACTTGTCCTTTCTCTTGACTTTCACATCGAGGTCTTTCATCTTTCTTACTTTTATCCTCACCTTTATGTTCATGGTGGCTACACCCAGATGTGGAAGGAGAGGATGAGTGATGTGAAGAAGGGGAAGAAGAAGGGGAACCATCGCCATGACAATGTTTCTTGCCTTCTCTTCGGTTGCTATGGTCCCGATCATGGTGATGATCTAAGTGCCCATCCTTAGCACGAGTGGTTGTTCCCTCTATGAATAGCTGGTGTTCACAGGCATCAGAACCAGGGATATGTATCGTTTATCGTAGGTTTTGATACTCAACCTCCTCACCATCGTTAGGAGGGGAAACATCTTTTGCTAAAGAACCCGTGATAAAGGGTTCCTTGTCTCCTATTTCACTAAGGACATGTGGGGCCTTGCCCTTCGACAGTGCATGTTGACTCTCCTGCCTTAATTCTCTCATACGTTGAGCATCTGTGGGATAATAATCCCTCATGTCGAGATCTGCACCAACATATTCAGCAAATAATTCTTACATGCCAATCTATGCCAAGGCACGGAAAAGCATCTGAGAGATTGATTGATCTAGGGGTAACACAATGTTACCTTGCAAATCTCTCCACCGCAGTTGTTCGTCCTAATGGAGAACAGAAGTAAAATTAGGAATATACTCATCGGGATGAGTATATGTCATCTTATATTGTTTAGGACTTGGCTGATTTTGGTTATACGTTTTATCTTGCCAACTATCTCGTGTGTGGTCCTTAGGCGATGAGTTGCTCTTATGAGAAGAAGGCATTTTGATTGGTGTGCTATTTCACCATTATATAAATTTCTATTTTGATTAACCTGAAGGTTCGTTAAGGCTCACAACGATGTGAGTGATATCCCTTATGTTCAATTCGGCGCACAAACACTTAGTCCCCGGCAATGGTGCCAATGATGAGTGGCGAGGTACCCCTACACTCAACCATACAAAACGAGCGTAGCACGTGTGATCCGGTCGAACTCCGCAAACTAAATGCCTAAACGCCCCATGGAACACTTGGGGTTAATCATTCGTTGTCTTCCCAGACTTACTTGTTGTTGTCATGGTGTATGGTTTTTTCTCCTATGCTAAAGGGTGAAGGGTTGAGAAACTAACTAACTCTAACTACTGTCCTAAGTCTAAATTAACTAGCGTCAGCATTTGTTCCCACTTACCATACACACCTTGAACTATGCAACTGTGGCTACCAAACGCTAATCGTTACTGGGATCACCACACGTAACGCACGTGCTCAAAGTGGTCGTACTAAGGCACCTAACTAACCTAAGTGTGATGAGCAGCCAATTCCTTGACTAGCCGTACACATTCGTAGATGCTCGTAATCAAGTAGTACTCATCCCGCGTTCTAGGAGACAAGGGTGAGAGAATCTAATCGCGATGAGTAGCTGATTCCTTGGTTAGCCATACACATTCGTCAATGCTCGTAACCAAGTCGTACTCATGCCGCGCTAATGCAGGTAATAAATAACATGTAAGAAATAACAAGTAAAAAATCCTATTCCATGCACTGCAAGGTTTATCCACAAAGCTCGTCTTTATTGCCGTACACAACTTGCGTTCAGGTACAAAGCTTCTCGAATAAAGATCCGTTCACTTGGGGACTCCTACTGCGGGCACATGGAAAATATTCTATCTCTGGAGTGATTAAACTGCCAAAGCTTCTTTACTTCTAGCCTAGGATGAGAAATGAGGGGAGTGCCGCCTCTTATTTATAGATTTGGTGGCGGACCACGATATCGCGTACGCGATATCACAGGGGACGATGCGATATCGCGTCTCATCAAACTTGAACAAGATTAATCTAAGTTCTAAAGAAAAATAGGCTCTATGTTTAATCCACACCATAGAGATCACAATTCAATTGCAGAAATTTAAAATAATATAAAATGATGACTTAGCTCAAAAATGAGCACGAATGGAACAACTTTTGGTGCAACCTTGTCTACCAATGCTTGCAAGAAGCACACCTCTTCTAACAAGCCTGCAACCTTTGGCTATTAAATTTGCCCATTGCTCTACCTCCAACTCCCTCTGGAAGAGCCATCGAACAAATAAAAAAAGTAAGAGAGAACCATGGGATTTCCACCTTGACTCACCTTGGTGAAGTCCCCACCACCATAGCTAGATTTTTTTCATCCCCCACTGTGTCCATCCCCTTTCCTTGCCTTTGATCGGGGAATTTATAAAGACTAGTCTAGCACATGAGGATCCAGACTAACGTGCATGAGGAGCCACCACCCTACATGTAACAACCATGGAAATTATTATTCACACGTGGATAACAGTAGCATCAACTAGTAGCACGCAACAAAAGATAATGACCACCACCCACGTGTGGATAATGACAACATCTACCACCCACATGCAGCAAAACCATGATTATCAACCACTATCACTCTGCACAGTGAAATGCCAATCTCTGAACAATGGCAACCACACCCAATTCCACACAAAAATGCCAAACTCCTATCATATTTTATATCTTATTTGATGTAGGGCCTATTGTAGCTGCTAATACTTAGTGATCCGACACAGTAGACGAGCAACAAAATCGATGACATACCACATTTATGGTGATTGTAGATAACCTTCAACCACAACTCTGAACCAAGCATTCCTAATCCAAAGCTACTACTTTGCACCTGTTACTAGGCTCTTGTCTCTATATGTGCTCGGCATATCCCCACTAGTGCCCATGAGCTTGTCTGCAATTGTTCATCTTTTGTGTTGCTCTATGGACAAACCTATAACTCCTAATAGCCTTACAATCATATCTTTAGGCCTAAAATCCGTGTAATGTAAACTTTTTTGAGTAGGCCCCAGTAGTGGGCACCCAAAGCCTAATCCATAAAGTCGAAATCACAAATTCTAAGGGATTGACAACTTGCAACTCTCGTTACTACTACTGGACTACTACCAAGGAATCCAGTCAAGCATGGCATCTTTTCCACTGAAGTTGCAAAGATTTTCTAGAAATTCCATTTTTCTTAAAACCAGAAACATTAGTGATTTACGTGGAAACAACAAAAGGAGTCATCAAGCTTAAGCATGTTACTATGTGATGAATCATGGTTTGCCAAGTGCTGATACTGAACCCTTGTTATCGGACCCTTGTTATTGAGTACAAGATATTAGTTTTCATTTTTAGTTCTTCTCAACCCTTTCTCTCAGTGCATGTCTGCAGTGTGATGATTGTAATTGTACAACACATTTATTCAAGTGTGACGTACTTGGACGTGCACATGACCGAAAATAAAGATCGAGATTACTTCATCATTGCAGCATTCACTTAGTTTAATTATTTAATTGTTATTCATTGCTTTCTTAATTAATGCTTCTCACCCTCAACTCCTATCCCTGTTATTAAACGTGGAATGAGTACGACTTAATCACGAGCATTTAAGTGTGACTAATTGGTATCCCAATAGTGTACCTAGGATATGCGCTTGGTAACCCCAGCAGTAGTTGTACACAAGGTCCAAGATGTGTACGAATGATTAAAGGACAGATGCTTATCGCACTTAGGCTAGCTTAGACTCTCTTCACCCTTTCCCTCTTAGGTTAATCAAAGTTATTTTCCACTACCTCTAAGAGTAGCACTAGCTTAGGAACACATCATACACCTCACTCTAGACTAAACCATACGTGACAAAGAAAATACTAGTCCAAGTGGGAAGAAAGAGAACTGCGATCAACGAGTAACTATCTAGATACCACAACTAGCCCATCTGCGGAGTTCAACCGAATTGTGCGGAAACGCTCGTATTCGTATGGTTGAGTGTAGGGGTACCTTGCCACTCATCACTACGCCTACTTTTTGAGAGGAAAAAGGTGGTGGATGAATTTGAGTGAATTTTCTCCTTTTTTTTTAAAGGTATGCTTGACCCTCTAATCTATATTTTTATATTATCTTATTAACCAATCTAAAGTTACGTGGCCTTAAAATAGTGAATTATCCCTCTCTTCTGTACATTGCATGGTAATGTTAAATGCTAGATGATAGCACATGTGTATGGAGCTCTCTTTTAATTAAACCACTTGAAAAGTCAACTTAGTTGGTAGTGTTTTCAAAGATGTTTTTCATTATCCTTGTTGAGCTATGCTTTTCATCAACATAATTTGCATGGGTTAAAACTTGTAGGATTCCTAATTGTCATGGGACTAAAATTTTAATCATGGCCTTGTGCCTAGCATGGGAATGTTGGCATCAACAAATATATATGGAAATTGTTGAACTAGAACCATCTCATCATGGATACACTTTAAAGTGGAAGGGAGGAGCCATGTTTTAAAGGAGTTTAAGGGACCGAAAATGTAGAACTTAGGAACTATTTTCTCGTGGCGATTGCATGAGTATAGTCAAACATTGAAGGGTGATCTTTAGTGTACAAGGACTAACTTTTTATGATGAACAGAAACTCCTTTGTCGTTGTTATGAGGGGAGCGCCAGGCCACCATGATTCACTCTCTCTTGAGCAACCAAGAAAAAGCTAAGCTGGCTGGGCGTAAAAATCAACACAACAATTAACATTTGTCTGTTGCGTTTTTCTCGTTGGGCGGAGAGCGCCAAGCAAAGCAAAGCAAAAGAGACCAACAACAGGAGGACAGGCCAACGCGATGTTGAATGGCTGCGGCTGCCTGCCCAGGGGGCTCACTCGTCTTTAAAAACCTAAAGGAAAAAGTCACGCACATTCATTCAAATTAAATGAAAGGCGGTTAAACTCCACCCAACGTTGGATTCCTAAAGCACAATCGACCAAAGAAGGGAGGGAGCGCCAAGGTTGGACTGCATACATGCCTGGAAGGATGGATAGATAGATAGATAACGGCTTCATCCCCTAAATTTTGTAATTAATGGGGCAGGCAGGCAACGGAAAGCAAACACAAAGCAATCCCAGCCCAGTCAGCAATATTAATTAATTAATTAATGCAGCCAAATTCAGAGAGAGAGAGAGCGGGAGAGGGAGTCTGGAATGCTATTACTGGTCTCCCCCACCAACACAGCATATTACAGATAATGAAGTCAATATAAGATACAGCCTATGCCATGGCAATTGCCTCCAAATTCAAATCTAAAGTTATTCTTCGGCCCTCCCTCCCTCCCTCCTTCCCTCCCTCCCTTGCGCAATAATCAATCATGCCTGGCGTGGCTTGGCGGACTGGGCATCCCTACATTGTGCCTGGGCCTGGCCTCGGCCTCGGCCTCGGCCTCATGCCTATTACTCCCATCCTACTACATAAAGTCCTACTACTTGCACACTCCGCTCATCTTACTCTCTCTTATTTAAGCATAACATGCTCTACTGACACTACCAGAATTCATCCATCAAACCCAGCCCAAGCATTGTGTGCGTGAGTCCATTTGCAGTTTTTGTGTTCCGTCGATCTGTAGTCAGTGTATTCAGCTGCACTGCAGCTGCTGGGTGCATCCTTATTACCTCCTGAGTTGAGAGTTGAAGTGTTTGATCAGGCATACAACCACTGCGCCAGCCAGCCAGCCAGCCAGCCAACCATCCATCATCCATCCATCCATCCATCCATAATGGAACAGCAGAAGAAGCAGCAGCAGCAGCAGAACACTAAAAGATTATCATCAGACAGAGACAAAGAGAGAGATCGAGAGACATGTCCGCGATGCGGATCCAACGATACAAAGTTTTGCTACTACAACAATTACAGCCTGTCACAGCCACGCCATTTCTGTCGCGGCTGTCGCCGTTATTGGACCAAGGGAGGTGCCCTCCGCAATGTCCCTATTGGAGGCGCCTCTCGCAGCAATAACAAAAAGATGAAGAGAAATTGCTCCCTCTCTTCTTCTTCTGACTACTTGTTATTGCAAAGACGCCACCACATTCCTCCTGCTGCCGCTGCTCTTGCTCCTGCGGCCGCCACTACTGCAGCGGCTGTTCCCACTCCCACTGGTGCTGCTGCTGCTGCTGCTGCTGATGCTGCTGCTCTGGTATCGTCAGCAGCACCATCATCCGTATCCGTATCCGTATGTACACCACCACCTTCGACTGCTGCGACATGCATATTATCCAGCATATGCCAGGCCTTGGCTCAGGTGCCTTCACCCAACACTGCCACGCTTCTCCATACTCAGGAACAGCATCTGCATGGACACGGGCATGAGCATGATCATGATCATAATCAACATCAGCAGCAGCAACATTTGATAATGCCATCAGCAGCACTGCAAGCTTCGGCAGTGTCTACTGCGTTAGATTATTACTGCAATCCTTTTATGCTTCACTGGCTCCTTTCCTCTCAGGTTTAGTTGCTGCGCAACAGCCCCCCATCTCTCTCTCTCTTTTTCAGCTCGCTCTCTCCTTGCATGGATTTTGGATTAGCGTTTTCCGTTTTGGTTGAGTTTTAAATTTTCTTGTGCATGGCTACCGTGTCAGGATTGCGTGTAAGCTTATTGTTACTTATGGATGTAATTTGATATATCTATTCTTAGATATGCCTCGAGCATCTTTGATGAGGATTTTCCCTGGGATCGCTTGACCAACTCATCATCCTGCTTATGATTTGCTATTTGGGTGCATCCTAATTAGATACAGGAGATATGTGTGAAGGCAGAGACGCATTTTATTAATATCAAAATTTGTTTAATTTTTCAAATGCTTCTTGTAAACCTTATTTAATAAGAACGTATTATATGTATATATCTTGAATTATTCCATAATGAACTGGTGAAGAGCCACTGTAAACAACAAATTTATACGCTGCAATGTTTCTGTGCTTGTTCATAAAGCAGCTTTGTTAAAAGCAAGACAATTAGAAAAAGCAACCAGCAAGCTCGTAAAGCACTCTAGACAAAGATGCCCCTAGTCTTTTTCATAGTTTCTGAATCTTAGACTGCTGCCTGCTTTTTGGGTAGGACAGGCACAGACCCACCCCTAATCATCTATTACAAAAATTCTTGGGAATCCAAAGTGCCTCACTTTTATTATTCATTGTCTTGTAATATTCTGAATCATCATGGGCAGTTTTCACAGCAGCCACGTAATAAGCTAAGATTTGCGTAAATTATTAATCATAGATGCCTGCAACTACAATACTCGTTTGATAAATAGACGGGAACAATACGCATTCATTGGCATTTATCCTTTACATGGAATAAATTCCATCATGCATCGTGGTTGCTAACATAGTAGTTTACATTCTTCTCTTACCTAAAAAAAGGAGCTTCCGAACAGTTGGGTTGACCCGATGTTAAAAGGAATGGTCGCCCTTTCGACGATGTATCGAAGTTTTATCCTCAAAGAGTCTAACAATCTTTTTACAATACAGGGTCTTAGCCGTGAAAGAGCACGCCTTCACACTCTCGTCGCAGCAGGCTAGTATTATGTTTACAAAATCTAAATGAAATGAACATATCTACCGATTTATTATTTTTCTTCATGCATATTATACTGTTGTAGCAAACACATAATAAGTCTTGCTCCAGATCTATGTCCAAAACAGCAAATGTACAACAAGAAAATTGGCTTGAAAAGTAATAAATCATTTTATTTTCTATGTCGAATTTTGAAACCGAAATCTGAAAATCTTCAGATTGGCAAAACCCAAAAAATAAAATCAGAAATAGATAGAAAGCTGTATTTGAGGAATATTGAAATCTATAAATTAATTTAATGCTTTGAACATGTACTGCCCACAGCCTTACCTATGTTCTTGCACACCTTATTGTGCCTTTTCAATGAATTGATGAAAATATAGAGAGGATATGTGACCCTATCAATGATTCAATATAATCAGCAATACAGGTGCAGTTGTCTTCAGGTCTTCGACCAATCCATCCGCATTGATCTTTGGACGTTGTGAGACCCGTAACTTCATCGGAATGGAATCTAGAATCTGTAGTAACAGTTACGTTCTCTGCCAATCTGACGTCTACCGTCTTTTTATGCTCAGCAGGTTACCATGGAGGTAGCAATTACATAACATCGATACCTATGAGAAATTTTGCATCCCAATAATTTAAAAAATGCGCAAAAATTGAGCACAACACCGATTGCCTTGTCCCTGCTGCTTAATGCAGGATATGCTGTATGACAAAAATTTATCGTAAGTAACACTGAAAAAACAAATTACAAGACTAAGAAACGAGTGGTGAAACTTGAAAGCGGAAGCAAAACACCCAGGCCCAACAAGAATCCTTTCATTCATCCAGCAATGTCGCAGAATCTTATAATTAAGGTACTACAACATCTCTAAATTAAAGAGGTCGTTGTTTTGACTGATGAACACTCCAACTTTTTATGGGATAAACAATATTTGGCGCTTGATCAATCAGAGTTGCTTTAGCTAAATTTCAAATGGGAGAAAGGCAGAAAGCTAAGTTTTGTCAAAATCCCAAGGAAACGCGTACATGAATCATTCAACTTTATGACCAACTTTTTGTAATACAAATACTACATTGCTTGGGAAAAAAACCAAACAATTAAAAAAAGTAAAAAAGGGGGTTCAAAGTGCAGTGCCAGTAAACAAGAATTGAATTGGATTGGAAAAAGCGAGAACTCAAATAAAAGGCGTGGACCTGCTCTTGGATTCCAAGATTAAAGCGGATGAGCCAAGTGAGAAAATCACAAAAAGGATGGGACGGTTGCAATAAAGGCTGAAGAAGGAAGGGAGGACGGGGCCTCCAAATTTGGCTGGCTGGTTGGCTGGCCTCAATCCGCACGTGTGTGGCCACCCAGAGAAAGAGTCCCACTTCCATCGTTGATGGCGTTAGTTTTGGGTTTGCGTTCAAATTCTCTTCAATTCCGGTCCCTCCGCAGGGTTTTCGCTTAAGATACAAATTATAAGACTCCTTTGCTTAATTGAATTTGCTAATAAAGTCTAAACCAATTTCTTTTGAGTGTAGAGTAATTTAATTTTTCACTCAATTTTGCTTTTTATCTAAATCATTTTAACCATAAATTTGTGTTTTTACTTTTAACTGCATCAACAACCAAATTTGAATTGTATTTTAAACAAGAGCAAGATTCATTTACATTTAAGGGAAATTGCTTTGGTTTACACTACCAAATTGCCATAAAAAGTAGCTCATTCAATTAATCAAAGGAGTAAATCATAATAAAAAATATTAATTACAGATTTTTGCAGATCTACTGTTATTAATAACAGTTGGGCTTTGGGATAAGCATGAAAACGCAAGAAACATTTTCTATAAAGTGGCATGCTCTATCCTGCTGCTAACGGCAATTGTAAAGTTTTTCTTTCTGTGCCTACCCAAAAAGCAGCTTTTATAAAGAATTAATCATCATCATAGACAGAGGCTCCGCTCCTCTCTTGTCTGCGATAAAGAATGGCATGTAAGGCAGACCCACCTATCAGCAAGGCTTCATCCATTGCAAGTATCTTGTCGAATCCAAGGTAGCCCCTTTGCTTAATTATTTTATCATGTACTCAAAATCATTGCAGACATTTTTACGCTCTAGATTTGACCGCCGCCTCGGTGTAGTTCATGAGTGAATCTATAAAGGACCATCTTAAATTTTACTTTCCTCTGGTCACATTCTTTTGGTACATTTGCGATCTATTTTCTCACTGCCCCTGCTATCCAACTAAAACAAATAAATTAATTAACGTTTTCTTTTCTTGGTATGTAATACTTTTTGAAACAAATAAAAATTTCCTTGAGAATATTTCTAGATATCTATGAACATGGATATTGGTGAGCCGCATAGCAGCCTGAAGCATTTTATGCTATGTATTTGTAGTAGTTGGCTTTCTATATTTAGCTATATTATTATTACCTGTGCACTTTGCTAGTGTAATGCTATATTAATTTCAGAGACATGATTTGGTAAAAAACGACATCTCAAAACAATCGCATGAATAATAGCACTACATTGCAGCGGATGCGTCTAAAGTCTAAAAGAGAGATTTAAATGTGAAACTGTAGCAAACTCTTAAAGCGATCTGCAACCATAGAAGAGTCTAAAGTACTGGCCTCACCTTAAGGAAAAAGTTTGGCGCAATTGGGCCTCGGTCTTTCTATGATATTATGATCATTCGAAAAATATATATTTTCCTTCGAAGACAACCAAAATTGATACATGGACAAAACAATATATGTTCAAAGTGTACTTGTAGTGATCCGCAAGAATACCAATGGCCACCAATTCCTCTACATGTTTAGAGCATGCAGTGAAAAATTGCTACTTAATTAAAACATATAGTTTTAATATAGATAAAAAAGCAATGGATTTATGATATTTAGCATTTTTGCTCTCTGCAATAGAAACCACTCCAAAAAAATGTTGCATTAGGTATTTCATTATTTTCAATAGGTAGAAATGTTGTAAGAAACTTGTAAAATACAATACAATTTGAAATGGTAAAAAATAAATAGAATCCAATGAGTGAACAAATTAGATGTTAATCTAAACAATATCTTTTTTGTATGGTGTCAAATAATTCATGTGCATTCATTTTCAGTCCTAAGATATTTAAAAATTAGAACCATCTATACTATACATTTTAAAACCCGTTTCCTATTTTTAACTTTTTATTCAGCCTTTTTCTCCTTTCCTTTTAAGTTGCTTAGTTTTTCATTTCTCGCAAATATGGTTTCAAGGGAATAAGATAATGGCGCCCTGGTCTCTCCCCTGTTACAGCAGCAAAGGGAACACTTAACGGTGTAACTACTGTCTATTTATAATTAAAATGTCAAAATACTTTTACGGTATAAATTATGGCGTTAATTAGACAGCCGAACACACTAAATTCTATGAAATCCTTCACATATTCCATGCTGATGGAATAGAGGCACCAAAGTGATGCTCTGGCATTCCCACTATAAGAATCACAATAAAGGTAAGGTTAAACTAATAAACCCTGAATTCAATAGAATGGTGGAATACATTTATATACCATACCAACTGCGACAGTCCATTTTTGTCTTCTGTTCGACGATGCAGTTATGTTACATTACTACTAACTCTGGCTTGGTTTTGTTTCTAATCTGTACTGCTCAAAACTCTAGACTCTCAAAAAGCGTTATGGGCAGCTTCTTGGTATTCTTAAGGTTAAGGTTTCCTCCGTTACAGAGTATATACATTTTTGGAAGTTGTGAAAAACCATTTGAAATTGCATACCTTAGCATAATAGCATCTTATTATTTGTAGGAAAAATGTGTGATTTTGCTTCCTGCCGTGCTAAAGCTTTATGCCTTTTTCTGCTGCTTTATGATAACCAGAAGAATGATTTGGTATGCAAGTATCACCAATGACATCGAAATGACTGAATTACAACCTAGCTGCCACTGCCACATGCACTACTGCAGTTTCTTGACGCTCCAGAGAGAGAACGCTCACCGAAAACTTTTCTTCCAAAATTTCTAGGTTGAAAAACAATGGTTGTTGCGGTTGGGGGGGAAAGCCATTTGGTAAAACCTTTGAACGTGTGATAAAAGTTGAATTCGAATAAAAGACACCGGTTTACGTTGGATTCTTAAAGCGGAGCGGTGACTGATGAGTGATGGTTCACAGGAGCATAAAAGAGTTCAGATCGGAATTGCTGTCTTCGGTTGCTTCTTCCTCCAAATAAATAAGACATGCAACGCCATTGATTAAAGTAGTAGTGTGTATTTGAAATTTTGTATCTGCTGGATTCTGAGTTATTTAATTTGTATCTCAAATCCCAAATACTTGGGGAAATATGATCATAACAAAATTTTAAAATGCACGCATAGACTATCATAAAAACTGTATACTATACTTCCGACAGATGTGTCCTGTATCCTGTTTCCTTTTCAGAAAAAAATAAAGCTATGTGACTGCGAATGTCAAGAATTGCCGTGTGGGTCAGTGTTAAAAAGTTTCACGCTCCGGAGCGGCCCGGTCATAAAGCAGCTTTAATAAAGAAGCAATGACATTTACAGCATTGCTAGAGAGCGGAGAGAGCTGCTCCTACTTGTGCCCCCTCGACTGCCCCGATTCTGAATTCTAGAACTTCATTTTCATTGCTACTTTTTATGGATAATTCAGACCCACCTATTCCTCAATTAGTGCTGCATCGCCTAGTAATATGAATATCTTCTTGGGAATCCAAAGTATCTTTTCTTACTATATTTGTTGTCATCATGTCCTAAATCATTGCGCAGGTAGTTTAAGACTCTAAACGTTTGCAAATGCGATATTTGAACAGTCACGTGCCGTTACTTCTTTATGTTGGACGCGTAAATTGCTACTTTGATGGTCTGTTCTAGGATTCAAAATTTTCTCGAAGTATCCAGGATTCGAGGTTGAGATTTTACTTTTCTTTTGAAAGAAAACTTGTCCCCTGCTACGGGAGGTTCGGGGGATTCTTGGCAGATGGATTAGCGGCAACAGGTAAACAGGGCACCCGTCCATCAACAATTTAAGATAGTCTTCCTCAAAATATATCTATATATATTCCATTTTCCCTAAGGCAGGATGCTTGTAAATAAATCAACACGGCATCCGCGTCATTAAATCTTTTATATATCAACATGCTTCTAGAAATTTTCGTCGCAAGACTCTGGAGTCGAAAATTTATCATAATGAGGTTCAGGGAAAAGTTAGTTGTCATAGAATTCATATCATATCTGTAACAGAGCAGCTGAAGAAGCGATCCAACATTGGAAACCATCCGTCCGGTCGGAATATAATAATTCTGCAACGCGCTTAAGCTCATGACTGTCGAAGACTAGGCTTTTTATGGTAAGAATGTGTTCCTTGTGTTAGGTTGAAAGAAAACAAGGGTAAATTTGCGTTTTTGATTTTTATGTTCGTAAGAAGATATAAAATGAAAGGTACAGTAAGGTATTTGCCGTTGCAGTGGAAGATGATTGAGGCATGCGTCGTCCACGTACTAGTAGTGCATCTATCTCTCTCATGGCTCACCACGGCACTCGCCATATATTCAAGTCCAAGTAACAAAGTCCTTTTATGTCCATGTACATATCCAACCTTATTATAGGAGGATTGACTGCAACTTCCAATTTAAGCATTCATCGCATCGCATCGCTTCTCTTTCCAACAACGAATGGAGAGGCAGTAGATCACCTCAGCAGGTTTTAAGCAACAGGTTAAGCTTATTTATATGCATGGACTTAACATTTATTTGCAATTAGGGGTTCGTTCAAATTTTGCGTTTCACAATTTATGTTCAGCTGTTGATGAACTCGAAGAGATCTTCACTTGGCACTTCTGCTTTTGGCTTGGATGCAACCAAGTTCTACTTCTACCTACTAAACTAACAATATAGAATCGCACCATCGTTGGTAATGCATTACTTTTAATTTGATAGGTCATGAAGGACGGTGTAATGAAAAAGTGGAAAAACACATGGTAATGCATTACTTTTAATTTGATAGGTCATGAAGGACGGTGTAATGAAAAAGTGGAAAAACACATGTTAAGAGTTTTGAAAGTCTCATTAAGAAAATTATTAAGTGTTTTTTAACATTTAGATATCTATTTTCAAGGCTATGTATTGAATGCAATATATGGTCACTGGTCATTCAAAGATAAAAAAATTTGTAATTTGTTGATTAGGGCTTCAGTATCCAATTCAAATCAAATTACAGTGAGTGGAGTAGAGTGGAGGAGAGGATTCATCCAATGGGTTGCCCCTGCTGATATTGTGGATTTTCAATACGTGTTTACCCTTTAACTCCCATTATTTGGGGAGGACGTTCGTTAAGCTGTTGCTGTGAAAGCTCGACAAAATCACAATGACAACTCTGTACCTTGGAGGTACTGGTTTGAATTGCCGTGACGGCACCTTGCATGCTAGCTTAGAGGCATGTATTCCCTGGAAAAATCAATTGAATATTCCCTGAAGACATCAAAATGACAAGAAGAGTGAAAAAAAAAAAAAAAACACCGTTCGTTGTAAATGGACAAGTAAACTAGGTTTGGAACATCCAAAGAGCGAGAAGCATAGCGTACGTTAAGAAGCAAAAACGGTAACACCTGTTAGCGTCTGTGCTTACGTTTGGCGGAGAGGGCTTAGTTGGTTAGACAACTTGCTGGGTTGGGTTCGGATCCACTTGAAAGCGGAGCAGACGTGTGGGGCAGGGCAGACCAGAACAGAAAAGAGGGAAGGAAGGAGAGGAGCGTTTCTTGTTTCTGTGCCTGGGATTGGGCCTTGGGCCTTTGCCTAGTTGGCCGCTCCCCTTCATTAAAGAAGAAGATTTATTTTGACAAAGGAAGGAAGCAAGCAAGTAATCCTAATCATCACGCATATAAATATAAATATTGAACTTCTCCCCACATGCACGCTCCTCCTGCTTTTCCTGCACCGACGTCGCTGGATTGATTGATTGATTGATGGTGTGTTCTTACAACGTCATTTTCATTTTCATATCTAATTTCTGGCCGTCGCCGACTGCGCATCCAGCTGTAACGGATTCATTGAACTGAAATTGCCAGTTGGGATCCGAAGTCCATCCTCACTATCATTGCTCGTCTTGTCCTTTGTTAAATCATTGTGTGCACGCACGCCAGGGTCAGGGCTATTATGCAGGTTTGATAGCCGCCTGTCCGTTTTTCTTAGTGAAGGTGTATTTTACGTGTTTTTGAAGGGTAAAGTGAAATTCAACATGCGTAATTTCCTAAATGATCGGAAAAGCACACAAGGTTCCGCCTTTGTAATAAACATGTTACTAAATATCATTGCATTTCTATGGCTATGCTAGGGTTGCAGTGCTTACTTGCCTATCATCAAAATGTTCATTTAAAGAAAAGATATTCAGGTTCATGATTTCATGGTTATTTTGTTTCAATACAGCTGTCAAAGATACTAAAGAATGAGATCCGATGTGACCTTCTGTTATTTTAATTGAATGGTTGAACGGTTATGTTCTTGCAACATTACCGTGATGATCAATATTTTTTATCTAGCGACATCTTGCTCTCGGGGAGGGCCTGACCTATGATGTATTTTTATGTCAAAGTCGGTGTGGAGTTCTCGTAGTTTAGCTAGTAGTTTAGCTAGATATTATAGGAGCTTTCGGGAGAGCGTTTCCTGAATAATCGCTCCATTTACAAAGTTGCCAAGAAAATAGTGTGATTTAGTGTGTAATGATATTTGTAAATCAACTTTCAATGAATTATAATAGCAATTGATTTCTTCTTGCCTTAACTTTATAGAAACCTTATGATGTATATATGGATGTTTCAAGTGAAGAATTTGGATACGTGTTAATCTAGGAAGAAAAAGTGGTAGCTTATGGATACGTGTTAATGTAGGAAGAAAAAATGGTAGCTTATGCATCTCGTTAGTTAAAGACACATGAGTCCAAGTATTCTATCTATGATTTAGATCTTGGTGCTATTATTTTTTGCTTCGAACACTTGAAGACATATATATATATGGTGAGCAAATTACCTTATGAACTAACCACAAAGGCTTTGAGCCGCAAATGAATTTGAGGCAAAGGTATGGTTAGAGTTGCTAGCAAACTTTGATATCAACGTTCATTGTTATTTTGGTAAAGGAAACACTATCACAAAGGCTTTGAGTTGTATACATAAGAAACTTTACAACTTAACTATTCTATCTAGTTTGAGGGATGAGATTCTTTCTCACCTTATTTCAAATTCATGGTATCAAAAATAAAAGTCAATTAATAAAGATTATCAATTGTTCTATATTAGTAGCACATGATTGATGAGATTTAAAAATAACATTTACGTGTCAAAAGTTCTCTATCATAAAATTTTGGATGAGGCATATTTGACTAGGTATTTAATAAGAGGTGAAGTAACCTTACACCCAACCATACGAATCATAAGCGTTCATGCACAATCTAGTCAAATTCCATGGACTTAGAACTAGCTGGGATACCTTGAATAGCCAAGTGCTAAGATGCTAATCGTTGTCTTCCTAATCAACTGTGCAAGCTCAAGTTATATGATTAAGTGTGACTGAGACACACAATTGTACTTTTTATTATTAAAATAGTTAAAGTATTAAAATATTAAAATATTAACATACTTAATCTAAGTATGAATAGTAAATCCAAACTAACCTAAGTATAGAGTATTCATACTTGATTTACCATATACATCCTAAACATGTGTTAATATTGTTGGGTTATCAAGTGTTCCACTACCAGGTGTACCAAGTAATTCACTACTAGGATTACTAAACATTAATACATCTATGCTCAAAATCGATCGTACCTATGTGAATTAACTATGTGATGGAATAGAATATTTAACTAATTGCATGAAAAGTAAAGGAACATTCAAAATAAACTGCAAGAAATGAAATTAAACTATTAGCCAAGTGCTGCAATGGATGGAATAAATCTCGATTTTATTGTCATCATGCTAATGTATCCAGGTATATTATGCACTCAAATCAAACTTTGTACATCTATTTAATCCACATTATGAGCACTAGGAGAGAAAAATATTCTAACTTTCGTAGAAGAAAAGTATAAGAGTTTTCCTACAAAATGACCAAAGGATACCATAAATGTAGTGGGCCACGCACATTTATATAGGTAATTATGAAGATTGCATTGACAACATGCAACTACATCATAGTCAACCTCATACTCCCATAATTGACTAAAAACTCATTCTCAAGTTGACAAAAATTGGAACCAAGTTAATTAAAAAATTAGAAAAGTATAAGACCAATTGGCTAACTAAGACTTTAAGTACTACATTACAAATAAAATTATTTGAGTGCTTACAATTTAACTTTGACAAAAGTGGACACATTATAAAAATAACCTTAACCAATATGTACAAAATTACTTTAAGGCATATACTTTAAGTTGTACTAGGAGGTGGTGCCTTCTATGACTCCTAGGGTTGCTCCCTATGCCTTGGCTATTGATGTGGTTACCTAGCTACTTCTTCTTCTGCTTTTGGTAGTTGGAATGCATCAAGAAATACCTTCTTCTCATCCTTGCACCTGGGATCATTGATCATCTAAGATGCATTGCCTAGAATTTCTAGTAGTGACACATCCCAAGGGTAAGAAAAAGTAGGAAACAATTCTTCAACATTAACAAACTAGAGAAAAAAATTACCTGCATTTGATGTTAAACACTCTCATTATGTTTTTTAGCTCCTCGGAGTTCACCATTCTCTTAGCCAAGTTCTCTATGACTATTTGTTGATCTTCAAATTTGGCTTTAAGAACCTCAAGCTCCATGTTGGCTATCTTCAACTTTTGTTTTGTCTCCTTATGGAGCTTGAACTCTTCCTTGTACAAGAGGAATGAGATGGCCACATGATTTTTAAGTTCTAACCACAGGCTCTAAGCAGTAAGCATTGCTAGATTAATGTATTGAAGATTGAAAACATTCATATATCTAGTCATCTCTTTAATTTGCAATATCTTCATGCATATCTCTACGTTGTACACATTAAGTTCATCAAAGATGGGATGTCATGCATCATCTCATTGTTGGAGTTACTAGAGGAGGTCATTCAATTTTTCCTAAGCTAGTTAGATCTCCTTCTCATTCACTTACTTAAGCATACTAATATGGTTTTTGTAGCGGTTTTAAATTTTTCATATTTTAGGGCCTCATTCTTCTAGGTAGCAATTTCGATTGCTAACTTTTGCTTGATCATGTACATCTTCTCCATTGAGAGATTTCTATTTTCTACAACAAACCTCCTTGCATCTTGATTCACTTTGGCCAACCACTCTTGTTGGTACTTAAGGTATTCTTCAAGTTGTTTCTTTTGTTTTTCAACCTTAAGAAACCTTCTATTCTCCTTGATTAGCTTTTTATTTTCCTTTCACATTTGGATAAGGTCATTATTTGTAGCATTTATTATGACATCTAATAATGACACATCCCAAATGAGTATTTCTTAATCATCTTCATCTTTCTTCAGTTTCTTTTGAAGCTCTTGGAAGGTATAATCTCTTGTCAACTCTAGCCAAAGAATTATAGGTTCAAACAAGCAAATTCTTAGTTGTACAACTTCTACTATCAACTATTAGTTTAGGTTGTTAGCTTCCTAAAATTATGCCTCAATGATGAAGAGTTTGTTCTTGGTCTTCATTAATGTAAATTGAGTTGCAGAAATATATTTCAAGATATCAAATATCTTCAAAATTGGTTGCCTAGCTCATATAAGTCTTTCTAGCACTTTCTTGTGCTATGTTGCTATCATCCCCTTTGAACTGATTCTTGCAAATAGTTGGATGTTTACTGTTGTAAAATATTAAGCATTACATAAATATCAAGCACATGTGCTATACAAACCTTTAAAGCTTTCCCAATGTAATATGCCACCATCTCGGTAGTAATTTCTTGTCCTTTGTGTTGTATAATCACCACTATTACACTTTCCCCTTCTTTAAGTACCACATAGAAGAATGCAACATTATTTAAAATCTCTAGAACTTATTCTAATGACAAGGATGCTACAAATTCTTCCATGACAAGGTTGACATGAATATTGGCTTAACTTCATTATGTTGAGAATAAATTGACCAAATTATCTTATGGTGAGTTGATGGTCCTTATAACCTCATTTAAGTAACTCATGATCAGATGATAGCCTGATGGATCACCACTAGGCACTTGTTATTGTTTTTCTTTAAGTTGTCATAGGTGCTCCTTTATGCTTGTAGTATCTTTGTTTGGTGGTGGTGGTACCTCCTCTTCTTGAAGCCTTAGAGGTGGCTCCTACTTCATGATTTCTTTTTATGATGCAGCTGGGGCCCTCTAGGTTATGTTGTTGACATAGTGGGTAATTCCTTAACTTTTGTAGATTTTCAGGATTAAGCATGAAAAGGGAAGTGTCTTTCAACCCTTTTCATTCTCCTTAAAATGTTTCTTAATCTCTAAAAAGATCAACTAGGATAGGCTGATAGGATACTTTTTGTTAACAGTTGTACATGCCTTGGCAAAGAAAGATGTCATCTTGTTGGGTCATATCGTAGGATTGAGATGATATGGTTTCCCTTTATTAGGGCACTTTACTATTTGCAATCAATGTTATAATACCATTAGATCCATTCATTTTTTATTTCTGCATCAGACTATGTAGATAACTCCATAAGCTTTGTTTCCTCATTGGGCAAGGCCTTTGCAATGGCCTTCATTGAGTAGGAAATGGTAATATCTTTAATATTCACTATGGCATCTTCTCAGTGATTATTCCAAAAAAAAAAAATGTTTTGCAGATACACCATTCACCATTGATGGAAATTGTAGGCCAAAGTGGAGAATTTTACAATCACACCTTGACTTCTTAGGATACAAACTCTAAGAATGATCCAAAGTTAAGTTCTTGGAGAACAAAACTCTAGATCTCCTTACTTTTGAATTTTTTCAAGAAATCCCTAGTGAGAGTAATCTCAAGGATTGACCTAGTTCTAGGCATTTTATCTTACCTAGATTACCCCATTCTATAGTGGGAATCTAGTGGACAAAATCCATCTCTGAGTGGATTAGTTACATGTGTGGCCTCAACTACTTACTTTGCTTACTGTTGATGTTGTTTCTACTATCCTCATCCTCTTCTAGGGTGCTTTTACTTTGGTTGAAAAGGTCCACCCACTTGAGAACCTTATTTTGATGCCATCTACAAACACATAAATGATCATTAATTAGTTTTTAGAAGCTTGAATATAAGCATTGATATCCTTTGATTGTCTCTATTAGTTAGCTTATTTCAAGAAAAATGTAACGTTATTACATATAAATGATTTCAATCTATGGTTTCGAGGTCCTAAGGCAGCTAAGCATGGTTAATTTTTATTATTTTCATTATTTAAATCCTTTAATTACCTTTCTCGTTAACTGTGGTATGTTGGAAAATTTTTAAAATTCCTAGTTTTAATGTTCCCATAACATAGAGGTTAACTTTGAGAGCTCACAGGATTGAAAATAGCTTAAATTGGATGCACGAGTTGGTAGATGTCATGCTTAGAGTGCTATAGGCTCTAGAAATGGTAAAAGCCCCTCTTTTTTTTGGGCAAAAATGACAAAAATTAGCTAAGTGTTATGCATATTTATATTATTCTTTGGCTACATTGATGTAGATGCATCAACATAGCTAACTACATTGATATGACTAAGTTGTAATATTTTGCTTTGAATTTTAGGCCTATTTTTGCAAATTATAAAGTAATTTGGGAATGAAACAAGGTCTAGAAAAAGGGGTTTAAGTATGAGAGCAACATTAGTGAGGATGAGTCAGAGGTTCAAGTGTATTTAAAAGCATACATGACATGAAATAGAGGTTTGAAATAAGATGTTCATGAGAAGATGAAATGAAATTGATAATGCATTAATGTTAGAGTTACAACATAATGTTTTGGCATGTAGAGGTGGCATATAGATGAGATGTCTAAGAGATATACAAGTGAATCCTTACCAAAGCAATCTCCTACACTTAATGTCCTTGTATAATCATTTCACAAGGTATGCATAGGCACATTGGAAAATGAATATCATTAAGTTTATAGATCATCCCCATACAACTATCATCATTAGCATCTTGCACTATACTAAACAAAACCATTAGGTACATAACTATATGCAGTTGTGGGGTGAAAAATAAACAAGGAATTGTTGAGATAGGAGTGTGAGATGTTTTTCCATGTCTGAACCTTATGTCAAATGTGATTAAAATAATCATCATACCTATCTATCCAAGTTCCAAACTAAGTTCATACCTTTACTAATGATATTACATTGCCTCATCCCAAACTTACAATCATAGGACCACCATAACCAAACAAAAACATTACAACTCAATACAAGAAAATAAGGAAGCAATTTTTGATTAATTAATTACTAAACATTAAAATTTGAGGAAACTTGGCCATTAGTTAGAGGGATGTCTTCAGGTATAAGTAACATGTTTTTCAAGCCACATAGCTAATGCTAATGCCATTAAGGGAATACCTTCAGGCATGCATAATTTATCTTTCTAGTCACATAATGAGACTAGTTTAACAGACCTTTGGAATTCCTAGAAGTAGCCTACATTTAGACATGGGTAACATGTCTTTCCAGTGATACCTTAAGAATTAGCTTTCTTTTATAAATTAAGTAATTGGTGATTATGCTTTCCTTACAAGATGATTGCATTTAAGCATGGATAACATGTCTTTCTAGTGACATGAAAAGACAACACTTATTCGAGAACATTCTTCCATCAAAATTAAAACATGAGTAATGAAATAAATACATGGAGTAGTAAGATCCATACAGAAAGTGAAAAGAATCAACATGTTCCCTTGATGCTACACCCTTTTCCATCCCCGTGTTTTTTTACTTTTCCTTAAAGCATAAAGATCATAGTTAATTTTATTTTTGATATGAGAAGAACCCTATTGCTTTCATGATGACAATCTCTTATTTATAGAAATTGGAGGAATGGATAGTATGGTCTCACTACTTTACAAATTACTTATTCAATCCAAATAACAAAGTTGGCCTATACATAATAACAATTTTTACTGAAAAGTTCAAAATATAACCAACTCAAAGAGGAGAGATAATGAAATGGAAAAAATCACAAGAAATGAAAGATACATAAACAATAGAAAAAGAAAGAAATTGCAAAAAAAAAAAAAAAAGATGAAAAATAATGCCCTTACATGACATTAGGCTGGATGAGTATCTCTCCCATGATTATGTTGAAAGGTGGAGATATGGAAAATGGAGTGAGCTTCGCTATGAGTTAAGATGTTGGTGAGGTTCTTAGCTAATTGGAAATCCTTAAATAGTTTAACATTTTTCATGTTCATTAGGAGGATTTTATCTAAGTTATTGAGATGGTAAATTTACATGGTGTAAAAGTAGAAGATAGAATGAATGATGCAAGATCCTTCCCATAGTGTTTGAAATTTCATTTGTTGATATATATGAGTGGGATTTTAGTAGAGAACCTTATCTCCTAGTTGAAATTCTACACATTGTATCTTAGCATTATGACATTGTTTAGTGTATGTCTTTTTCATCATATTCATCATTAAGACTACTCTTCAATTCACATATAGCATGTTGAGGATCATAAAATGTTCTTTCTATGCCAGACTAATGTTAAGATCAAGCTCACAAGCAATGTTAAATATATGAAGTTCAGCTTGGATGGAAAGTTTTGGGATTTTTCATCCACTAGCTTGTAGGGAGAGTAATCTATAGGGAGTTTTCATATAGAGTGGTAATCCCTTAAGGCATCATTGGGTTTTGTGCTTTAGTCTTTCTTATATCTCTACTAATGGTCCTAGTAAGGGTGCACATGTTTGTAGTATTTGTAACTTTGACTTGACCATTGACTTAGTGTGTTGAGTTTATGTTCAACCCCTAAGTATCTCATAAAATTTTTCAAAGTGGCACCTATAATGTGAGTGCCATTATTAGAAATAAGTTCCCTAGGCGTACCAAATCTGTTAATCACATTCTATTAAAAGAACCTGACTATGGTTGTGGATGTACAATCTACAATTTTTGTAACCTCTTTCCACTTCTTGTAATAGCCCACCACCATGATAATATAGGATTTCTTATTTAACATGGGTGTGATGTGATCCATGAAATTAATTCCCCCAAAGATCAAGAGGTATTAATATTTGGATTTATTATTGAGGATTGTTTAGTGTGATAGTTATTCCTCCATCTCTTTGGCATCACTCATAGGAGTTGGCAAAGAAATGTACATCCCTAAAGATTGTTGGCCAAAAGCATCTTGCCATGAGGATTTTGAAGGCCATTATTCTTCCTACATAGTGATCTCCACAAGGTCCTTTGTGAGGATCATGGAAAATTCTAAGATAATCTTCATCAAGTGTGTACCATCATACCAAGCCATTTGTATATATATTATAGAAATTTCCCCTTATCTCCATGTAGTGCTTGACTTGGTAAACAAAGTATTGTTTTTCTTCATGTCCCATTTAGTAGGGACCTTCTACACAAGTAGATGGTGATGTTGATATTCTTTATTTTATATGGCTTGAATAATGATTATTATTCCATTATTGATGTAAATGCAATTTATAGAATGGGTTTATCTTCCCACTTAATTTTTGAAAATGATTCACAAAACTCAATGAGAAAGTCAATGTATAAAGTAATTTCATATAGGCAACAATTTCTAGGATAAAAGATGTGGTTGTATCATGAGTATCATTAAAATTTTTTTTTGGTATACTATACTAAGGAGGGAGATCTAATGCAAGATAGTTATCAAGACTACTATAACTAGGAGAATCTAAATTGGATGTTTTTGTTGAATATATATACAATGAATATGATGCCTATTATTTTTTAAGAAAGAAAATGATTGCTATGGTAATATGGAATATAGATTTCATTAATGAAAAGGACTTTGGATGTATGATGAAACTGCCTATAAGGTAATCAAAAGTTTATTAGGAAATTATGCTATGGGAAGAGATAATGATGGATGATTAAATCAATTATCAAATACAATATCATTGATACAACTTTGATAGAAGCTTGTTATTATAACAAAAGAATACATGCTTATAGGTCATAATCACATCCAATAGGTTATGAGGATTTAAGGGGCATCATTTTATTAGGTGGAACCATTATAGCCACTTATATGTCATTTGCTCAATCAATCAGTAAAATTTGGTGTTGTAAGATTAAATGTCTTCCAATAGTAACATTAGTAGAGCTAGGAATTACAAGCATAGTAATGCTAGATATGGATGCACATATGAAAAGAGTTGTCATTTTAAATTAGTTTCATGAAAAAAACAAGTGGTTAAAGATGAATTCATAGTTTAGATAATGAAATCTAGTGAGAAGGAAATATGTAAAACATCATGGAGGTTAATTCATACTATTCCATATAGCATATTTTACAAGCATATGAGGATTTTTCAAAAAGGAAATGGAATAGTAGAACATGAAAATATTGAAAAAAAATAAAATCAAGAATATACAAAATAGTTGAATATACATGTTATTGAGAAGTTGATTAAGGACTTGGCATATCATTCTTCAAATACATGTACATAAATTAGTTAGGATGGGATGATAGCACTGATAAATCATTGCCTATGATAATGAATCACATAATTCTTCTTGATAACCATGTGAATATTAGATTGAAGGCAATAAATATGTCTACATTGAGTAGAATCTTGATGTCTAATTTTTTTCTAAGCATTTTTCTAATGTGATTTTCAAAAAATTTCATGATTTTACTATGTATTGAATGTGCTAAAATTTGGTTTATATAAGAAATTCAATCTATGATCATGTTCAAAATAGAACTCTACATTTGGATTATGTGATAGTGTGCAGGTGTGTATACTACGATCATTGAGATTTGGCTATAAGACATCCAAATATGTACTTAAGCATAATCCATAATAAGATGATAGAAGCTAGACTACTTTACCTAGACAACCTCTACTTCCTAAGGGTGTATTAAGAAGAGGTAGATTTCAATTTTTATTTACATGAATACTAGTCCATGGTAAGGAAAATGATGGATTCAAACATTACTAATCATTTTATGAAAAATGGACTCATAATTTATGCTTCTTTTGTAAAGTGCTTGCAAGATTTAAATGTATAACTAGTTAATCAACTAGGTAATGTTTGTAGTAGTACTGAGGCATATTCATGAGTTGGTTATGCATTGTTTGATAATACCATTCCTTTGAACATCAATATCCTAAAAGATGAAATCGAAAAAGAAAATGAAACTATAAGAGAATATGCACGACTTCTAGGAACTTTATTTTTGCGTATGGATAAATGTGGTGGGGATAACAAAAATAAGTATGTTTTTTTTTATCTTTACCAACAACTTGGAGGGTTTTCAACATCGTCAAATACAAATTTCTTCTAGTTGGTCACACTCATGAAGACATAGATGGAAGCTTTACTTGCCTATCAAAGATTATAAGAAAAAGTGATATATTTAGTCTACCATAGATTGTGGATATGTATCATATAATAGACTTTAATAGTGGATAAAATTATAGTTTTTATTTTATGGATCATGTATATGACTTCAAAGGCTACTTAGAAAATCATATGTCGACTAATTAAAAATATGGTTGGGACATAGAACATCCATTACACAAAATTTTATTTGATTGATAAAATGCTAGTAATGTTAATCCCATTGACCTATACAAACGGAAGGATGGTGAGTCATATCTTTGTGTGGGATATCCACCATTTCTTTTACATTTAGCTATGGATGAAAGAGAATTTGAAAATATAATAGAGAGAATTCAAACTTATATTAAATTTTGGGATCATGAGATCAAAAATAAAAAAATAAAATCAAAAATATCTAGACTAATGATAGAATAGAATGGGAAAAAAATTTGATCATTGGAAAAGGATTATCTTGCAATGATTTAAAAATGCATAAGAATTTTCTTCAAATTTGAATTTGAGATTATGGCGTAGAATAGAACAAGGTGTATCAGAAATAAGAATGAAGAAATAAAAACCATACATTTTCGTAGAAGAGGAATTAGGGTATGTTGGGCATAGGAAAAATAGTTTGAAAGTATCCTTTAATTATTTTATAGATATCCAAGTAGGAAGATGCTTCTGAAAATGATGAATATAGATATCCAAGTAGGAAGATGCTTCTGAAAATGATGAATATATTATATGAGCTGGAGGATGCATGAGTTTAGATGTTCATGAACATGATTGAAAATAAACAAGGTGAATGTTGAATGATATAAGTCATAAAGAAATTTAAAAAGAATAATTGATTGAAAGAGATTGGTATGTAAATTTAATAAATACATGACAGAAATTTCTTTGTCCAAATAATGTAGTATATGGTTGGATATCAAAATTAGAGGACATAAGCAAGGTTAAGATATATAAAAAGGTAAGAGACACAATTGCAGAATTATTTAAAACAAGACAAAGGAATAATTATATGCTTATAAAATGACTGTAAAATATTAAAGAATCTCTATAGTGTTATTTGTGAAACTTGTAAAAATAATGCAAAAAATTATGATTTTGGCTAAAGCTTTATGGCTTTCTTAATGTTCATAATCAAATCAAAATCAGATTTAGTAAAATATAGTTACCAAATAAAAAGATTTCATTTCAAATTACATAGTCATAGTAGTGTTTAATTCATAGAGATTAAAATACTTGAATATATTTTTAAGGAATGCATCAAACTATACTACTAGAATAATTAAAAGAGTTACTAATAAAATAAGTTTTATTTTGCATAATAAACAAACCACATCTAATAACATAAGCCAAATTTACACAAATATCTCAGTGTAAGTTGTACTTGAAATGATCCAAATTTAATAGCAAATTCTAGATTTTATGAAAAAAGTGATACCTCTAGGATGTTAGATTTCTTTTTAGGCATTTTTGTGCATTTTAAACATTCATTTAAACTCATATTTCAGTCTTTTCCTTATAGGACACATCAAAAATTTTTGATTAGCAACCAAATTCTTAGGCTTTAACCTATTTTTGGTTTTATATAATGGTTGGATTTATATCCCCACGATGCATGGATTTTTTTATTTTTTTTAGAATTACTAGTTGATTATTTAACATTGGTTACAATTTGGCCAACCATAGTATCTATCCATGAAGATCATAGCATGAAGCATATCATGGTGGTAAGTTAGAATCTTATGCATGATGCATATTATGATGAGCATCATTTATTTACAATGACATAACTTGAAGCATATCATAATGGTGAGCTAAGTACTTATGTAGGAAGCATATCTTGGTAAGTACAAATTTATTTGTTTATTTGTTTGATGGGTTAATGGATGGTGGTAGATTTTTATTTTTGTTAATTATTTGTCAAATTATTATTTGCTTTTTGTTTGTTCTTTGTTTGTATTTGTTTTGGTAACATTTGTTTGCAACTATTTCATGTGCATGATTGTCTAGCTATTTGATGCCTCTAATCAAACCCATAAGGGAGTATTTTTGACAATTGATTACCCTACTTAGTCTTACGATTGATTCACTTAGTTTTTATGGGATTTAAAAGTGATAATGTTAGTTGTGATGAAGAGGATTTAGAGGAGGTAGCTAATGATTAAGAATCTTGTTTTAGTACTAGATTACTTTAACAATTATTAAGTTGTGATTCTATGATATAATATTCAGGTGTGAATTTGGTATTTTATATGAGAATGTGTATTGTACTTTGCTTGTTTTTGGTGTATGCCACTGTGATTCAATTTTTAATTATGTTGCATTAATTATTATGCAGTTACTTGAATTTGACTAATTTTATATAATGTTAGAGCCTAATGCACTTTTGGATGTATTTGAAATTTTAACATTATGTTATATTATTTATTTGTTTAATTTCTAATGTATATGTTTGACAATGTATTATAAATTTGACTTGGACAAAAAGGTTTGATCTATTCTAACTATAAGAAGCTACTAAAGAAAAAATACATTGTATAGTTCATTATTTGATGGTGGGTTTAAATGTTTCTTTAGAATCAATATCTTCCCATTGTGGAAAGCCTCTTACAACTAATTGAGCCTTAAATTTATCCAACATGTTATGATCTTTTCTTTTTCCACAAAAAACCATTTACTTATTAGCATTTTCATTTTTAGTAAACTCTTTACTAGTTTACATGTATCATTTTTTCTTAATATACTATATTCTATTCCATTGCATCATACAAATCTTTATTTTGCATAACCTCATACATACTCATGGGTTCTTCTATTTCAAATGTCATTGTTGTATAAGTCAAATCAAAATGATCTACCACAACAAGCATTTTTTTACTTTTAAGGCCTTTTCATAGATATTTCATTTATATGTTCCAACTTCATTGATCTTAGATCTTTTAACTAATTTTTAAACCACTATGGTTGTTAGTGTATAGATGAATTCATAGTATTAGAATCCTTATTTATACCAGCTTCTTCTTCATCATCTTAATTCAAGGCCACAAATGGTCATGAGTTTACTCTAGGTTTATTAGGAATCATCATAAAAACATTAATAAAATTTTGATGCATGATGTGATTTGACTTTTAAAATAAATTTTCAAATATAACATAATGGAATTTTAGAATTTTATGATGCTTAATTTCTTACACTTAGTAGGGTTTTGGATTCAAAGAAGGATCAAGCAGTAATCCCACCATGATGCTTGTAGAACATGGAAATAACATGATTTTTAAAATAGATAAATATGAGATATTGACAAATCCTTATTATTAGATCATTTCTTAATTAAAGGGATGTCTTTTAAAGCTACAATTGAAATTTTATTAGTAATGTGAACAAAATAGAATGTTGTTTCTATCCATAATGATTTTGGTACTTGAATATTGTGCATCATACATCTTATCATTTTTTATTGTTGATCTGATCTTTCTTTTTGCAACACCAATTTACTACAGTGTATACAACATCATGAACTCTTGTTTTATACCATTATTACTATAATCTTTCTTCAATTCATTCAAAGTATAACTACGATTACCATTAGATCTCAATACTTTTAATAGTGTATTTTTCTTTGTTTCTATCCTTATTTTAAAATGTTTAAATTTTTTAAAGACTTGCAACCTATGTACTAGATTATAAATCTATGTTATTTGATTAAAGTCATTTAGAAAATTTAAAAAATACCTTTCATTTCTTATACCTGAAAGTGAAAATGGGCCATAAATATTTGAGTGTACAATGTTAAGCATCTTAGATGTTTTTATTTCATGGTATCCTAGAAAGGATAGATGCTACATCTTTTCAATCTTACATGATTCACAATCAAATTACTGATCATCTTTAACTTTAAGAATTTCTTGAAAATATTACTGCATTTTTCTAGAAGTCTTAATATTCACATGTCCAAGTCTTAAGTGGCATTTCATTAGTAAATTTTGATCAGTTGTAACATACATTCTTTCAACATGGTGATCCATTATTTTTAATATACCATTGTGTAATGACACAAATTTTTAGTATATTTTTGGATGCTTGTTTATGATTTGGTCATGGTATTATGCTTTGGATATGCTTGTTGATTGGTTAGATTTTTTAGCTCTATATTTGATTTCATGTATATTTTAATATTATGCATTATTTCAATAAGTATTTTAGCTTGTATGCATTAACTTGGTGGATGAGATTGGCATATTCTCAAGAAGGCTATCGTATAAGCATGATATGGGCATGTGATGGCATGGCTAATTTTTTATGAGCATATTATTTTTATTTTTATAATTAAATGATATGACATGTGTTGTTTACTTTAATGATGATTTTGGTAGGAGTTATTGGTTTAGTGAAGGTTACATATGTTACATGAGTTTTGAGAGATAGATTGCTTTTATTATGATTTTAACTTTAGAAGTTTAGTTAGTTTTACCACATTGGATTTTTTGGAAAATTTTTTATTAAAATCCCATACTCTATTCAACTGCACTTTGACATTCATTTTCTTGGATGCATAAGCATTATTGAATTAAAGGCTTATGGTAGTATAGGAAGCTTTGCTAGTTTATGTGCATGGATTAGAGAGAGAGCATAGCTTGAGTTTGTGTGTTGCTAGAGAATTTGTGCTCATATTATTTTGAGTATGTAATCTTGACACTTTTTCTATCTATTTTAATTCATATGAATTTTGTGCATATTTAGTGTGGGATGGGTTCTTATTTAATTTCTTCATATTCACTTTAATCATGTTGGGATTTGTTATTTATTTAAACATGTAGAGTTCCTAATTCATATGCTTATTTTACTACTCCTTTTTGCTATAATTTCATGATCTTTTGCTGGTTTTGTAAAATAGGATTTTGTAAGAATCATCTTACTAACTCTTTTGAAAATTGGGTATTGTATGTCAAAATTGTATTGATAAGCCGTTATGTCCATTTTATCATAGATTCTAATGAGTTTCATCCATTTTGTTGAATATTGAATTCTTGAGTTTTAGGGAATATACCTAGGGTTTGGATTCATATGTTTTGCCATCATTTTGTTTATCACTTTTTCCTTAATTTATGCATTCTTTCTTAGTCTTTGATTCATGTGCTTAGTATTCTCTACATTTTTATGCTATTTTCTACATTTTTTAAATTTCACATCAAAACCATGAATCAACCATGGTTGTGGTAAGACTATTAGTATTTACCACAAATTGTGGTTCAGTTATGGTCCACAACATGGATTATTGTAAGGTCATGGTTAATTCTTTAATTTTCCTTTGCATTTTTGATTTCTATTTTGATAAATTGTAGAATTCCATGATTGATGGCAATGTTGTAGTCTATACCATGAGTGATGATTAATTCGTAATTGATCCTTCCTTATTATTTTCAATATTCTATAAAATTTTGTGTACTATATTATTAACCATGTGTTTGGGTCATAGTTAGGTTGTGGTCAAGTCATGATCGAGTTTATTTTTCATAGATTCTAATAGTGATTTTTTTGTATAAACCACAAGTCATGATTTTTTTGTGGTTAGTCACCACAAGTCATGGTAAGGTCATTATGACATATTGTTCTTGAATATCATGATAAATGTCAAATATTCATAACATTTGACATTATCTATAAAGAAAGTGATAGGGAAAATGTAGAAGAAAATAAAAAGGAATCTTTATTAATGTGGAAATGATATATCTAAGTCATACATTGAGAGTTTTTTGGAATTATCTTTCTCTAGCATCTATCCCATAGAGATATTTAGCACTACCACATCACTAAGGCATGTACCTATTTAGAAGGGATGATCAGTTACCTTCCTATCCTGCTTTACCTAGTAGATGTTACTCATTTTTTAGTGGCTTCACAACTTCATACTATCGCAACCTCTAATTTTTAGGTATAAATATCTTAGGTTAAACCCCTAGAGGTCATCTCATAAGGCATGCCCATTATTACAATGTACCCTTTTGGGTCTTATTATAATAATTACACCATTTTTTATAAAGCAATACCATATTTGTTATGGAATGGCTCCATTTGGAAATGGGGATGTAATCGACTATTCCCCTTAGCTTTCATTTTTCTTTAATGAATTCACATTAAGTTTGTTCTTCATGATCTATTTCTGCCTCCATGGTCCAATGCATGATTTTTCCTTTTAAAATGGGGTTGAATAATTTTTAAAATTCTCCCATTGATTTTGCAAAAGTGTAAATGTGAAGAATATTTGGAAAAAATAAAATTGATCATATCAACAACTTATCTCATTCTATATGTAATAACAAGATGTGAATTAAAGTCTACTAACCATTAATTACTAGTCATGGCCAGAGTACACTATGCACATCTTGTATCTCTAGTTACCTAAGTGAAGGTAGGGAAAACCTTTTTTTCCACATGTATTACCCAAATTATTTTACTTATCTAATTTAGAATATAGAATATAAGTTAAATAAATAAATAATAATAGGAAAATAAGAAATATTAGTAAGGTTAAAAAATCCAATTATCATTTATCTTGGGAATCAAGAGATGTAGTCATAGTTATATCATAAGGAATATATGGTTGATAGCCTTGTTTGGGATGGTAGGAATTGATTTTATTGCTTAATTTCTTTCTTTGGAATTAACTTTAATAGCCTAGTGACTTGGAAGAATTTGTTATCATTCTAGATGTAGTCTAAGGTCTCAATAAAGAAAGATGTTGATCCATCTTTAGTAATCATGATAGCATAATTAGTAACATGTGATTCTTGATGAACACCATATATTAGCATAATCTATTCTCAAATTTATAAATTCAACTTATCTACTAATGATTCAAAGTAAGTAGAGTATGCATTGGCCAATGGAATGATATGGTAAATTGATGGAAATATTTATTTTCAAATTAGATTTCTCTTCCAAAGGATCTTTCAAACTTCTATATTTTAAGAATTAATAAATTCTAGTTCCAAATTTTACATTAAAGTCTTCATAGAGGATGAATGATATTGGGTTGAGCTTGGTATCAGTTAGGAATAGCTTACACTTTAAACTTTCCTTAATTTGATTAACTAAATAGGATAGTTAACAAAGCTTGATATTTAGGGATGTTGGGTTAGTGATCAAATATGTATTAATCATAGATACATAATTTTCTTAGGACTGCATTTTAAGTATTAATGCCAAAGTTATGTGAGTTCTCTGGACTCTTGATGGTTCTTTCTTTCCCATGACTTGAACTTCTAGAATTTTGAAAATCATGTTTCTAATATTCATTTGAATCTTTGTATTAAATTAAATTTTTCTTCTTTGTAAATGATTATGCAACCATTCATGCTATGGTTCTTATAGTAGGCTAATTTGTATGGCTTAAAGGAAGAACCATTACAAGAACCTTTTTACTTCTAGATATCTTCATATTCTAACTTTTTAAAATTGGGTTGGAATTGATATAAGAATTCCCATGATAGGACTTCTTGTAGATATAATTCGTCAACATTTATGTTTTGTAATTTTGTTAGGATTTAGGGTATTAGTATTCATGCCAATTCAAGGCCTAAGGTGGATATATTAGGCGTTGTCCTTCATTGGATAGGAACCTTGAAAGAATATTGTATATTACAATTATTATGCTTGTTTTTGGATCTCCCCTAGCTCATTCCTTCTCATGGGTATAATACACCTTATCAGGACAAGGTTATGATTCTTTATGATGATCAATATATGCTACCAAATAATCTAGTTACTTGTTGGATTGATTTCTAGGTCCATCATACATTTCCAAATTTACCAATTGATCCTCCAACTACTAAATTTGTTGGGTTGGTAATGACTTAGCTACATTTCCTAAACCCTTAATGACCTTTCTACCCTCCTTAGGACACCAACTTCAACAATGTAACTAATGATCAAGTAAGAATTAGTGACCTAGGTATAACTATATGAATAGTCTAATCACCTAATCCTAAGATCCAAGATGCCAAAAAATGTTATATTTGTTAGTCCTAATAATTAAATTACTAACCATGGTTAATTGATTTTAGTTATGACCTACTAAGGCATAATTTAAACTATCACCTAATTCTCAAATGATGAATCTAATATCACCATTAGATTAAAAAGTTGAAAAATATTATAAATGACTATTTACATATTAGAAACATACATCAAATGTTGGTGTTATGCTAAATTAAGCTCCTAAGATTCTTAAAGTGCAATTTAAGGATGAGGATTTAAAACTAATTTTTGGAGTTCTTTAGGGTTGTTCTAAGCTCTTCATTGCATTCAAAAGGTTGCAATCTATTAGGAACAACAATTTTTCATCAAAAAAATACTTCAGGAATAAAAATTTATAGGCTTCCAAAGTTAAAAAATGTTATATTTGTTAGTCTTAGCCATTAAATTACTAGACATGGTTAATTAACCTCAGTTATGACCTACTAAGGCATGATTTAAACTATTAACTAATTATTAGCTTCTCAAATAACTATTCTAACATCACCATTAGTTTCAAAAGGTTGAAAATAGTATAAACAACTATTTACATGTTAGAAATGTACATCAAAAGCTTGAATTATGATAAATTAAGCTTTTGAGGCTCTTAAAGCATAATTTAAGCACAAGGATTTACAACTAATTTTTGGAGATCTATAGGATGGTTCTAACATATCCATTACATCTAGAAGGTTAAAATTTATTAGAAATGACTATTTTTTTTTATCAAAAAAGGCTTTTGAAATCAAAAGTTATGAGTTTTCAAAGTTCAAAATATTAGGGATAAGTTTTGAGACTTTTTGAGAGCTTTCAAAGAGGTCATTCATTCTAGTACTACTTCAAGACTAATGTGCATAGTTACAAAGTTTTTATCCCAATTTATACTAAATCAACAATTTGGCCAAGTTGATCAAGTACAACCACAAGCACATATTTGAATTTAAATTTTGAATTTTAAATATTAAAAATCAAATTTTGCTACCCATTTTTGGTAAGAACATATAGTGTTGTTAATAGGCATTGGTCTAGTAAGAACTTGTGATGCTCATAGTGCCTATGAGCTTTGGGTCAATATGGAATTGGGGTGGTCATGGTAATCATGGATACTGTAGGTCCATACCATCACAAATTTTGATAAATTTTTTTGAACATAAGGTTTCTGTTGGATGTTGGAAGGTATGAGAATGTAGATAAGGGTAGGGCTAGTGCATGTAAGTAGGGGTAGGTATGTAGCATAGCAAGTAGGACGTGCGAAGGAGGTATGAGTAGGTAAGTGTACTAGGTGGTAGGACAAAAATAGTAGTGCACATGACCACAAGGTAGGTAGGTAGGACACTGGAAAGTGCAATAACTTTAACATATAGGAAAGGGTGATGGTTATAGATGCATGACATGTAGGGGTAGTAACATGTGCATGGAAGAATAGGAGGAACACACATAGATGCAGGTGAAGTAGAGAAGGATTGATGATGATGTTTTCTTTTTGTGGTGGCATAATCCTTTTAATGCAAGATGTACTAACCATAAGGCCAACGTTGGAGTGGTTGGAGTTCCCATTATCAAAGAATCTCAACGTTGTGCCTACAACCCCAATGTTGCTACTGGAAGACTAGCATGGATGGGAGAAGCCAGCATGGATGAAAAGTCTGTTTACTATTTTTGGTAACCAACATGGTTTTGGTGTCTTGGTGGTATCAAAACCTAGCACAAATAGCAACTACGTTGGAATTAAACACTTTCCATAGCTGCACGTGACACCAATCTGTCAATAATTATGGTAGAAATTTATAGCCACAAGTTAGTAGCTATGTGACCTATAAAATCTAATTTCAAACACTTAGAAGATGTTCTTTGATTCCACCACTAGGCAATTCCTAGGCTTTCGAACTGAGAGTAAACATAGAGCTTTTGGGAATTCTTTAGCATGGAACCTTTGGCCATTCTAAGAACTTGTAACCTTGAGGCTTGTGTGAATCCTAGCATGGAACCTTTGGCTATTCTAAGAACTTGTAACAAGGCAACATACTTTAAACTCCATCAAAGTGAATCCCTTGTGCTTTCAGGCATCATTTGAATACATCTCAAACTCTCTTTATTTTCAATATTTTCATTGTAATATAGTTATAGTTGCTATACAAAATATTATAGTTCTTTTATTTTGTGCATTCATTTTAAATTAGATTTGCATCGTTTTACCATTCGTTTACCCTATTTACATTTTTAAGTCCCTAGGTAATTAGCAAGACCATCTAGGGCACTGTTGCTCTTAAAAAATTTGGTTGCCGAAAAACTGAAAATCCTAGGTGCAAAATAGTTTTAACCTTAGATCCCAAGGGCCTCCGAGAAATAGGATGCAAGGTATCTTGGATGATCTTACGGATCACCCATGAACTTAAAAAGTGTAAACAGGGTTAAACAAAATGTAAAATATTTTAGATTTGATCTAGGAAATAAATGCACAAAACAAAACCATAACAACTTTACACAACAAATGTACTATGAATTTTATTATAATGAAAATATTGTAAATAAAAAAAGTTCATAATGTGTATAGATGTTGCTTGGATGCATAAGGGGTTTTCTTTGGTGGAGTTTGAAGCTTATTAAAGTTGGTAATCTTGCACATCGTAGTTAGCACCATGATCTAGGTACTTGTCAACTCCCAAAATTGAAACTCCTTGTAGGTTTCTCTCATAGATGTGTAGCATTGATCACAGGGGGGTAAGATGTATGAATTATTTTTTTGGCAACAAGAGGTACCATGCTGGGAGTCTTTGTGAGCAAATGGTAGAGTGTTTCTCCAAAAACTTCACACAAGCCTCAAGGTTACAAAATGCTTAAAATGGTCAAAGGTTCCATGCTCAAGAATTGCCAAAAGATTTATGTTTGCTCTCAATTTAGAAACCTGGGAATTTCAAAGTGGTGGAACCAAAGAACCTCTTATAGGTGTTTGAAGTTGGCTTATATAGGTTATATGGTTGCTAAATTTTGGCTTTAAAATTATACCATGATTATTGACAGATTGGTGTCACATGTAGGTCTGGTAGGTGTTTGATTCAAGCATAGTTGCTATTTGTGGTAAGTTTTGATACCCCAAAGGCACCAAAATCATGCTAGTTACCACAAATAGTAAATGGATTTTTCATCCACATTGGCTTCTTCCATCCATGCTGGACTTCTAATAGCAACACTGGAGTTGTAGGAGCAATGCTAAGATTTGTTAAGAAAAGAAACTCCAACCACTCCAATGCAAGCCTTGATGTGGCAATGTTGGCCTTATGGTGACTATGTTGGTCATAGTTGGGAAAATGAAAGTCAAACCCCCCAATGTTGGGCATAGATGCTTCTAGCATAGTAAAGGTCATACCACCCACCAAACCCATGAAAATGCTAATTTTGATAGTCCAAAAGGCATTTTTGGCCTTCCCAAGCCTAAATATAGACATGGTAGAAATGTTTCCACTTGGGAAGTGAGGCTACAACAACTTATGAGGCATTTTTCAGCTTCAAAAGTTAAAGTATGTGAAATTGCATCTCATTGATTACAATCTCTACATTTTATAATGAAATTCTAGCCTCAAGTTTCATGGGGTGAAAGTTATAATGCTAAAAAGATTGCAACATGCATTTTCTTGGTGTTGTTTCTTTGAACCCTCTTTGTTGATTTTTTGAGAATTAACCTGAGAGACATTGACAAAGAACATAAAACACCACTGTAGGTCCATCACTAACATTATCTCTTTGTGCTTGATTCAGTAGTGTTGAACCATACCAAAGAGTTCTTGTGATGATGAGATGAAATTATGATGGAATAATAGAAGAGAAATGCTACATTTGGCTATAAGGGAGTGGTCGTAAGATTAACGATGAGTTCTAGATGTTGACACCATGGTTACAGTTATGGAAATAACATGTTGAATGATCAATGAGGTCTTCATGCTTTGTGCGTTCAAGATAAAGGTCACTCAGTAATATTCTTGAGTAATCAATATCCCACTCCAACATTTATCTAGTCATTAGGCTTCTTCATTTGTATGTTTGGAGCCATTGATTTTCCTTTCGGTCTTCATCAATCTTTTAGCTTCTTGGTAGTTTTCTTCCTCCATTTTTCTTACTAGGTGAAACCTTCATTAGGTTTCACTTTTAAGGCTGGGTTTGATTTGGTTTTCCCATTGAATGAGCCATGCTACTATTGATGCCAACATCACCCATGCTAGGCATGGGGCCTTGATCAAGTCTAATCCCTTGGCATTGAGCACAAAGAAAGTTAATTTGTACAAGCACGTCTTGGGGCCCAATTCATAATGGTGAGCTTATGACAATAGTTACATTGCCATACAATGATGGCATGGAAGTAATGCCTGTAGAGGTGGTGTAATTGATTATGGTGGTTTTGGGAGTTACGTGCATTATATGAGTTACATTGGTGGTTACCAAATTTGGTGGAGAACGTGGTGAGAGTTATGTTCAAGTGGTGCCAGGAGTTACATGTAGTGGTGGTGTAGCTAATGATGTGGTGATTCCAGGTGTTACGGAAGTTGCGTAATTGCATGGGTGGTGGGCCTAACTGACTTGGGACGTGGGCATTTAAATGCCTAGATGAGAAGCTATAAAGGTGGTGGTGAGCAAATGTTGTGGGGAGAAGGGGCATGACCTCCTTTCTCTCTAGTGCAATGATGTGGTGCCAGATGATGGGCAACACTTGCAGCCTCTCCTCTCTCTTGTAGTAACAAGGTGCACTGTAGATGATTGTTGGGGGAAGCAGGGGACTCTCAGCACTAGTGGAAGGGTTGAGCAATAGGTGATAGGTGGATCATCTATTGAGGACTCCCCTCTCTAGAGGACACTAGTAGATGGTGGTTTCTCTTTCTTTGGCATATCATCATTGTCTAACCACTTTCCTCTCTGGTAGGGCATGTGATGGTGGTAATTGTGATACTAATGGTATCTTGCGTGGTAGGTGACAGCAAGGCTCATGGTGGTGGAACACTGGACAAAACTCTCTCTCTCCCTCTCCCATCAGCTATGGCATTGTTCGTAATAACGAGATACAACAAACTAGTGGCAATAGTGGGGAATGAGGGAAAAATTTAAATTTTCTTGCTACCTACTATGTTTTCATGAAGTCTTGAATCTCAAGATAGTTGTTCAATTTGAATTTTTCTAAATTTTTAGTTAATTTTTTTTTGAAACATCACATGGCCCTCTCTAGCTAAGACTATTTTTGGGTTTTTGTACACATATGAGAGGCACCCTAGGCAATAGTCTCCTCAAATAAGTTTTTTCCCCAAGTGTCGGTGTGACCAAGATTTATGCATCAATAGCTACATTCAATAGAATTGATGGAGAATGATGAAGAAAACATCTTATGACCATAACACATGAGTGTCAAACATAGGTCATCACTATTATTCAAGGTAAGGAAGGATATAATTAGGCCAATGAGGTTGGACTTGATTGAGGGTAATGGATGTGATGTGAAAGAAGCACTCTTAGTATGGCATCACAAGTTAATTGAATCTTAAACATCAAAATCATGTGGTAACTTATTGGTGTGATGAGTTGCACCTTTACTATGACTTTAGGCTTCATCCTGCAAGCACAACTTCAAGAGGACAAGAAAATAAGACAAAGAAAGTATGTTTTCACATGATAATGCATAAGACCACATGAGATAATTAGCAAACTTGGTTACCATAGGTCACTATTTCTATAAAGCTTTATAGCTCATTTATGCTGCTAAATAGAAAGAGATAGAGAAAGGTCATGCAGGCTTGCTAGTCATTAGTTATAATGTTGTTAATGTCAACTTGTTGGTTTGTATCTATAGAGAAACTTGTGTTAGATGTAGTATGGCTTTAGATAGGAATGATTGACCAAATTGGCCAACTCATTTCCATCCATGTCTACTATTCTAAAGGCTTTGTTGTCATAGGTCTTGGTGATCAAGAAACGTCCCTCCTAGTTGGTTGAGAACTTATCTCTATTCTTGTAGATAGCATTGAGAACTAGGTCTTTCTCCTTGATCTTTTATTTATTCAGCTATTGTTTCTACCTCTCTTGATAACACTCAATGTGAGCAAGCATCCATACTCATTACTCTTCCACTAAACCCATGTCAATGGTACATAGCTTCTTATTCTATTTATCGTTAATGAAGTCTAATAGAGCTACCCTCAGTGATGAAACATATAATTCAAGAGGCAACATAGCTTTAAAATCATAAACTAGGCTATATGGGGCTACACTAGTTACTATTTGAAATGTAGTTTGGTAGGCCCAAAGTGCATGAACAAGCTTCTCATGCTACTTGCGTTTGCTATTGTTTAGCATCTTTTTCAATAAGTTTATGATGGCCTTGTTGCTAGCTTCAACTTGTCCATTAGCATGAGGCTAATATGATGATGAAGAGAAATGTTTGATGCCTAGGTCTTGATAAAAGGTTTGTGTTTCTTGGCTACTAAATTGTGGCATGTTATCTATGACTATGGTAATAGGTATGCTCAAACGAACCACTATGATATCTAGTATAAATCTATAGACTTGTTGAGATGTTTTCTTCCTTAGGGGAATAGCTTCAACACACTTTGTAAAGTATTCAAGTGCAATGATGATAAAGCTATGTCCTACAAAAGACTTAGGCATTATAGGCCCAATGATGTCCAATCCCCATCATTGAAATGACCAAGTTATCTAAGTAGTGCATGACTTAGTTGGTGGTACGTGTATCAGGTTGCTATGCCATTAATGGGTGTTACAACTTTTAACCTTTTGTAGGTAGTCGCTTTCCATATAGGACTAGTAATAGGCTAGTTGTCCAATTTTAGTGTCCATGGATCTAGGTCCTATATGTCCTTGATATACATTCTCATGAACTTGCTCAAGGATTGTGTAGGATTTGGTTTTGCCCAAGCACATTGACAATATGCCATCATAGGACCATTGACATAATGTGTTATCATCTACGATGACATATTATTTTGATCTTTTCCATATAATGTCCTTTTGAGAAGTATTCAAGCCCTGTGGAGATTTACCATGCATAAGGTAAAACTTGATATCATCATAGCACTCCTTTTGAGGAGTAGTGTTGATAGAAGCTATGGAGTGGTCCTTAGTGTTCTACAAGATGGAAATAGCATAGTTCATAGTTAAGGAGGGTAACTTGCTAAATACATCAGGTGTCACACTTAAGGCTAGGGTTGCAATGACATTAGCTAATGCATTTTTGGTTTGGGGTATATGTTGGATAATAATGTCTATAACTTGTTGCATTAGTTTGTTTTGTAGGTCATAGTAAGGTTGCAAATGTTTGGTTTTACATGCGTAAATCTTTGTTACTTGGTTAACCACAAGTTGTGAATCATCTTTAATCATTGGGCATTTGATTCTTAGGTCACAAGCTACCATGATTTCCCTGATCAATCCTTCATAGTCTGCCATGTTTTTGATACATGGGAATTGAAAATAGTAAGTGAAGGGTTGGATTTCACTAGATAGAAATGCTATGATAGTAGTAGCAAAAGCCCCATGGATAGTTGAAGCTTTGTGAAAGTGCATAATTGCCTCATAGCCATTAGGTACTTCACAAACAATGTTTACATGATCATTCGGGAACTCAAGGTCAATGGATGTATGGTCTTCTATTAGGGAAATAATTAGTTGTGTGGATGTGGCTTGAACTTTCATTGAGGCTTTAGATACATAATGGAGGTCAAACTTACTTGTTATGGGTTTCCAATGTGCTATATGGCTACTTTCATAGATATTTGTTGTAATGACTTTAAGCACGTTATCATTGCAGATGACACTGACTTGGCTCCTAAAAAGGTAGTGTCTTCATTTCTTCCATGAGAAGACTTATCCTAGACAATACATCTTCACTTCGGTGTATTAGGTCTCATAGGTAATTAATGCATGGGTTAGGTAGTATATAAGCAATTCCGCTCCATCATCTCATTTTTGATAGAATAGAGAGGCAATGGATATGTCAAAGATAGTAAGGTAAATGTAAAAATGTTTATCCTTTTATGGGGGATAGACCATGGGTAGTTGTACCAACTCTTGCTTAGGGTTTTCAAAGGCTTCTTAGCATTGAGTCGTCCACCCATAGTAAACTTCTTTCTTAAGTAAGTGTTGCATAGGTTGTAACTTATCTATAAGCCTGGTAATGAACCTACGGATAAATTGTAATCTAACTTGTAGTTACCAAAGCTCCTTAAGGTTAGTTGGTGTTGTCAAGTTGGATATGGGCTTAACCTTATTAGGATCAACATGTATTCTTGCTTCAGATACTACAAAGCTGAGCATCTTATTGATTTTGACACTAAAGACACACTTCTTGGGATTAAATCTAAGCTTATACTTGAGACATTGTTTTAACACAAGATCAAGGTCATGTGCATGCTCATTGGTCATTTTGGATTTAATGGCTATATTATCCACATAGTCATTAAGCAATCCTAGCATATAGTCACTAAAGAGGTAGGTCATTGGTTATTGATAAGTGGCTCCTACATTCTTTAGACCAAAGGACATCATGATTTAACAAAAGGCTCCCCAAGGGATCATGAAAGTTGTACAAAGTTGATGTTCCAAGTTAATCCTAACTTGGTTGTATCTCGAGAGCTCATCCATGAGGGATAACGAGGCATTTCTAACCACTGTGTCGATAAGTTGGTTAATTCTAGGCAAAGGAAAATCATCCTTGATGGTTACCTTATGTAGGTCTCAAAAATTAATACAGATACTTATACTTCCATTTTTCTTAGGAACTACCACTATGTTGAACACCAATTCTATGTAATTGACAGCTTGAATGAAACTAACATAATATAGTTTTGTGATTTCATCATGAACTTCTAGGGATAAAAATGGTCTAATCTTATGAACTTTTTGCTTAACTGGCTTGATATTAAGATCAAGTATGATGTTATGCTATAGAAGGCATGGGTCTAGACTTGGCATATCTTCATATGACTAGGCAAAGGCCGTAATGTTCTCTTAGATGACCTTGATGATGTTATGAGCCTATTGAGGTTCCAATGAGGAACTTAGTTTTAGTGTTTTCTCCTTACTACTTTGTGTTGTGATAGGAACCTCAACTAGAGAGTCTTTAGTAATGTCATTAGGCTCAAGATTAAGGGCAATTTTGGACATAGAGCTTCCCCATGTAGGTCACTCATCTCGCTTAGTTGCTTAACATTGGCCGAACAATGTCGAATTTCATTACAAATAGGTGGTTTGTCCTCAGAGATTTCCACCTTTGATCCTTGTTTAGTATCTATGTTGTTGATGGTCGGAGGGGTCACAATGTCATCAAAGATCATCACTTCGCCACCCTTGTAAGGTAAGTGGATCTCTTGGTGGATTGGTGAAGAAACATCCCATAGTTGGGCTAACCAGGACCTTCCTAAAATTAGGTTGAATCTATACATCTCTTCAACCATGAAGAATTTTGCATTAGTGGGGAATTTATCCCTTGCAACAAAATCAATTATGATTGTTGCTTTGAAAACCATGCATGTCTCATTAAAAGATTTTAAATAGGTTATTGTTGTCAACTTGATTTGACCCACCAGGCCTAGCTTGTCGACAATGGGGAATGGGATAATGTTGGTTGCTGTCTCATCATCTATGTGCACCCTTCAAATCTTGTATTGATCCATGAAAATTGTTATGAACATGGGCATAGTGGTTACTTGGTCCTTTTCAAGGTTAGCTTTGATCATTTCATTGCAAAAGATCAAGGGTGTTGACCTTGGCTCTTGGATGGCAAGCAGAAGAATTATGGTGTGGATATCCTTTTCCTCTACCATCATGTCTTCCTTAATAGGAATATACACCAAGATGTGAACCAAGGCTTCGCAATGAGTAGGGGAGGTCATAATTAAGTCATACAGGCTCAGAGTTGTATTCTTCTATTTTAGAGCCTGTTTGACCTATGTCAATGCATCTAGAAAATCTTTTCCACCCTCAACTTATTTGGTGGTTTTTATCTCCTTCATGCATCCTAGGAGACGGATTTCTCGGGGAGGAGACTTGGCTTTTGGTTGGGTAGTGGGCTTTTGAGCCTTGGTACTTACTTGTTAAGTATGCTCATCTATGTTGGTGGCTTAGGATGATGAGGCCATGGGAATGGCTGACAACAGGGTAGGCTTGGGAGGGCCTAGTTCTCTGTGTTCCCTAACTATCTTGTTGGCTAGACACTCATCATGTCTCTTCAAGAAGGTGGGTTGTGATGCAGTGCCCACCACTAGACCCAGGGTAGATGGGCGATCCACATGTTTTGGCATCCTTGTGAAAAAAGGTGCCTGGGTCATTATTGCAGCAACATGCTGAGGGATCCTAACCACAAAGGATGTCATGGATGCTCATGGCAGTAACTTAATGACAAAGGGGGCTAGTGGCCTAGTTGACATTGAGGCCCTAGTGTCACTAGACAACATACGAATCACAAATGATTCATGTGTTAACTTTGCATCATCATCAACACTAACAACATTGATAATATAACCTACACTACTAGCATTTAATGGATCCTTATTGACATTTATGGACTAGTTCTCCCGTCAGATAGGATTACTTTCATCAAGGACCAGCTTGCCTTGATCGATCATGCATTGAATATCATCTTTTAATGCTAGGCAGTAATTTGTGTTGTGACCATGCAACTAATGGTAGTTGCAAAACTGGTCCAATCTGAAATTCTTGGGTATCGAAGGCTCATTAGGCATAGTTGTAGAAGGGTTTTGGAGGACCTTGCAGTACTTCTCATGGAACTTTTGTGCATCCTTTGACATCGGCTTGTGTTGAATGCGCTCAACACTTAGCAATTGGTCCAAAAGCTCTGATAGATTGATTGACAAATGGGTGTATTTTGAGTGATCTTTGTGTTCAAAGTTTGGATTTAGGGAAGCTTGTCTCATAGCTACTAATGAGGTGGATTGGTTGGATCTCGCATTGCCAAAACTCGATGCTTTTTTATTTTTGGTCAAGGTTGTAGGTACCTTGCTTGTTGTTGTTGGGCTTAGCTTCATCGGCCACAGCTACCATAGTTATTGTTGTGGCTTTCCCTTTTCTTTGTCTCTTTTCACATGCACATTCTTGTAGTCTATGTAAGTTAGGTCCTTATTGGCCTTTGGTGCATCATGTATGCTCTTTTTTGAGCAAAAGCTTGGCTAAGGGAGCACAGGGCTAAATAGTACAACTTTGATTTGATGAAATCATTCACTGCACCCTTGAAAATGGCTAGTAGGTGGCTTTTGGCAATAGGCTCACAAATATCATTTAGAGAGGCACTCCAATGTTGTATGAATTTTTGCATTGGTTCCAGTGCTCCTTGCTTAACATATATCAACTGATCTAGCACGGCCTCTGGCTTCAAGTTGTACTTGAAGCAAGTTACGAATTGGCTTAGAAACTCTTCTAGAGTTGAGATGGAAGCTCTAGGAAGTGCATGATACCAATCTAGAGCTTTACCAGTCAAAGACATGGCAAAGACGTGAATTATTGCATGTGGTCATGATTGCAGTAATAAGCACTCAAAGTGAAAATTTACTAGGTGGGCATTGGGATCATCCTCATCGTTGTACTTTGTGAACTAGGAAAGTTGGACCCTAGGAGGTAGTGTTAGTGGAGGAACCACAGGATTGATGGCGTAATCTTGGTAAAATTCCATTATGTGGACCATCTCTAAGTTGGTCACTTTAAGTTGCCTAACCTCCTTCGTAAGCATTTGAATAAGCTGGAACGCTTCGTCTAGACTTGGGGATGTTGTAGAGGGTTGTATTGGTTGTGCAATTGGTGGTGTCATTGGAGGGGCCCATAGCCTGGTTGTGGGTTGTGCCACCACGTGTGATGCCTGGTATGTTTGTTGTTGCATGTAGTGTGGCACATGGGACAATTGGATAGTGGGGATAGACATTAGTTTCCACCACACAGTTGAGGCTAAAGCTATTGTTGGTGGTGGAACTAAAATGGCAAGGATGATAGGAATGTGACTTGTGTGAGGTTGTGATATGGGCATGGTATGCACATACGATAGCATTGGCATCAAAGATGCTAGCTGTGAAGGCTAAACAGATTGCAAGGAAATGACAAAGGGAAAAGGGGTAGAAGGTCCTACATTATGTGGTATGGAGCAGACTTGGTGGCTAGCTACCACCAGTGAGGATTTTGGTTGCAGGAGTGTCACAACCACCTCAAAAAAGGTAGAGGATTGTCACTAGTGTTGTGGAAACACAGAGGTAGATTGTGGGGCTAAGACGTAGAGTGGGACACCATCATCAAAACAAGATTCAAACACTTCTTGCCCATCTTGCAAGGGTTCATCATAATTTAATGTTGCATCATGATCTTTTGGCCCACTCACCTTGACAAGTTGGTTCAACATCGAATTGAAGCTTTCTGTGAGTGGTATAACAATGCTAGGGGTGAGAAGGAACTCCCTTTCGTTTCAATGGATAATCTTGAAACTACACTTTTCCTCCATTTCCTAGTGGTCCAATGGTAGGCTCGCTTGAACCTTAGTGCATAAGAAATTGTATTGTTCATCATCAAGTGTCCTATGTTTAGGTAATTAATTTCATAGTCTAAGAGACTGTTGTTGTGGTCTCACTAGGCTAGGTGGTTATTCGATGTCTACCACATGTTGAATGGGGTGAGCCATCTATAAGCTCAAGGCAATAGCCAAGGTGTTAACGATGTTCATTTTCATTACATAGGGAAAGTGTGAGAAAAGAATATTCTTAGAAAGACGTTTAAATGTAGAAAATTTTAAAGTAAAATAGCTAAGTATGAAAACTATAAAAAATAGATCCAAAAATGGCTAAGTCTGGAAACAGTTATCTCTGGCATTACACTTGTCATGCTTTAAGGTATTGTTATGCTCACAGGGTTGTTACGTTCTACAGAACACTTAAAGCTTGATGTAATGGACAATTTGGGCTTTCCGTCCTACAGGGTTCCTGGGCAACCATCAACTAGGATCAGTCAACATGAACCGAAATGTAGACAAATCTTGTGCTATCCTATGATCTAGTTACTACCATGGTGGGTCCACAACGATGTTGCAACTATGCTAGCTTGTCGCTAGTAATGGGGGTGTAGAAAAGCACGTGGGACTACCCTTTGCACATAGAAGGAATTGGAGGCCCTCCTTCTAATGCCAAAACCTATGACGTTCGAAAACATCGGTGGTTGAAACATTGAGAGGTCTATGGGCGTACAGCCTAACCTCAAATTTGTGCAAGGGTTGTGCCGGGAAAAATGGAAACGAGGTGCCTTGAATGGTTTGGTTGATCAGACAGGGACTTGTGTGGTGTAATAACAACCGTTTGTAAAAAGGGTGTTTAGCGAGTTTTGCATGGGAGTCGGGACAAGCGAGAATGTGACATAGAGTCTCAACACGAAAAGAAATAGTAACGTGAGTATACCAGTGTATGTTGACAATAGAAAAAATGAGAAGAATTATGCTAAAAATTTGAAATAAATGCTAAAAGAAAATGGAACCAGAATTCAAGTGAAGAAATGCATCGCCCCAAGATTGGGGAGAGTAAATTTTGATTGAGCAATGCATGAAACTGGTACGTGGTGTTAGGCAAGCATAGCAGCAACGTGGCTGTGTGGTCACAATCTCCAGGATGTCACAAACCTAGTGCTAGTAGCTACCGAAGAGGCTGAATCTACTGGGTTGGCAGTTGTCATGCTGTGCGGTTGCAAGGGAGATAGCATCACAATACTTTCCAAGATGTCAACCTCAGGTGCTCAAGTGCAAGGGTAGTAAAGATGCTAAGAATGTCTGAATGCTTGATGCTTAAATGATTTTCTAGCTCCTAAAATGTTGATCATTGGGGTATTTATAGGGTTAGGGTTGATGTGAGGCGTGGACTAGATGCCACGTGGCCTGGGTGCCACATGGCATGGACGTGGACAAGTCACATTGACATGTTACACTCAAAGTTTGACACTCTACAGGTCAGGGATGAGAACCTAGAGACTATCAAACTATGACCACACTACCCAAACTTCATGTGCCAGAGTTTGGGAGATTGCTAATATCTTATAAACAATGTCAAAACAATGCAACTTGGAGTCTACACTCTGAGGCTACGTATTCCCCATCTTCTGAGTAGGGTCAAGTGTAGGGACAATTTTGGGTATCAATGAGGGATGCAAAAGTAAGGCAAACTATTGATCTTGGCCACCAAAGGGATGTTGGAGATACAATGAATGTCAATGCCAAGTTTGGGGAGATTTTGGAGGCTTTTGGAGGTGTTTTTCATGTGTCACACTATCTACGCTACATAGCGTAGCAAAGCGTAGCATGAACACTTTGGTAAAATTTTTGCAAATTTTGATGTCATGTTGTTTATGCTACACAACGTAGTAGAGCGTAGCACAAGGAATTTGATAAATTTTAACCAAATTTGCAATGTCCCTTTATTGCACACTGATCACACTTTGTGATGTAGCAAGACTGGTAGCCTCGGTAGTCAAAAAATTGCCAAATGCATCTTCCTTTTCAGGATAGCTTGATAGATCTTTGTCCAACACTTAGAAAAATTTTGGCCCTAAAACCTGTGTCAAGCTTGCTACACTATGCAATGTAGTAGAGCATGATAACTCAAGAAATGAGAAACTTGCCAAACTATCTTTTCCATGCTGAGTACTTTCTGACAGACTCTAGCCTGGTACTTGGGTGGACTAACAAATGGGACATGTGTTAAGATGGGTAAGCTGGAGAGCATAGCAAGCTTGATAGTCTGGTAGATAGAAAATTTGCTCAATTATTTGATCCATCCCAAGTGACCTTTGACGACTTCTGGCTTAACATTTGTGTAGATTAGCCATGGAACTATGTGCTACACTGGCTATGCTAGGGAGTGTAGCAGGTAGACTTGGAAATTTTTTTCAAAAATCAGGATTTCAAATGTGCTACACTGTCTATGGTACACATCATGACACTAGACTTAGAAAAATTTTGCCCAAGTTTTGACACTTAGACAAATTTTTCATTGAACTATAGGAGCCTGAAATTGGTGGTGTTTCAAACTGCTTACTGTCAATTTTCTTTGTCACATTTTTTCTTCCAAGTGGGACTACGCTGGCCCAACATAGTCCCTATCTTCCTCAACATAGTTAGAAGTGAGAAATGGATTTTAGTTACTTTTGGGGCTCAATCTACCATTCTAATAGGTTTCTAGATCATTGGTATCACTAGCTAGGGTTTTGATGCAAAAATTTCTAGTTTTCATGCTTGTTTGGGCCTTGAATCCAAAAATACCGTGGGGCTATGCTGAGTATGCAGTTGCCAGTGTAGTCAAGAGTTCCATATGAGAACAAGTGAAAAAGGAATGAACTATGGCTCATTTCCCAAACCATTCCAAGCTACTTACTGCCAATTTTTGTTGTCACATTTTTTCTTCCAAGTGGGACTATCCTGGCCCAACATAGTTCCTAACTTCCTCAACATACTTAGAAGTGGAAAATGGATTTTGGTTAGTTTTGGGGCTCAATCTACCATTCTAATAGGCTTCTAGGTTCATTGGTTTCATTGACTAGTGTTTTGATGCAAAAATTTTTAGTTTTAGGCTTGTTTGTGCCTTGAATCCCAAAATACCATGGGACTATGTTGGGTATGTAGTTCACAACATAGTCAAGGATTCTAGATGAGAAAAAGTGAAAAAAGAATGAACTATGGCTCATTTTCCAAGGTTCCAAGGTCTGGGCATGTTCTAGTAGGGTTTTGGATCTTTCTGGAAGTTGATTTGGATAGTTATAGAGCTATTTTGGTCATTCCCAAGTGGACTATGTTGGGCTTGGGTAGGGACTATGTTGGCCCAACATAGTCCCAATTCTTCCTTCAATGTAGTGACTTTGGAAAGGCTAAACAACTGAGTTTCATGGATGAATTTGACTCTGGTGGGCCATGGGACTCCCAAAAGTGGATTTTGAATAATTTTGGATAATTCTTGAACAAGTTTATGGTGATTATGCTAGGCTTGGAGGGGGACTATGTTGGCCCAATGTAGTTCTAGCATCCCTCAATGTAGTCATGGATTCCATGATCAAAAATGACCAAAATTAATGCATTTCATGATGAGACAGGCTCCAATGATGCTCTAGGGTTCATCAGAAGTGGATTTTGTGTCTTTTTAGCAACTTGGTGTGCACTATGCTGGGGTTTGAGAGGGACTACACTAGCCCAGCATAGTTCTAGTTTCTCCTTAGCATAGTCAAGGATTGAGAGCTAAAAATTGATGAATTTTAACTCAAATGCAAGGTCTAGTGGTCTTAATGTGTCTCGGCAAGATCCTACAATAGATAGAGGTGTTTTCTAGGTTATGTATGGCTTGTTTTTGGAGTTAAAATGTGGACTATGCTAAGCTTGGACTAGGACTACGCTAAGCATAGTCAGTGTAGGATGACTAAAATTGGTGAAAAATGCAAGTTTTTTGGGTGAAATTGACATAGACCAAGTGTTAAGGTTTCATTGATAGTGACCTTAGATTATTTATGGTAAATTTGAGTAATTTTTGAGGGACTGCACTAGGCTCTAGGAGGGACTACATTGGCCTAGCATAGTCCTCATCTCTTTAGTGTATTCATGATGAAAGGTATTAAAGTACGAATGGAAAGTTTGTTTCATGGTCATATAGGTCTAATCCAAGGCTTCAAGGCTCATCGAAGTTAAGTTTCATGGTTTTTGATGTGTTTTGATAGTCTTGATGAAACTACGTTAGGCCTTGGAAAGGAACTACATTGGCCCAGTGTAGTCCTAGCACCCCATTTAATGTAGTCCAAGTTTTGGCATGGAAAATGTAAAAAATGATAAGGTTTGACCTAGTTTGGTGTTTTATGGTCCCAAAAGTTAAGTTAGAGTTCACACATGATGCTTTCTTGGGTTTTCAGTGGACAACAATGGGCAATCACTAGGACTACATTGGCCCATTATAATCCCTAGGTTTCCCTAGCATAGTCATGAGGAACAAGGAAAAAGTGATACCATTCAATGTAGTTGACCATGCCTTGGGCTTGCTAGAGGCTCAAACTAGGGTTTTTTGAAATGGTATGTTGATTTGGGATCAACTGAAGGTTGAACAAATTGGATGATTTGTTTGGGGTTGTAAGAAGGTAAGGTGTGATGTTGGACTATGCTAGGTAGTAGCTAGGACTATGCTGGCCTAGCATAGTTTCTCACTTCTCTTAGTGTAGTTGATGAGGAGGTTTGATTCTTGTTAGATTTGGAGTAATTGTGACTAAGTTTTACTGCCATTGGGAGTTCTAGCTAGGATCTGATGAGGTTATACTATCAATTTGGAGGCTTCTAGAGGTTGGATGGGAATTTGAAAGCCCATCCCATTATGGAAATTTTAACTTCAACATTAATTTTAAATTTTAAGTTTTAATTTTGGTTATGAAGTTATAGTGCCATTAGTTTTGTTTATATCATGGCACTACATTGTAATGTACATTTTAACTGCATTAGATAGACTTAGTTGTCATGCGATAAAAGGTTAAAAAAGTTATGAAATAAAATCATAAACTATAGAAAATATGAGGTATAAGGTTGCTTGTTAGTTTTAGGCCATGGTAGGCCATGCAGTATTTGCTAGTTTAAGGCCGTGGTAGGCCTTGTGATATTTGCTAGTTTAAGGTGATGGCGGGTCGTGATGCTAGTTTAAGGTCTTAGCGACCCATAGAGAATGTAAAAGTAAAAGTGTTTTGTAACATTTTCTCTTTAAGGGAAAACTAAAAAGGCTGTAAAAGTAAAAGGATGTAAAACAAAATAAATTCTAGGCCACTAGCAAATTTAAATTTTAACCAAAGAGATGAGATGATACAAACAAGTAAAGTGTAAACCAAGTTATTAGGCTATGAATGTTATAAAGTCACATGGGTAAAAATGCATAGGGTATGAGAAGGATTAGGAGCTTGTATCACTTGTGCAAGTATTTCCTAATCTTTGAGAGATTAGGAAAATTGTATGGCCTATTTTACATAAGCTTATACTCTCTGTCACCTTCACTAACGATGTTGAAGGGTAGTTCTCCCCATGGCACATCAATGGGTTCATCTTAGTTTGTTTCTATTTCTTTTCTTGCATCATTATTTTTGATTTTGTGCTCAAAAAAAGGAGTTTCTTCTTGAAACTTCACTTTGGACCCTTGAGTTACATTGACATTATTGATAGCTAAGGGGACCATACTTTCACCATGGATAATGAGTTCTTTTCCCTCATAGGGCAAGTTAGTTTCTTAGTGAATAAGTGAAGAAAAATCCTATAATTGGGCTAGCGAAGGTATTCCTAGGATGAGGTTGAATCCTAGTGTCTCTTCTACCACCAAGAAATCTACCATTATGGGGAACTATTCCCCTACCATGAAATCTAAAGAAATGGAACCTATGACTACAACCTGTGAATTGTTAAAGGATTTAAGAGCTATAGTTAAGGTATGTTGCATTTTTTCAATTAGGCCAAGGCATTCAATGATGGTATAGGGTATGACATTGGTTGTTACCTCATCCTCTACATGTACGCTATGTACTTTATATTGGCCAACATGTATGGTTATAAAAAGAGGTGCCTCGCTTACTGAAAATGTACTTGGGTTGCAAATGGGTTTGATGGGTAATGGAAATGGCCATGAAGATGGCAAATAGTATTGCTACAAAAATGGTTTTGAAATGCCAAAGTGCTCAGAATGCAAAGTGTCTAAATTGTTGTATACGATGCCAAAAATGCCAAAATTCAGAACTATTATATGGAATGCAAAGTGCCAAGATTTGGAACTTAGAAATGATGTCAATGTTTGGCTTTTATAGGTTTAGGATTACCATTTTTTGGTTTGCCATTAATTATCATTGATTGCCATTGATTGTTGATTGATTGACATTAATCATGAATTGCAATGGTTACTACTGGTAGCATAGTTAGTCAACTATTGCTAGCATAGTTAGTCAACTATTGTTAGCATAGTTGCCATTTTTGGAAAGTATAGAATGGACTACATCCACAAAACCCATCTATTTACTATAAATAGTAAATGAACTTTTGCAACTATGCTGGTGGTGCTTTGGCTATGTCGATAGTGGTTAATAGTCACTTGTTAGCGTAGTTGGTCATCTATTGCCAGTGTAGTTGGTATTTGTGGTAAATCTAGAATGGACTACACTCACAAAACCCATCTGTTTACTATAAATACTAAACAAGCTTTGGTGACTATGCTAAAGGCTTTGGAAATGGAAAAAGTGGTGGTAGATGAAAAGATGAATGGAAATTGTAGAAATGGTGGAACCTGTTATGGAAAGTGCTCTTTGTGCTAGTCGTTGTTGCCTTGGAATGACTACGCCAGTTGTTGTTTAAGATGTGGCTATCCCAACAATTCCAACATTGCACTTCTACCTACACTTGGTGGTGACTATGCTGAATATTATAGCTACTGAGCATACTAAAAATGGCTCCAACGTAGTTAGGGTCATATCCCCATTCCCAAGGCATTTTAGCCTTCCCAAGCCTAGATATAAACATTAGGTACCTTTTTTCACTTAGGAAGTGAGGCAATAATAACTCTTAAAGCATTTTCCAACCCCAACAAGTTGAAATATAAAAGATTGTAGCTTATGTACTACATACCTTACATTTACAATAAAATTTTTTGTCAAGCTAAAAAGTGGGATTGGCAACATGAATTTTGGTGGTGTTTTAAAAATTGATCAAGAAAATAAAGTAATAATTTTTTTTAAAAAAATCCAAGGCATTTTCATGAAGTTATAAAGATCTTCATAATAGAATTTTATCTAACATTTTTCAACATCATATTTACCCTAAAGATAATATTAAACCAATATGAATATCCCTAAGAAGAATTAATATAATTTTTTAAAGAATTAGTAAATATAAAATTTCTAAAATATGAAAGGAAGATATCATTTATCTAATAGATGATAGTGAATGAATTAGTTCCATTATGGTTGTATCAAAAAAGAAAGGAAACTGACATGTGTGTGTTAACTATAGGAAGCTTAATCAAAATACAAACAAAGATCATTTTCCATTGTCCTACGTAGACTAAATTTTGCAAAGATTGGAGAGGCATGAATATTATTATTTGCTTGTTGAATTTAATGACTACAACCAAGTAGCTATATCTCTTAAAGATCAACAACAACCATTTTCACTTGCCCTTATGGTACCTTTTCATATTGACAAATGTCATTCGATATTTGTAATGCAATAGCCACCTTCCAAAGGGATATGATATCTATCTTCTTTAATATGATAGAGGAATATATAGAGATATTTATCGATGAACTTTCGTTATATGGGGATACCTATGAACAAACTCTACATTAATTAAAGTATGTCTTGGATAAAGGTACTAAGAAGGATTTAAAACTTGGGAAACTAATCAAGTAATGCTAATAATTGGTGTAGTTTTAGGAGACATAATTTCAAATGAAGGGATTAATATGGATGAAGAAAAATTCAAGGTTATTTCAACACTTTCATCTTCAACCAACTTGAAAACACTAAGATCCTTCTTGGAACATGTTGGATATCATAGGAGGTTCATTAAAGACTTTTTAAAGATTATTAAACCTTTTTATAAACTCTTAGAAAAAGAGATATCTTTTACATGGACTAAGGAATGTCAAGAAGCTCTTAGTAGACTTAAGAAAAATGTAACTTTAACTTTAGTACTTAATTTCCTAAATTAAAATTTTCTCTTTGATTTAATGCATGATGCTAGTCATATGGTTGTCGAAGTAGTTTTAGAAAAATACATCTAAAATAAGCTAGAGTAGTTTACTATATATCAAAAAGCCTAGAACAAGCCCAAATAAATTATACAACTATCAAGAAAGAACTTCTAGCCATTATCTATGTGTTTGATAAATTTAGATATTATTTTATAGGCTATAGAACTAGGGTATACATAGATCATTTAATCATTAAGTTTTTAGCTAATAAAAAAATAAAAAAATCTCTATTAAACAATGTTTTCTAGTTAAGAAGGACCCATGGTTTGCTAATATAGTCAAGAATTTAGCCACTGTGAAAACACCAACTCATTAGAACCAAGTGGAAAAGAAATCCTTCTTCAAAAACATAATAGGATATATGTGGAATAAGCCTCAACTATATTGAATATGTAAAGATGAAATAGCTAGAAGATGCATGGTAGAAGTTGAATAATAGGAAATTCTTCACATGTGCCATGATAACCTTAGAGGTGGAAATTTTGATAGCCATATAAAAACATTAAAAATAGTTCAAATTTGGTTCTACTGCCCTAATACTTTTAAGGATGCCCTCACATAGGTTCAAATCTATGATAGTTGTCAAAGAGTTGGGGAAATGTTAAGAGGGCAAGAAATTCCATTTAATCCCATATTAATAACAAAATCATTCGATGTATGTGATATAGATTTTCTCAAACCATTTCCACCTTTAAATGATTGTAAATTTATTTTTGTTTATATAGATTATGTAATGATATAGATAGAAGTTAAAGAAGCTACAACAATTGATATCAAGATAGTTGTAACATTCTTAAGAAAAACATATTCTCACTTGGTTCAGAACTTTATGAGAACTAATTAGTGGTCAAGAAATGCATGTTGTAAAAAATATCATAAAAATGTCTTAAAAGATATAGGATACAACATAAAGTAGCAACTACATAGCATCCTTAAACAAATGGTCAAGTTAAAAATACCAATCTAATCATCCTAAAAATTATAACTAAAATAATTTGTGCTAAAAAGAAAGATTAGTCTAGAAAATTACAAGATGTACTATGGGCTTATAAAGATCACTTACAAACCAAAATTAGGATATTCATTCTAGGTTCATGGTAAATAGTGCCTCCTACCCATAGAAATTAAATTCCAATCCTACAGACTAGCTAATCAACTTAGCTTCAATAAAGAACCTCCACAAGATATTAGGATGGCTCAAATATATGAACTTGATGAGTTGAGAATGCATGCATTAGATAAAAAATGAATTAATAGGAAAAAAATAAAATTCATGCATGAGAAAAATATACTTAATAAGAAATTTTTAGCAAGGAATAAAGTTTTGGTCTACACCATGAGATTACATAAATTTCCATACCTAGTTTTACAATTCCATACCAATGGATGTGCTTTAATTGCACTCATATGTGATTTGTCCAGGTCATTCCTAGTTTATGGTTAAAGATTAAAACACTACCACCAACATCAAATAGAAGAGATAGGTGATGGTGAATTAGCTGATTTAGATAATGTTAATTAGACAACTGAGGAATTACAAGACAATCATTTAGAAGTAAAAATGATTAAGAGTGATGTTAATTTAGATTCATCATATATAATAATATTCATTAAAATTTCACCAAAAATCTATGTATTTCAACTTGAATAATGTAAAGAATAATAGAGAACCCTATTATAGTTGGAACTAGAAGGAATTTAGTAGCATTATGTCTAGAATGCAAGGGAGAAGGACAACTTCTCCTATATTGAGATGGATAGGTTTAAATCCAAAATCCATGTAAGGATGAACCTTAAGAAAATAAATCGTTTTACTTATGTGACATAGTTATTTGTAACTATAATTCATACAAGAAGAATATATACTTTCATGACTAATAACTTTAGGATAGAATGATATAATAGGTTAAAACATTAAATTATAAGCTACCAAGTTAATGATAGATTTAAGTTGGTTAATGAAGTGAAAAGGGTAATTCTATTAGGACTAGCATCTATTGGTAAATGCATCCTCATAAAAATCAAACTGGCACCCAATGAGTAGTCCATAATTACTATAAATTTCTTTTTATAAAAGACCCAAAAAAAAACTTACCATTATGGGAGGCAATCAAATATTATAAGTAATATTTATTTCTCACAAGAACCTGCAATTGAAAGAAGGGTCAAGCTTCCATAAGAATCATACAATTAGAGCATGCCATAATTTGTTTTTAAAAAGGAGGCCATATAAGAACCTTCAATTGGAATTTGAGTTAAGATTCCACAATAATCTTGTAGTCAAGGTAGTGCTTTATGTTCACTACAAAATGTCTTGCATCTCATAGGAACCTCTTTCTATAAGTTGAGCTAGTGGCTGAAGCAATGGTTAATTACTTATATTTAAGGATGAAACTATCCTAGATTACTAGGGCATAATAGTGGATAAGGTAGATATTTGTTAACTGAGGTAAGTCACTTGGTGGAAGGCTAATCTTATGGTCATTATCAGTTTTAGACTTTCATATTCTTATGTTCAAAATAATTATATTTGGTCAAGTGAGTAGAAGTTTTTTTACCTTTTCTTTCATTTTCTTTTAAATCTTCTTACCATGTCATTTAAGAATTTTATTTTTCAAGGTTACTTCTATAAATTTTTGTACATTATGTTAATGAGTTTTATGAAAATTAAAATATTTAATCTTATATATTATATTTTCTTGGCAACTCTTTGGGGGAAAGTGATTAAATATCTTTGTACTCATGTGTGGCTTTCTTAAGTACTTGTCCATAGATGTTAATAGTCAAGATCCCTACTATAGCATTGGTGTAGAGGACACTAGCATTTTGATATTCAAAATTCACTTTTAAACTAATTTTGGTTGAGGATATATAAAATCACTAGCATTATTTCTATTGGTCTACTTTCTTAAACTAAGCATGAACTTTAATAAGCAATAAAATTTCATCTAAGTATCCTAGGTCTAGAAATCAATCTAACTTAATTAAGGGGGTAGATGAATAAGTGTATAAGTTAGAGAAAGTAGAATAAAATTGGCCTAGAAGTAGATCCAAGATTAAGTTAGGAAATGACTTTGTTGGAAGAAATGCATATTAGATACTTAAAACATAGTAAAGATTGAATCCTTGAGGTTAAAAGTTTTCCTTCCAATGAAAGAAGCAAACTTGTGAGGAAAATTTTAGTTTAAATAATAATATAATGGACCCTCTTAGTTGAGTTGTATGTGAAACTATAGCACTTGAAAAGTTTTGTGCTAGAGATTCAAGAATTTTAGCACAAAATAGTTTTAACTCATGGATCCACAAGCCTTAAAAAAGGATTTGAAGCACTCTAGACAGTCTTGTTGATCTCCTAGGGACTTGTAAATTTGTTATCAAATTAGAAAAAATAAAGATGAAGAATGTAAGAAATAGTGGTTTAAGTGTTAGATCCAATAATGAGAACAAAGAAATGAAAGAAATAATGTAGCAAAACAAAGAAAACTACAGCTTTGTACTAATGCACTATGAAAACAAATGTTTAGAAGATATAGATTGTGGGTTGTAAAAACCAAAGAACACATAAAAATCTTTGATATTTGGTGTAAACTGTAGGGTGTGTTCTACCCAGAGATCTACACTTGTTCTTCTCCAATAAATTTTCTCTTAAATCTTACTTTGCCACAAGTCTGCTTTGCTTTGGATGGTCTATGTTGGGGAAGAAATGGTTGTGGACTTGTGAAAATCTACACTACTTTGAAAGTCTCAAGTTTAGCTGAATGCCAAATGATATAAAAGTCCTTACAATGAAGTAAGCTTGGGTTTAAATAGAATTTATTGCTAATTAATCTTTCCATAATTCCTGATAGATTTTTGGCCAATTTTTTCATGTCTAGAGAACCTTTTGTAGCATCTGAGCAATTATAGCTAATTTTCCTACCCCACATGCTACTTAGCATGTGGAACTACAGTGCTTAGCAAGTGGGATTAAAGCCCAATTCTCACATGTTGTGTGCACAGGCTGCCCAACATGTGGAATTGTAATGCTCAATGTGTGGGGTTAAAATATCAAATTTTGTAGCTCTTGAAGCACTTTTAACCCCTTACAAGTTGGAATATATGGAATTTTCTACTCTCACAAGCTAAAATACAAGGCATTTATAGCTTATGAAGCATTTTCCTAGCCACCACAAGTGGGGATGTATGATATCTAAAGCATGTGAGCTGTAAATCTCAATTTTTAGATTGAAAACTACCTTATATTTTAACTATACAAGGCCATAATTCAAGATTTTTGGGGAAAACAAGGAAATTTTATCTGCCTTTATATTTCCACCAAATTACAAAGATTTTTAGGATGGGATAGAACATGAATTTTCTTTAGGGTGTTTCATTGGTCCCTCTTTGTTAGTGTTTTGAGGATTGATATAGGAGACATCAATGAAGAATGCAAAACACCACTCCAGTTTCATCATCAATTATCCCTCTCTATGCTTGATTCTGTAGCTATCGAACCATGTCCAGAAGTGTTTGCAATGATAAATAATGTTACAATTGAAGTGTTATGAGTTTGAGAGGAGATAAAGGCTTATGTTAATTATTGGGAATGATTACATGGGTTACCAGAGAGTTCTAAATGTTGACATCATGGCTATGGTGTGGTGGTGACATTTGAACCGATTGAACAAATATTCATGCTTCATTCTTAGACTATTGGTTACTTAATAATGTGGTCAAGGAACCAACACTCCACTCTTGGACTTCTTTGATCATCAGGCTCATCCCTTTTACTTGTTTGGAGCTATTAATTTGACTTTAGGCCTCATTGGCCTCTTGGCTTTCTTGACAATTTGCTTCCCGATATTTTTTAGGGGTAGAACCTTCATTAGATTTCATTGTTAACGATAAATTTTGTTTTTTTTCTTGTTGAATGGTATTTTTTACATTCAACAAGCTTGACAATGGAGTATATCAAAGGAGATGTTACATGGCCATAGTTCATGATGTCAAACATAAGTCTTGGTTGTTATTAGGATAGGGAAGGATATGATTTGGCTATGGGATTATGACTCAAGAGTGGTATTGGAAGTGATGTGAGGCAAGAACTCTTGGTATAGTAGAACAAGCTAAGCAAATTTCATGCATTTAGATCATGTGATAACTCACTACTATAATGAGTTGCACTCTTGTGATGACTTCAGGCTTCATCCTACAAGCACAACTCTAAGAGAATAAGAAAACAACTTAAGGAATATATGTTATTACAAGAGATTGCATAAGGCCACATGAGATAACAAGTAGAATACAGGCCACCATAGGTTATAATCAATACAACATGAGAAATCTATATTTTGTTTCAAAGATTTATACAAAGTTTGTAGTATCTTATTATGCCAAAAAAGAAGGAATAAGAGGTTACATAGGCTCATTTATCGTAGGCTACAAAGGTTATCGGTGTCAATCATTCATTCATACCTACACATAAAGATAAATAAGGGCCATAGGAAAATAGGTTAGCATTATACATAATAAGGTTTGAAATAGGAATGGTTAATTAAATTGGCCAATTCATTCCCATCCATGTCCATTAATTTGAATGCCCCATTACCATAAGCTTTGGTAACTAAGAAAGATCCCTCCCAATTGACCAAGAACTTGTGTGCATGTTTGAAAATGGTATTAAGGATGTGGTCTCCTTCCTTGACTTTTCATCTATTTAGATCATGATAATACTATTATTTCTACCTTTCTTGATATCATTCAATGTGAATAAGTGTTTTTATTTATTGCTCCCCCACTAAATCAAGGTCAATGATACACAACTCCTTATTCTACTCATCATTGATGAAGTTAGATAGAGCTACCCTTAAGGATGGTACTTGCAACTCAAGAGGCAAAATAGCTTTAGATTCATAAACAAGGCTATATGGGGTGGCATTAGTTGTAGCTCTAAAATTTTTTATATAGGCCCAAATTTTATGTATTAATCATTCATGCCACTTGAGTTTGCTATTATTTAGAATCTTCTTAAAAAGATTTATGATTACCTTGTTTTTGGCTTTAGCTTGTCCATTAGCTTGTGGGTAGTATAGTGATGAAAAATAATGTTTGATGCTTAATTGTTGACAAAAGCCTTGTGTTTCCTAGCTACTAAACTATGGTTTATTATTTGTAACTATATTTAGGAATATGCCAAAGCAAGATACTATGTTGTCTAGTATGAATTTATAGACTTGTTGGGACATTGTTTGCATCAAAGGAATAGTTTCAATTTACTTTGTAAAATATTTGGTTGCAGTGATGATGAAACTATGCCTTATAGAAGAGTTAGGCATTAGAGGTCTAATAATGTCTATTCTCCATCATTGAAATGACCAAAGTGATTTGAGTAGTATGTAACTCAATGGATGACATGTGTATCAAGTTACTATGACATTGATAGGTATCACAAATTTTAACCTTTTGGAGACAGTTTCTTTTCATATAAGACTAATAGTATCCTAATTGTCTAATATTTGTAGCCATGACTCTAGGTCCAATATGTCCTCCACATGCACCTTCATGGACTTGCTTAAGGACTGTGCAAGCTTTAGTTTTTTTTCAAGTATACTAAAAATATGCCATCATAGGACCTTTGACATAATGTGTCATTGGCTACAATGATATATTGTTTTGATCTTTTACATATAATGTACTTTTTAGAAGCAATTAGGTTTTATGAAGATTCATCATGCATAAGGTAAAACTTGATATCATCATACCATTCATTTAGAGAAACAATATCAATAGTGGCTATAGAGATGCTTTCAATGTTATGCATGATGAGAAGAGAATAGTTCTTTGTCAAGGAATGTAACTTGCTAAATACATCTAGTGTTACACTTAGGACTAAGTTTGCAATGACATTGAATAAGGTGTTCTTGGTCCAAGGTATATGTTGAATGCCAACATCTATAAATTACTACATGAGTTTCTTGACTAGGTCATAGTAAGGTTGTAAATGTTTGGCTTTACATGCATAAACCTTAGTCACTTGATTAACTATAGGTTGTGAAAAACCTTTTATCATGAAACATTTGATTCCTTAGTCATGTGCTACTATCATTCCTCTAATCAATCCTTCATATTCTACCACATTGTTGGTACATGGAAATTAAAATTGATAGGTGAAAGATTGGATCACATTGAAAGATGATATTATGATGGAAGCAACACTTGCCCCATGGGAAGGAGAAGCTCTATCAAAGTGCATGATGGCCTTGTAACCTTTGGATATCTTTTTAATAATGTTGACATGTTTATTAGGAAACTTGAGATCAATGGCTACGTTGTCTTTAATTGGGAATGTTGTAAGTTGTACGACTATAGCTTAATCCTTTGTTGAGGCTTTGGAGATGTAATATAGGTCAAAATTAGTTGTTATTTTCTTCCACTAGGCTATTCAACTGCTCTCATATATATTAGTCATTATGGCTCTTAATACATTATTCTTGCATATAACATTAACTTGGCTCCTAAAGAGGTACTGTCTCCACTTCTTCAAGGAGAAGACTAGGACTAAGTAATATTTCCTGATCTTTGTGTATCAAGTCTCATAAGATATCAATGCATGAATCATGTAGTAAATGGGTATTTTTGCTCCATCATCTTGTTTTTGATAGAGTAGAAAAGCTATAGATGTGTTGGAGATTGCAAGGTAGATGTAAAATAATTTATCCTTCAAAGGTGGATACACAATGGATAGTTGGAGTAACTCTTACTTAAGATTGTCGAAGGATTCTTGACATTGGTCAGTCCACTCTTAGTTAACTCCTTTCCTAAGCAAGTGTTGCATGGGTTATAGTTTATTTGCAAGCCTTGAGATGAATCTTTGAATAAATTACAATCTACCTTATAGTTTCCATATCTCCTTAAGGTTAGTAGGTGCTTCCAACTTAGTTGTGGCCTTAACCTTATTAGGATCAACACATATTCCTACTTTAGATACTATGAAACCAAGCATCTTAATAATTTTAAAGAGAAAGACATACTTCTAAGGATTAAGTCTAAGTTCATGCTTTAGGCATCATTGGAGTACCATATTGAGATAATGCACATGGTCCTTGTCTATTTTGGACTTGGTTGCTATGTCATCAACATAGTCATTTTGTAACCCTAGTGTAGTGCCTAGAAAATTAGTTACTAAAAAACCAAAAATTCCAAGTGAAACAACCTAACTTTAGATCCCCAAGGTCCTCTAAGAAGAGCATCTAAAGTTATGCTATTTCACTTAGGATTTTTGGTTTTCTAGTAATTGAATTTTCTAAGAGCTATAGTTTTTGGCATTAGAAGGAGGACCTTCACCCAAATTCTCAGCCCAAAAACCTATTTCAATATTTTTTAAAAACCAAGATTTCACCATTATAACATTTGAAACTTGCAAGTATTTACTAGCAAAAATCAACATTGGTGTTTCAATTCCTACCCATAATACTCAATGTAGTTGTGGTTGGTGATTTGGGTATTTACTGTATTTTTAGAGTAGTTGCTAGATTCATTGAAGCAAACATAGTTTACATTGAAAACCTAAACCCAAAAACCCAAATACATCCAAAAAATCCAAATTCATCCAAAAATCAAAATCCATCTACTATGAAACTTTGTAGGAAAAAGCCAACATAGATACTACCATGACTCCAGTGTAGTCCTTGGAAAACCAAAAACTTTCACAATTGATTACCTAAAACCATATAAATATCCTTTAGAGAAGTTTTCTAGCTTGGTTTTACCAAGTGAAAATCCATTTTCCACCATCTACCTCAACGTAGTTGGCTAGAAAATATAGTTGTCTACTACACATAATCTACTTTTGACACCATTTGAAAAACCAACATAGTTGGTATTACCAACTTAAAAAACATAACACCATTTTGCCAAAGTGGAATATACACCATTTACACTATAGTAATAGTTTCAACTGTTGGTTCCATTTCTAGTCAACTACATTGTGGACATTTCAACTTCATAGAATTTTGGTTTAATTCATTTATTTAAAAAATTAATTAAATAAAACATGTCATCTTTCCTACCCTTTTTTCCAAACTACCCAACATAGTTGTGGTGGACAAATTACATTTTCCATCATCACACAAACCCCAATGTTTCTTTTTAAGATACCTAGTGTATCTTTTGAAAACTAATATTTTTCTATATTTCACAATAATACACAACGTAGTTTCCATAAAAAGAAAGTACACCAACATTCCTTAGATAAGAAAACCAAAAATTTACTATTTTTACACCAACATATTTTCAAAAAAATACCAATGCATCTTACCAAAATCCCACATACTACAAATAAATACTTTTTCCATATTTATATTTTCACAAGTGTTGGAATTTCTAAAGCCCAACATAAAAACCATAGCAAGTTTGATTTTATTTTAATTTTAATTTTCCAACAACTACTAGAATTTTCAAAGCCTAGCTTAGTTTTTGCTAGCATATGTAGTTTGGATGGTGTTAATTAATGTCTTTTCATAGATCAACCATTCTGCCACTAGACCTTGCATACATGGCCTCTAACCAAGATGTAGTTTGTGTCTATGAACCAAAAGACCTGACAATCATAAAATGAAGATAATCACTTAGAAAAAGGGGCAAAAACCTAGATTTCATGGTTATTAACGAGGAGTTGTATAACTTCCTCTATGCTAAGATACAAGTCAAACTCCTAATACCATGTTTTTAATTTGACCCTAAGCATTAGTTTACAATTATGCATGAAGATGGGAAAGAATACATCCCATTGCCTTATGACAAAATTTCCCTCACTGATGTTTATGCAAAAATGCTCATACAACTCATAGAGGTGGATGATTTTAGTTAGAAGATTCTCTTAGAGGATCGTGAAGAAGAGTAGAATGAGTTTGAGGTGGAACTAGAGCCTGATAATTTTATTGGAAGCCTTTTCCAACAATTAGCTCCCTGAACTACTACTCCCAATTCAACCTCCCTTTCCTCATATGTGTAGCAAGTTTTCCAATCTTCTTTTTTTCCTATCTATCCTACTATGCTTTGGTCTACATCCATCATCTTTGTAGACCAAGCACAACCCATGTCTCAATCTACCTCCTTGTTCTCATTGATGTCCTTTGCCACATAACCTCACTACGTTCACCCAACACTAGTAATTTCTACCTTATCATCTCCCTTTGTCATGCTACCGAGACCCTCATTGGGGTCCCAAGAAACATAGACATCTCATACTCCCTTTGTGCCCTTCATACCACATGTCCCAATGCAAACCTCTTTCTCCTTCTTTAACCCACCTACAATGGTGGTCATTCAACCTCTTCCACCTATGTCAATACCAATCGTTGAACCTTAGACCTCTCAACTTCCTCCTCAACCATTAACATAAACATCATAGCCCATAAAGATGTCCCAAGACTGAGATCAAGCCTTCCAAATGATCCAAGACCCTACCAAAGGGTTGCAAAAACTCAAGGCTAGTATGACTCAGATGGTGAAGGTTTTAGAGTTTTACTAGGATGATTCCATAAGCCATTTCATGCTCAAATAACCTTACTTGTTGGCATGCCCATACCAAACTTCACCAAATACAATGGTAAAGGGAATCCCAATGCATACCTATTCATCTTTCAATATGAGTTCCTCTTTTCACAAGCTTGGCCTCATACGATACTATGGATATTCCCCATGTCTCTCAAGGGTAAGGCTCTAGATTAGTACCAAACCTTTCCTAGAGGTTCCATCTCTTCCCTTGAGGACTTAATAATCAAATTTTTTAACCACTTTAGATACAAATTGAATCTAGTTGTCACATTAGATTAACTAATAAAGGTGAAGTAGGGGCCACTTGAACTAGTCAAAAGGTTTATTTAAAGATGGAACTCAATACTTAATAAGATTCTAGAGCCTATTGCTGAAACACACCTCATGGCCATCTATAAGGGAGTAATAAATAACTTTATTAAGTCAAAGCTCTACTACTTAGAGCCCCGATAACTAAACCAAGACTTCTTGCAAACTAAGAACATTGAGGAGGTAGCTAAGACAAGTGATGATTTGACCTATGTGGCTTATAAAAATCAACACACAAGAAAGGATAGAAATAAAACTAGACAAGAACATACAACCATGGCAATAGTAACAAAAGAGTTAAAATAAGGGAAAAGGTAGGGATCACTACCATGCAACACATCCCAGGAATCATCGCAACCATCCACTTCCTAAGTCCCAAATTGACTAACACCAAACATTGGATGGTAGGATAGGTCTAAGTACACAAGGTTGCCTATGAAGCCCTCTAGGCTTCTAGAAAAGTTTCTTAAAGAAAACTGTATACAACATAAGAAATTATCTAAAGAGGCTTGTAATAGGCACAATCATCTTTGTGACATATCTAGAGACCCAACAATAGCTACCAAAGTACTTCAAACTAGATAGGTACTAATTATAATCAAATGTTTGGTCATTACACTAATTTTTTCCTAGCATTAAAGGATGACCTACAAAAGATGATTGACCATGGGAAGTTGTTATTAAATGAGCCAAACTCTCTAAGCACCAACACCAAATCTTGTACTGTAGCCTCATTCGTAGAAATCAAATGGTCTAATCCTCCTAGGATGTCATTTGTCATCAAAGTATCATCATGGTCCCAAAATAAAAAGCTTAGAAATACCCCCTTCATCATATGGGTACCACCTTCTCTATCCCCTAAGAAGCCTTTTTTTATATGTGTTCCTTCTTTAGTGGCATCAATCCTTGTCCCTTCACCTTCAACAACTAAGCTTGTAAAAACCCACCTATAGTGGCCCACAACTTAGAGGTTAGTAAGAAACTATCATCACAATAGTGATGAAATAAACCTGTTGCCAAATCAACAATGAAGTACACTGAAGATAACCAATGACAAAAGGCTTTGAAACAACCTACACCATCACCAACTACATCCATGGACAAGGTGTCCAAGGCATGTACATCAAACCCTAAGCCACAAACTCTAGGAAGAATGGAGAAGGTTAAGAACACTAAGTCAAAAGATTATACACCAAGGGAAAGATTTTTTTTAAAATGATGGAATAATCCAAACAATCATTGAAACAAAAGAATATGTCATTAAAATTGGATGACTTTGTCATGACATCTCCTGATCATATGGATGCATTAGCTTAAGTGTTGACATCTATCACTATGAATAGAGACATGCCCATCAATAGAGAGTCTATCCACTCTATCATTGAGAAAGCTTCACTTAGGAAAAATGGGCACCAACCCATGCTCAACTTCTGTGATAGTGAAGTAAATATTGACTTTCAATATGGAGAGGAGCTATCCACTCCTCTCATTATTATCATATGTATTGGTAGGAATAAGGTTCATTGTGTTCATGTAGATGATGAGGTGGCAACAAATGTGGTTCCATTTTCCATTGTTGACAAGCTAGGCCTAACCAAGAACATCCAAGAAACCACTACTTTAGCACCTAAGTCATTTAGTGGATCACGAATAGCAATGCAAGGTTCCATCTCCTTGGAATTCATAGCTAATGAGAAATTCCCTACATTTTCTAGCTTCCTAGTAGTTGAAGAAACACCTAGTTTCAACTTGATCCTAGGAAGGCCATGGTTAGTGAAGCTCTGGGTAGTTTCATCTCCTATATATCAAGAGATCCATTTACCATATGAGGTAGGAGAAATTGTGATATGTGGGAACAACGTGTCACTACCTTCGGTTAGCTATGTTAACATCGATTGAGGAGCAAAGGTGGAGTTTCAAGAGAAAACTCTTGATACTCAGATTGGGTCCAACAATAAGAAAAACAACAATGCTAATGACACCAACTTGATAACAATTAATGACCAACAAAAATGCCTACAACTTGTTATGCAAAATGAGAGAGAACATGACCATAAAATCATGCCAAAACGATTTCTTAATCTCTTAAAGATTAAACAAAAAGTTCATGGTAAATGTCTAATCCATTCTTTTGTTAATCATTTTTACCTTTACTATGTTATATCATGTTCTAATATTGGCTCTAACCTTATATTCTCTTTCGAGAGCATCCCATACTCGCTAGGCAATTTATGGACCTTGGCCCACTAAGGCCTAAAATTGACAACACCATGGCCCACTAAGGACTAAAACTAGTAATATAGTGTCTTTCTAGGATTTAAAGCTAGTATTTTTGTGGCCTTCATTTCTTTTATGTTTGCATTTTTACCCATTGAGATTTGTCTTGTAGTTTTGTGCTTTATTGTTAAATGTTGCTCCATAGCCTTAGTGTGTTAATGAGTAGTCTTTTGTGTAAGGAAAATATCAAGTATAAAACAAAACTAAAAAATTTTAACTCATAACCAAGAATGTCAATGCTAGTAGCCATAATCACACTGTGTGATGGAATAACAATAACAAAATTACAATAGTAGCCATAGTTGCAAAAGGATAATAAAAAATGATATACAATCCCTAAGGCTATGATAGTTAATATACAACAATAATGATGAAATTGAAGTAGTGAAATGTAACAACTCTAGCAAGAATGAAGATTAAGTATTGGAAGAAAGGTTAACATCATCAACATTATCGACAACATGATCACCAAGTTCATTCTTGTCAACACTAGAGGCATGTAGCCAAGAAAAACATTAAAGCTATTAGAACATAAAGCCACTCAGAGCAAATTAAAGCATGAAAAATTATCTACCTAATGTAATTCTTGGCTAGTTGTCTCCTTAATAACATGATCTTTAAACCTATATTTTTATTTCTTCTTGAGCATGTTTTTCAACATACTTTTGAACATATATTTTTACATTGCCATTGAAGCATGTAAAACAATTTGACTATTAGCACACCCCTAAAAGATATAGCCAACATAATACTTTAAAAGAACTCGAAAAGAATGTGATAATACCTCAAGTACAAATAATATGTGGATAACTAGTTATCTTATTAGGCAAGAGGCTTCAAAACTAAGTCACATTTATGACATGTCTTGTTGAAGAGATCTATCACAATAAATAGGACTTACACTCAATTGTATTTTACAAACCATTTAAAATTTATTATACCCCTATAAATTACATGAAAGTTAACCATGTAGAAGTGACCTATCATAATCAAAGCTAAGACTCACATAAAGAAATGATGCATCGTAACTATGTAAACCAAAATAAGCATAGAGGGGATTTTGAAAAAAATTGATAATAGTAGGCTAGGTAACCATTTTCATAACATACGGTAATTCTCATACTTCCTTTTGTGATAAATAAGTCTTGGCAAGGCATTCATGTTTTCATAGAAAGAGAAAATAAAATGAATAAGTAAACCAAATGTTAGCACACTAGCAACAATTTGAATTTTGATGGTACCACCTAACTCATTGAGTTTTAATCTATCTGATGCACCAAAAAGTCATTTGCTAAAAGGGAACACAAGATGGATAACTAACAAGCCATTATCATTAGTAGTAGCACCAAACACAGCAATTGCCATTGCCATTGCCATTATCCAATCTCTAAAGAGGAGAAGCATGAGAGAGTAAGTGGGTGTAGGTATAGGTTTGCAGTTGGAATTGGGTGCACTATGGGGGGATGTGTGTGTATCATGGTAGAAATCCAAAATATAAGCATCATAGTAGAGGCTCATCCTCCTATTCTTATCAATGAATGATACTCATGACCTCTCTATGCCTTTGCATATGTAATTAATGAATTACAATAATGACCTATCAATCCCTTTCTATGTCGAATCACCAAAATTATTCTAAATCTTTAAATGCTTCTTGCTCCCTGCATTTGTTGACTGAGTACTAATTATTACATGTATGTAGTAAAGGTCTTTATTCCATTCTATGGAATCACTTCTTAAAAAAACATTAGTATGCAAGGCAAGACAATTTTAAAGCTTGATATCCAGCTATGCTTAGAGTCATGTAGACTTCCATTGTTAATTTAAAAAATAATTATAGGCTAGAAGCTAAAAAATTAAAATAATATAGATACAAATAAACTTTGAGGAACATGTGCCAACAAGACACAAATTAAAGTGATGAGATAGAGATACTAATAGCCAAAAGAAAACTAACTATGCTAGTGTAGTAACTAGGTGAAACTATTTGGCTAGTAACCTTGCCACCATCACCTTTCCTTTTGCCTACTCTACCCTATGGCCACCTTGCATAGGCCTACCTAGGCCACAAGGACCAACAAACTAGGATGCCATGCTGTGGTGTAGGGACACCTCTTCCAACTTCCTTATTTTACCCTACATACTATGTGTCTTTTTGAGTTGATTTTGTTGGGGACGATTCTTGGATGTTTTGGCATGTTTGGAGGTGTTTTTGGCTCACTTTGATGAGTTTAGAAGGTTCTAGAGTCTATGGGGACTTGTTGGGAGGCATATGGAAGCTCCTAAAATTAGTATTTTTATTTTTGGGACCTTTAGAAGAGACGTCTCCCTAGAAAGATAGATGTCTCCCCCTAAAAAGTAGTTGTCTACCAAAAATAGTATATGTCTCTCCCAAAAGTAGGGCTTTCATAGTAAACATCCCAACAAAGCCACAGACAACCCAAATTCATAGGGAAACTTTCAAAAACACTGTTCCAATTTGGGAAATAGCCAAAGTAAGATGGAAATAACCAAAGAGAAGGTGAGAAAACTTGGAAAACATCTAAAGAACCTCAAGTTGAGTTGAGGAGAGGTTTCTAGGGGTTTTACCTTTCGATTACTTATAAATATTAATGTAATTCACCATTGTAAGTGCCAAAGTGCTAAGAATTGTTGTGCCAAGTGCTAAATTACCAAGTGGCACAATTCCAAGGACTACAGTGCCAAATGCCAAAGGCCAATCATCCCAATAGAGGGCAAGAGAGAGATCCCTTGAGGGAAGAAATCTTGTGCAAGGAAGTTGAGTGTGAGGCAAGGAAGAGCACTTGAGAGAGGTTAGGAGAATCTCTTATAAGTGTCTTGTCTTGAGCTTGGGCCACATTATGAGCAATTGAAGATTAAGAAAGGAAAATTATGGCTTCTAAGATCCTTGGGAGAGTTGTGAGTTGAGCTTGGTCCCTCATCTTCAATGTATTTTCTATGTGTTTTGAGAATTATCTTAATATAAGGGAGACTTTCTCCATTTTATTGTGCTATTCTTATTTTCTAAGCTAGATATTCTTGGAGGTTATGTATTGGGTCCTATTGGGGATCTATTTGAGGTGCTACCAACCCTACACCAGATTGGTATAGAAGCGAAGGTTTGAATGTTTCCATACTTCTATGTTGAAGCTTGATGCTTTCTTTGAATGAAAGGAACATTGCTGTGAATATTTGTATATTTGCTTTTGGATATCATTCTTTTTGCTTTAGGTATTACTCCAAAGAAAAAGACATATTAAGAGCTTTAAGAGTTTAATCCTTTAAAGCTTTTGTGGTTGAAATTCAAGAAGTTCTTCCCAAAGTAAAGGTCCACAAGCACCAATATTTTGTAGAAACTAGAAAGGGATATGGAGAAATTCAAGACTAAAATGGGAAATATTTTGAGGAGAATTGATAGAATATCTTCTAGCCATCTAGAAGAAAAGGATGATGAAGGGTTTGATGATGTAGAGAGCAATGAGAAAAGGAGTTCTCAAGCATCTCCTATTGAGCAAGGAAGTGCTCAATACTCAAGGATTTCAAGGAAGGGAACTTAGAGCTTCATAAAAGGGACTAAGGTATCTTCAAAATAGAAGATGGTGTATACTACCAATGAAGAATATTTCATACCTTGTGAGTCATGGGAGGTGAAGGATCAAAGCCAAGAGAGTGACAAATATTAAGGAACTTCTTCAAGGAGGATCAAGGATAGCACTAGAACATATGAAATTCATTATTTTTTTAATTTTTCTACATCTTTTGGTAAAGGAAAGGAGATTCTAAGTCAAGTTGAGACATTCTCATGGGAGATAAGTAAGACTTCTAGCCAAGGTATGTGGAAGAATGATTACTTTAATGATGTCTTTGATGAATCTAATGTTAAGACCATGCAGGAGAGTTTACCTTTTAGGTTGGTGCCTCCAAAGTGAAATGAATAGCTTGTTGATAGTTCATTTGAAGAGGAGAAACCATTGGAATTGGGAACTTCTATTTGAAATCTTGAACCTTCAATCTTTGATGAGATTGGGCAGCCACATATTAAAGATTAAGTTGAACCAAAGATGGATGGGAGAAGCCATGAAGAAGTAAGTAATAGTGAACTTAATCTTGTTCATGGTAGTAATGTCTCTCATGTTGAAGCTAGCATGAGGGATGTTAGTTTTTGACTTTAGCTTCGTAGTGATTTGTTCAATGGTAATGATGAGAATCATGATTATTGTGTGGTTGTTATGGAATTAAGAGTCATGTTATGACTTTTGATGCCATTGTTAGTGAGAGGAAGACTAATAATGATGATTTTTTTGCTGATGATGGCTATTGGGATAGCCATTGTAAGAAGGTCATTCTTGATGTATGTGAAGACATTGATAATGATATGATTTTCCAAAATTTAAATATGCTTGCTATTGATTATGGTAAAGATAAATTTGTGCATTTTGTTGATGGATTAGATTGTCTTAGTTGTAAAATGGAAGTGCAGCATGAAGGTAATGTACATGATGGTGATAAAAAGAAGCCAAGTGGTTCCAAACACCAAGAAGAAGATGATGAAGAAGAGGAAAAAGAAGCAAATAAAGGATGTTAGATTAAGAAAGTATAATCCTTATTCTTTTTCTTATTCTTTATTTTTTGTAGGTTTTACTCATCATGGAGATGCAAGGAAAGCATTCCAAGGAGATGATCAAATGAAGGAAGCATGGTGGGGCATGAGGACAAGCCTCCTTGGGCAAGGAAAGCTCAAAAACAAAACCTTAAATGATGTTCATTCTAATATTTATAATGCATGGAGTCATGATTATTGTGAAGGCCTTGAGTCATGGGGGCATGGTTCCTTATAGCTTGTTAAAGATCATGAAGTATGACATTTTTAAGGGTGGAAGAGTTGGTGTAGGGACACCTCTTCCAATCCCCTTGTTCTACCCTACATAAAATGTGTTGTTTTAAGTTGATTTTTTGGGGGATGATTCTTGGAACTTTTAGCATATTTGGATGAGTTTAGGAGGTTCTAGGATCTATGGGGACTTGTTGGGAGGTACTAATGGCTCTCAACATCAAAAAGAGAACTTTTATTTTTAGCACCTTTAGAAGAGATGTCTCCCTAGAAAGATAGTTGTCTCCCTACAAAGACAGCTGTCTCCCTAGAGATGTCTTTTCAAAAATGTCTTCCCTAAAGAGTAGACATCTACCAAAACTAGTAGATGTCTCTCTTGAAAGTAGGACTTTCATAGTAGATGCTCTAGCAAAGCTAGAGACAACCCAAACACATGGGAAAACTTCTGAAAACATTGTTCCAATTTAGGAAATAGCCAAAGCAAGATGGAAACAACTAGGTAGAAGGTAAGAAAAATTGGGAAACATCTGAAGAACCTCAAGTTAAGTTAAGAAAATGTTTCTAGGGTTTTTACCTTCTGATTGCTTATAAATATTGATGTAATTCACCATTGTAAGTGTCAAAGTTCCAAGTGCTATAGTGCTAAGTGCCATAGTGCTAAGGACTATAGTGCCAAGTGCCAAAGGCCAAGCATCCTAATAGAGGAAAAGAGAGAGAACTCTTGAGGGAAGATAGCTTGTGCAAGAAGAGAGCTTATGTAAGGAAGTTGAGTGAGAGGCAAAGAAGAGCACTTAAGAGAGGTTAGGATAATCTCTTATAAGTGTCTCGTCTTGAGCTTGGACTCCATTATAAGAAATTAAGGATTAAGAGAGGACAAGTGTGACCTCTAAGATCCTTGGAAGAGTCATGAGTTAAGCTTGGATTCTCATCTTTGATTTATTTTCGATGTATTTTGAGAATCATCTTAATATAAGGGAGATTCTCTCCATTTTATTATGTTACTCTTATTTTCTAAGCTAGATTTTCTTGGATGTTGTGGATTGTATTCTATTGGGGGTCTATTTGAGATGCTACCACCCCTGCATCACACTATAGGCCATAGCATAATCACATGCCATTGAGGCACCAGTATAGATCATCATGGTCATGGTCATCACCCTTTGCTGCCACCACGCATGCATCCCTCATTGTCATTGTTTCCTACTCCTATGTCCTCTTACCTCCTCCATGTGGCTGCTAGTGCATGGCCATTCTATAGTTATCGTAAACCATCATGGCTTTGCAGAGGAGATCCTCATGTATGTTGTTTTTCCTCAAGCTGACACTTGCTCTACTAAGTCATTATGCATAGCTCTTGCCTACAATGTTAAAATCCTTGGCACTATTGTTGGCTACCTAGCTCCTCATCCTCACTACTACCATGTGCTTGTTGTCATTCATGCACATGTGGCCACCTAACTATTCTCTCCCTCACTATCACTGTGTGGCTATGTTTCTTGCATGCCACTCTACATAGCAACCTCACACACTTGGCTACTTGCTTGCCATCATGTGCATGTCATCACTCCTTTCTTGCCACTATGTAGGTTCCTTTCTACTCGCTAATCCTGCACACATCTACCTCATGTAACCTAGATACTCTTATTGCTACACCCCTAGACCCTTATAGAGGGCCACAAAAGCCCTCATGTGTGTGCAACCAAAAATCCTCTTCCACCTTTGCATTGCATCCAAAACCCTCCATGGACTCACAGCTATACTACAGAAGCCCTAATGTTAATACATCATTTACCATGTTTGCTACCATTAATTATTGTAATCCTTTGCACCTCCTTTTTCTTGGCCTTCTACCATCAATGTACTGTGTAGTCACAGTTATCATGCCAAAATACTAAAACTATCATTTGTAGAACTACACTAAATTTTGAGGGACTACACTAGCTAGCATAGTCCCAACGTAGTTCCTAAAATGGAATATGCTAATCCTTAAGGGACTATGCTGACTAGTGTAGTTCTAGTGTATTTTGAAATCCTCCTCCCCCATCAAAACCCTTACCACTTCCCACTCCTTTGCAACACCATAGCCTGCCACTTCACACTACTACCTCAAAGCTACTAAAACTCCCATCTACTACACTGCCTTTACTATGTCTAGATTTGTTATCACCTGCTACTACCATGTCTAGATCTAAAGTCACTAGCTACTGCCTTTAGGAACACCCACATAACTTTAGAAAATGATGATGGAACATGTTGTAGGGTTGCATCCCTAGAAGGGGCAATGTTACTTAAGGCTATGTAATCCCAAATTGCTACATAGCCTACATCGAGGTTGTGCATCCCAAACACCATTATTCCTAACCATCCTGCACCATCCACACTAGGTCATTTTCCTACTATCAATTACATCTACTACTCCCTACCTCTGCCACCTGATGCAAACCCTTGGTAACACCACACAATGTCACAAAACCCTCTCTTCACCTCCACCTCTACTATAACCCTTTATGCCTACCACTACTACCATGGTTTCCATTGGCATATCAGGTGCATGACACAACAATGGGCCATAGAGTGCTACATAGGCCTTGAAATTGGTAGCATGACCCTAACCCATCACTTGCCTAACTACCATGTAGATCCCTCACTACCTAGGCCCCTGCACATGCCTACACTACACAAGCCAATTAACATCATTTCCCTCCACTACACCTACCTTCCACTATTGTGTGCTCAACTTGCTTCCCTATATACCTTGTCTTTGCCATAGGGAAAGGCAAGAAAAACATAAATTATTGTATTAAATTTGATATTATTTTGACCTAGTCTACTTTATCTAGTTTACCATATTTTACTTTATTTTTACTCAATTCTACATTGATATTAATTTTTTTACCATACTTTACTAAGTTTTACTTCATTTTTTTGCCTTGCTAGTGAAATAGGCCCTTACTATGGCCTGATAAAACGTAAAACTGAAAACATGATAGCCTGCCAAGGCCTAAAACTAGTAGAATGATGATCCAGTAAGGCTTAAAATTGGCAAAATATGATCATGATTGATTCACCTTGACTAGTTTGGCCCTTTTTCATCATGCTTTAACATGATTCAACATTATTAACCATTGTTGCCCTATTGTTTGATGTCATTTTGCTTCATTTTTGTTATTTTGGCATCATTTGGCCTAGGTTTCATCAAATGTTTTTATTCTTTGGCATCATTTGACCTTAGTGAACTGGAGTTTACATTAGTTAACACCATTGGACATTGTTGTGAAATTGTCTGACCCTCTAGAGCATTGTTTGATGAGATTTAACTATCATTTCAACTTCATTTGACCTCATTTGTCATCATTTGGGCCTTGTTCCACATCAGTTGGCCTTTGCTTTATCCCATCTACCTTATCATATCCCCTATTAGCCTTGTTGATTATTTTTAAGCCTTATTTGATATTAATTAATGGTGCTTGACCATTTTTAGACCATCATTTGAGCTAATTTGGCTATCATTTGGTATCTACTCATTCTTATTTCATGTCGTTTAGCCTTTAGTGCATCTTACTAACCTTGACTCTCCTTTTATGGACCCTATTAACCATGTGTTAACCTTGCTTGACTTTAATAGATGTGATTTTGATCATCACTTGGTCTTCATTTAGCTCCATTCCACATCATCCCACATCATTTGGCCTTTGTTTTACCCTTTTTGACTTAATCTATCCCTTATAATCTTTTTTGACCATATTTAAACATTGTTTGACCTTTGATTTAGTATGTTTTGACTCATTTATGCATTACTACTAAGTATTTTACATTATTTTATCACACAAGTGCTACTTTATGTGCTGTGTTGACATGTAGGAATGAGCTAGGAGGGTGAGGATGCAAATTGGACTAGTCTCAAAGCCTAAAAGGACCCCTCTTGTGATGTTGGTTAGAACAAGTTGACCTAAGCCTTTGAAACCATTTTACTATACAACCATAACACCTGAGGTAGCTTGATTACCATTAACCTTGAAGCCAAAAACATCATGAAGGATCCCTTAGTCAAAGTTTCCATCTAAGACCACAATGGTAAGGGAAAAGAGCATGAAATCAAGCTCCTTGCTAGAACTTAATCCTACTTAAGATAACATCAAACCTTTGTTATGCAACATCAAAGCCATCAAATAGCCCTAATTACATCTAACACTTACATGTTTTCTTGTAGTATTATTAATCATTGTTGACATGTTGTAATGAATGACTAATGTTGATGACTCCGATGGTCTACAACAAGGAAGCTTGCATTCTCTCTCTCTCTCTCTCCTGGTTTGACACAATGAATGAATTAAAAAAATTTGTAAATTTGATGCACATTTCACAAATCCTACTATGTTGCAACAATGGTGATCCACTATGACCTAGTTTGCTAGTTGTCTAGTGTGGCCCTATGCATTGTATTGTGACAACATGTTTTCTTTGTTTTGTTTTCTTGTCTTCTTGGAGTTGTGCTTGTAGGATGAAACCTGAGATGTCATTACTAAAGTGAAACTCATAATAGCAACAAGTCACCATGTGACCTTGATGCACAAGATTTGGTGAGTTTTCCCTATTGTGCAAAGAGTGCTTATCCCACTTCACTTCTATTACCTCTTCTTAAGATCAAACCCATAGCCTGATCATGATCTTCCTTTCTTTAAATGACACATAGATAATGTAAGGTCCTTCCCACAATGTTTGAAATTTGGTACATTATGACACATGTGTGGGGTTCCAGTAGAGAACCTTATCTCCTAGATGGTACTTAACTCTCCTAATTTTCAAGTTATGACGTTGTTTATTAAATGCCTTATGCAACTCATTAGATGATAGGGCAGCTAGTTGGTTCTCATCTAGTAAGTTAAGAGTCATCAATCTTTATTTTTATGTTAGATCAAGGTCAAGGTTGACGTCACATGTCGTGGCTAGTGTATGAAGCTCAATTTGGATAGGGAGCATTGGAAGTTTTCCATACACTAACTCGTAGGGAGAGTAGCCTATAGGGAGTTTCCACATGGAGTGGTATGCCCAAAGAGCATCATTCAGTTTAGTACTTCAATCTCACCTATATTTGCTAATAGTTCTAGTCAGTATCTTGGTAATCTCCTTGTTAGTAACCTCGGCTTGACCATTTTTTTGGGGGTGGTATGGTGTAGTCAATTTGTGCTCAACCCCTAAGCATTGCATTAGTTCCAAAAGGTTGCACCTGTGAAGTGTGTTCCATTGTCAGAGATAAGTGCACGTGGCACACCAATCCTATTAATGACTTGTTATTGAAAAAATTGGGCAACTGTAGATGATGTGCAATCTTTAACAACAGCTGCTTCAGCCCATTTTGTTAAGTAGTCTATAGCAACTACGATGTAAGCTTTTCCATTGGACATTGGTGTAATGGGCCCCATGAAATCGATTCCCAAAATATTAAAGGGTTCTAATGGTTGAATCCATTGTTGTAGACCCTCCATTCTAGTAGTCATTCACCCATCACGTTGATAGCATTCACAAGATTGGATGAAGTGATGGGTGTCCCAAAACAAGGTAGGCCAATAATACCCTACAAGTAGAATCTTAATAGTCGTTCATCTCCCAGCATAGTGAGCCCCACAAAGACCCTCATGAGCATCTTGGAGAACTCTCAGTTGATCTCTATCAGGAACACACCATTAAACCAAGCCATCGGGACATACTTTGTAAAGTTGTTCATTGATTTCCATAAAGTACTTGGCTCCGTGAAGAAACTATTTTTTCTTCTTAAGGTCTAACTCTTGTGGTGTTTGTTTGGTAAGGAGATAGGTAAGAATGCTACTGTACTAGTTTGTCTCCGTGGGTGATTGGTCATTCACTACACTGGCAAAGAGGAACTCATCAGGGAATTGATCATAAATAGGATACTCATCCTCTTTGTTCTCCTAGTGCAACCAAGATAAATGATTGACAACTACGTTCTCGGTGCCTTTACGATCGATCATTGTTAAATCAAACTTTTGTAGGATTACCAACCATCGTATAATACGGGGGCTTACCATTAGCTTATTCATGAGGACTCGAATTGCTCTATGATTTTTGTGTATGAATACTTTGCATCCCAATACATAGTGCCTAAATTTTTCTAGTGCAAACACTACATCAATTAATTCTTTTCTGTAGTAGTGTAGTTAATTTGTGCACCAACTATACTTCTACTTGCACAATGGATGTAATAAGGGTGTTTTTGATCATCTAACTGTGTAAGTATAGCTCCTAAGGCATAGTTGGATGCATTCTTCATGACATGGAATGGTTTGGACTAGTCAGGAGCTTGTAGAATGGGTGTTTCTACTGGCTTCTATTTTAGAGTTTGGAAAGCTAATTCGCATTCCCTGGTCCACTCGAAGGGTACATCCTTTTTCATTAAATCTACCAATGGTTTGGAAACCTTCGAAAAGTTCTCTATGAATCTCCTATAATAGCTAGTGTGTCCAAGGAATGATCGAATGTCTTTGATAGTTTCCGGTTGAAGAAAAATTCCTTGGATGACCTTGATTTTCTTAGGTTCTACCTCTATCCCTGCGAGTGAAATTTTATGCCCAAGTACTACACCTTCTTGGATCATTAAATGGATTTTTTGCCACTTGAACCTTAGATTAGTCTCTACACATCTTTTTAGCACTTGCTCTAACTGGTCCAAGGCTTGATCAAAACTTGCTTCGTAAGTGGAGAAGTCATCAATAAAGACTTCCACATCATTTCCTATCTGTTGCTGGAATATGCTTAGAACTAAGTGTTGAAACGTGGTAGGGGCATTGCACAAGCCAAATGGCATTTGTTTATATGCAAACATTCCCAAAGGACTGGTGAACATAGTTTTGGCTTGGTTGGGATATTTGTATTTGGTTGTATCCGCTATACCCATCCAGAAAACTATAATAGCGATGCCCTACGATTGTGTCTAAGACTTGGTTAACAAATGGAAATAGAAAGTGATCCTTGAATGTTGTCACGTTTAGCAGCCTAAAATCTATGCACACCATCCATTTGCCTTCCTTTTTAGTCATGATTACTAAGGGGATAACCCATTTGCTATCAACAATGGGGTATATGAACCTAGCCTTTAGAAGCTATTTGATTTCTTCTTTTACTACTTGCTTCAACTTTGGATTCAATTGCCTCTGTGGTTGTTTTCGAGGCTTCATGGAGGAGTCAGTGTAAATCCTATGCTGGCATATCCTAGGATCTATTCCAGTTAATTCCGGATATGACCAAGCAAAGGCTTTTGACCATTTGTTTATTACCTTAAGTAGACTTTCTTTTTGTTGTGGAGCAAGTCTTGCATTGATGATTACTAGTTTTCCATTCTTAAGAAAAGTGTATTCCATACTAGCGGGTAATGGTTTTAGCTCCAGGGGCTCTTGTTTAAATTTCTTGGGAATTTCCAACTTCTCCCATTTGATGTTTTCTAAGTTAGGACTGAGAAGTTGGCAGTGGACTTGCTCTAATGCATCAATGCTATCTATGTAAGCACAAGTTAACCCCTCAATTAGTTCCATGCATATTAGTGAGTTGCTTTCTTGATCAACTATTAGCCACTGTGTGTCTTCTTGTCATGTGGATGCTACATACAGGTACCTTTTTATGTTGATCATTTGTACACACTGATTGCATGTAGGAAATGTTAAACTTTGCACAACCCATGATCTCTGCACGTAATTGCACCCTGTGTCACTGTATGCGATGTATGGAACCTTCTTCTTTTTGATCTTTTTAAAAGTGTTTTCTTTAGATATTTCTAGGGAAAGATTGCAGATTCCTAGGAACGCATTGATAATGCTTAGCTATGCCCTTCCCATTATGATTGGGAAGTCCCCCTTACTGTTATTCACTTAGATCACTAGGAAGTTAGTTGGATATGACAACCCAAAAATAGTGGTAAAAATGTCCTCGACTAATCCCAAGGGGACAGTGATGGACTGGTCGGCTAACTCTAAACAGACATTGCTCTTTTTCAATGGAGGTAGGTTCTAGGCCTTATACATTTCTTGGGATATTAGGTTGACACCGGAACCTAAATCCAAAAGAGCTTTGCATGGCTCATTCCCAACGATTTGTAGATAGATTAGGGGACTCCCAGGATCAGAGAATTTCCTAGGAAGGTGGCTAGCTTTGATCCAATTAGTGTATGCATTGAATGCGATGTTAAGTTTGAAGGGGGGTCTGAAGCTTTAGTTGATATGGAGGCATCCAAAGACTCAGCCACTTGAGTTTGCAAAGGATTGGTTGGACTATTGGTTCTGAAAAAAGATCTTTTCTTCATATGATTATTTGAACCAATGGTAGGTTGAGGATTAATAGCCCTTATGGCATTGCATTGCTGTGGTTGAGTAGGGAGTTCACCTTGCATTGCTGAAGTAGGTGGTAATGGAGCTATTGGTGGGAGAGATGCAACCAGATTGGAAGGATGTATACTTGTGGAATGTTGCCCCTAGGAGAGAGAGTCCTATAGTACTCACAAGCTTGGTAGTGATGTTGGGGAGTAACATGACCAACAGAGTCATGTGGATAGATCAGATGTTGCACATAATATCCATATGGGTTTGGTTGGTGGTAAGGATATTATTACCTTGGTGGTGGCATTTCCCATGATTGTGGGTGTTGCCACTGTTGATGTTGCTCAATTGGGTGTGGTGGAGTTCCACTTGTTTTATATGTTAAAGGTTGATAGAACTACCTTGGGGATAAGGTAATTGTTGGGATGTTTGCCATTTGTTTAAACGTGGATTAAGTGCATACACCCCAGAATCCTATAAATGTGAGATTATAGGGAAACATCCCTTAGGATGGTCATATTGATAGATCTCACATCCACTATCATTGTTTGTATCTGATTCCACAACCTCTTCAATAGTAGCAACTTTACCCTTACCCTTGTTACGTGCATTTTCTTCTTCTCTCTTTTTCCTTTTGTCACAATCACTACCTCGCTCCCTAGACTCCTCTACTACTTTGAGCACAGTTTGAAACCTACTATCTAGGGAGTCCCACATTTGGTCTACCTTTGTTGATACTTTTGATGATAACTTTTGAATAGGCAAGGTTTTCCTATTCACCACCTCTTCGAGTGGTGACTCTTCCTCATCCTCACAGAATCTTACTCCCTTCTTTCAGAGGGAAGGATCTCGATTATATTCTTCTGCACTCTCTCTTTTTCGTAGCTCACCTTCTTCCTTAGCTAATTACTCTAGTAGTCTTTGAATTTGATGGGACCTAAGCTTAGATAACCTTCCTTGGGCATAAGTCCCAAGGGTCCTTATTTCATGCCTAAGCCCATCTACAAGATGGTGTAGTTGATCTCGCTGCAAATAACCATGGCCAGGACAACAATGTAGAAGGGCATAATAATAGCCCATGGTAGCATCCAAGGGTTCATAACTTCCTTGTTTTCATCCTTTGATTCTCTTTCACAAGTTAGACACCTGAGAGTATGTTTGGTACTTATCATTGAACAATTCTAGCATAGTACTCCACCTACGAATGGATTCTGGTTCTAAGGACCAGTACCAGCTTTTAGCTTCTTTTATTAGTGTCTGTGGGAACAACTTCTGTTTTTTCCATTCATTTTCTATTTTTTGCAAGGCACACGCATTGTGAAATGCTTGTAAGTGATTTTGAGGATCAATGTTATAACCCCCTTCAAATTGTGGGATGTTATTCATGCCTAACCTTTTGATCCTACTATCTTCTTGATGCCTTGTTGGAACTCTCACAGCCTTAGTTATATCTAGTATGCTTCATGTGGTGAGTAGGGGTTCATCATGATCATCTCGTTCATAGCGTCTATGGTGCCTACGCGGTTCCCTACTCTTCCTTCTTCTATGGCGTGATTCCCTAGAGTGCCCTCATCCTTTGTCTTGGTTGTCTCGTCCGTGACTTCCACTTTGTTTGCCCTTATCCTCATGATCTATTTCTCTATGGCTACATTTGGATACGAAAGAAGAGTATGAAGGAGATGATGGAGGTGAAGAAGAAGGGGAACTACCATCATGGTGGTGTCTACTACCTTCTCTTTGGTGGTCTCTCCCTCAATCACGATTGTGATTAGAATGCCCACCTTTGTCATGTGTCTTTGTTCCTTTTTTAGACACTTTATGTCCGTTGGTATCAGCACCTGGGTTGTGAATAGTAGAATGAAGGTTTTGATACACAATCCCTTGGCCAAAGTCAAGGGGAGGAACATCGTTATGTGGGTGACTACCTAAGGTGGGTTCATCACCCAAATTTTCACTTAAAACGTGTGGGGTATCCTTAGATCATTTTTCCTTCAAGGACTTATCGTGTCTCTCATGTTACAAGTCCCTTTGACATTGTGCTTTGGTGGGATGGTAGTCTCTAGAATCATAGTCTTGCGCAATGTACTCTGCATGTAAGTGTTACATGCCTATTTGTGTGAGAGCATGAAGAAGCATACTTGGGACTGAACAGTCGAGAGGTAACACTATGTTACCTTCCAAGTCACGCCAGCGTAGCTGTTTTTCTTGGTGGAGAATAAAGGTGAAGTTAGATACATATTCATTTGGATGAACATATACCACATGAAACTATTGAGGAATTAGCAGATCAATGTCATGTGTATCTTGTCGCCAATTGCTTCTTGTGTTAGTCCTAGGTGGTGAAGTGTTGTTGTGCGAAGAAGAAGACATCTTATCTTGTTCAGTGTTGAATGTACTATTACCTTTTCTTAACCAACCCTAAGGGTTTGTTCCAATGATGTGAATGATTTCCTAAGTTCTACTTAGCACACAAATAACTAAGTCCCCAGCAACGATGCCAATGATGAGTGGCGAGGTACCCCTACACTCAACCATACGAATACGAGCATTTCACGCATGATTCGGTGGAATTCTAAGGACTAAGTGCCTATGCGTCCTTATGGAACAATACCAAGTTGATTAATCGTTGTCTTCCCAAACTTACTTGTATGTCACAATTGTAGGTTAAGTAAGCTTGAGGCATATGATTTTTATGGCTTTTATGTGTTTTATATCCTATGCTAATAAGGAGGGGAGAGAGAAATAACTAAGTAACTAATCTAATTTAACTATTCATTAACTAAGTTCTAAGTACTCATAACACTAGTATCTGTTCCCACTTGCCATACACATCTTGAACTAGTGCAACGCTGATGGGATTACCAAACGCTAATTGTTACTGGGTTACCAAGCGCTACGCGCATGCTCGAAGAGATCGTACTGAGTGTATTTAACTAAGAGTGTTGTAAGGTGAGAGAAATCATTAATTAATTAGGAAAGAATTAAAAAATAATTAACACTAATTAATCTATTCTGTATGCTGCAAGGTTTATCATAAAGTTCATCTTTATTACCATACACAAAGTGTGCTCAGGTACACGTATTCTTTGACTTGTTTTCATATCCTTTTGAAGTTATGCTTGTAGGATGAAGCTTGAAGTTATCACAAGAATGCAATGCATCATAGTAGTAAGTTACCACATGAAATCAATGCATGAGATTTGGTTAGTTTGTCCAACTATGTTAGGAGTGCTTGCCTTGCATCACTTCCATTACTCCTCTTGATTCATACTCCTTGTAGACAAATTGCAACCTTATTTACATTAATAACAATGAATACCAATGTTTGGAAATTCATGCACCATGGTCATGTAACATCCTCTACTACATGCTTCATAGATAAATTTTTCTGAATGTAATACACATCATTCAACAAGACATAAGAGCAAAATTCAATGTGCTCCACCAATTAAGTTCACTGGGTGTAACACATCTCATTTAGTGAAAAAACAAAATATGACCTTGCCAGTGAAACTGAATGAAAGTTTTACTACCAAAAAAAGGGAAGAAAATGCTAATAAAGATAAGAGGCCAATATAGTGTAAACATAAAATAGTAGCTCTAAAATAAAAAATTCTAAGAATGAAATGATGGTTCCTCTAAGACATCATCAAGTAACCAGCAATTGAAGCAATCCAAGCATGAAGACCTCTTCAATCAATAGGACATGTCATAGCCATAATGTTGACATTTGAAATTCTTTATTAACCCAAGTAACCATCCCCCAATAGTTAATATAACCTTTATCTTATGAAAAAATCCTTTTCAAAGCTCAAACTTTGTAAAGGCTATTGTGTTTTTAAAACCACATTTTTGAAGGAACAAAGTCTAGAGATGTGTAAGGATTCTACTAATGATCTTTTGGTATGTCAAAACCTTAATGAAAATGAAGAACATAGGTTGTTCATGTGTGTGTGTGTGTGTGTGTGTGTGTGTGTGTGTGTGTGTGATTGTTGTGCTTTTAGAACAAACCTTGGATCATGATAAGAAGGTTTGTAGAATTTTGATAAGCATGAACAAGGAACGAAAATTTTGTCATGCAAAGGAAGTTGAAGAGAGACATCTCTAAGAAACAGTAGACACTTTGGTAGAATTGAAGGATGCTCAAGCAAAGACATCTTCAAGAAACAACAGATGTATTTCCTTAGGCAAATATGTCTTCATATAATGCAAGCTAGTTTTAGAAAGACATCATTCACTAGACAAAGATATCTTCCTAGAAAGTAAGTATGAAGACTAGTTTCAGAAAGATGTCTTTTCCCAGATGAAGATGTCTTCCCAAAATAGAAGGTAAATATAGAAAGACATCTCAAGCATGAAGAAGATGTCTTCCATGATCATTAGCCACTGTGAGCTAGTTGTTGTATGAGTTTCAGGATGGATTTGACAACATGGTAGCTATAAGAAGACATCATATGCATTAAGAAAAGTGCAAGCTCTTGTACAATCATTGTCTAATCATTTGTCAAGCATTGTAATCATTGTTGCTCTTAATTGTATTATCATTTTTCCATTGTAAAGTATGTTGTATCTCAAAGAATGAAGATCAACAAACTAAGTTGCATTCATCCCTTGTAATTATTGTTCTCCCTTGTTTCCCAATAGGGTTGATGTACTTCTTGTGGGAAGGCATCTTGATTGAGCTTGTTAGGATCCTAAGGGATTTAGTGGTTGGTGTTATGGCACAACACTCCTAAGTAGAGCTTAAGATTGTAAAGGTTATGGAAGCTTGGAAACCACATTCCAATCCTAATGGGACCTTGTGGGATGTAGTGGTTGATGCAACATGACAACACTTTGGAGCAGGGCTTGAGGATTGTATAGGGTGTGGACCCTTCAATCACAATTTAGAAGGAACAAAATTTGGAGGTGTGCTAGCGAACTACCCTTCAAGTGTGGACTACCTAAGTTGGAGAACCATGTTAAAATTGGTGTGTGCTTTGTGTTAAAGAATTTTTATTTTGGAAACCTATTCATCCCCTCCCCAATTTCTAAGTTCAATGATCCATAAGTGGTATCAAAGCTTGGTACTCTTACTCTCTATATTAATCTTTAAGAGTGAACATGGAAGGAACACTCAACATCGAACACATCTAGATAAAGAGCCTAATGTACATCATCAATTAGTGTACTTAATTCATTTGTAAAATCTATTATCAAGGTAAGTATCTTATTTTCTTCCTTACATTCAAAAAGATAGAAGACTATGCTTGTAAAGTTGACAATTCTTGTGATTATCAAAATGATGCTTCCTTTGAAGATAGGTATGAGATATTTTTCCATAACATTCTTTCTTTCGAAAGTTTGAAAGAAAATTTTCTTTACATGCTAATGAAATAAAAATCAAAGTTCTTAACAATGAATCCTTTATCTCAAAAAGGAAAACTCAAACCTTAGGGCTAAGACTAGAAAGCTAACAAAATTTTTTGAGCAACTGAACAAGAGCTCTATGGAGAAATCCAAAAATTAAAAACAACAATTATCTAGTTTTGGAAAATCTCCTAAACCAAAAAACTTGAAATTATTATTTTGTGATAAATACAACCATATTGAAGCTTTTTTCTTTCTTAGAATGCATCACCACTCTTGGTCTTTGCAAAAGCATCCTAGAAAGCAAACCATGCATGTTTGGAGAGAAAAAGAAGAAAAGACTGAAAATAATTTAATGGTTCAAGTTACTTTCTCCAATGACAATGCAAGCACATGGTATATTAACAGTGGATGTTCAAGGCACATGATAGGTGACAAATCCTACTTCACCAACTTCACAGAACAAAATTGTGATATAGGAACTTTTGGAGATGACATGGAAGCACCTATAAAAGACATTGATACTATAGAAGGTAAAGGTAAGGGATTGCTAACTGCAAACAAATTATTTTTCATTAATGAATTAAAACATAATCTTCTTAGTGTAAATCAACTTTTTTATTCAAATTTTAATGTTACCTTTTCAAAAGAAAGTTGTAGAATACAAGATTTATTTACTAGAAATGTTGTGATTGAAGGAACTAGAAAAGGAAATATGTATAGCACTATTTTTGGAAATTCTCCTAACCTTGAATTAAAGTGTTTAGTAAGTTATGCAGATGATACACATCTTTTGGAATAGGAATATGGGCCATATAAATAAGGAAATTATTCAAATCTTGGTATCAAAAGAAATGGTTTGTGGTCTCCCTAAGCTTAAAGATTTCAACCTAAATAAATGTGAAGCTTATCAAAAGTGAAAACAAATGAGGGTAAGATTTGGTAAGAAAAATTATATTTCTATTGCTTGTTCCTTAGATCTACTTCATATGGATGTGGTTGGTCTAATTCAAAATCTTAGCTTAGGAAAGAAAAGATTTTCTTTTTGACCACTATTGATGATTATTCTCACTTTACTTAGGTTACCTTTTCATATTACAAAGATAATGTGTTTGATCACTTTTTGAGAATTAGTAATTAGATCCAAAAAGAAAAAGGATATGGTATTAAAGTTATTAGAGGTGACAAAAATGCAAAGTTTGAACAATTCTATCAAATGAATGACATTCTACATAAATTATCTACTATAAGAACTCCTCAACAAAATGGTGTAGCTAAATGAAAGAATAGAATCTAAACAAGATGGGGAGAATAATATTAAATGATTGAAGTCTTTCTCATCTCTTTTGGGCTAAAGCCACCAACATTGCTTGTTACATGTCCAATAGAGTTTTAGTAATAAGATTCACCTCTAAAACTTCTTATGAATTATGGACTAGTAGAAAACCTTTAGTACCTTATTTTCATTTTTTTGGTTCAAAATGCTATCTTTTGAATGATAAAGATAACCAATGAAGGAATTTTCTTAGGATATTCTCTAGTTAGTAGGACATATATAGTGTTTAACAAAAATACAAATATGGTGGAGGACATGATAAATGTCAAAATAGATAATTATGACCTTACTTTTTCTCAACCTGATGAGAAAACTATTCCCATTCAGAAATTATCTAGCCCAACTTTAGTGTAACATGACAAATATTCAGAATCTAGTAGTGATCATGAAGAGGAAGAAAATGATGATGATCAAGAAACTTTTCCCACTCTACCAAAAATGCCCAAACTTAGAAAAACTCACTCTCTTAATGATGGCATTGGGAAAGTTCAAGATGGTGTTCATACTAGAAGCCAAATTGAAGAGATTTGTGTCTTTTCTGCATATCTCTACTAGCTTGAACCCAAGACCTTTAAGGAAAATGAAAGAGAGGAAGGATGGATATTTGCTATGCAAGAAAAACTTATTTAATTTTCTAGAAATGATGCATGGGAATTAACACCTAGGCCCACTGATAAACCTATTATTGGAACTAAATGGATCTTTAGGAACAAGACTGATGAAAATAGAAACATCATTAAGAACATGACTAGATTGGTTGCCAAAGGATACAACTACACAACGACCTCCTATGATGGCTAATGATACTACCTCTTCCTCACAACCAATGGCTGACAATGAGAAGAGCTCAAGTAAGCAAAGGAAGATGCATAATAGAAAGCCTAGCAACAAGGGTGATAAGTAGATAGAGGCACGAAAGGAAGTGGGTCCATTGAAGCCCACTTCCATATCAGCTTTACCCATGACCTCCTCTACCCAACCTACTCCAACCAATAAGCCATAGCAGGACATCAAAACCCATACTAGAAGAATGAGGAAAAGCCCCAACAATAACCATAACCTAAAGCTAAAGTTCACATTTTTGGGTGCATGGAGGAAGTGAAGCATAACTAGGGCAACAAGCCCACAACTAATAATAAAAACTTCCTCAGTGTAATGGATTAAGTTAGGTAATTCCTCAATTAAAAAAACATAACTCTAAGCTTGTATAACCTAATCATGACTTCTGCCACACATTATAAGGTGCTAGTCAAAATGTTGACTTTCATCCCTATTAGTGAGGACATTCTTGCTAATGAGAAATCCATCTATGAATTGATGGTTTCTTCCTCATTAAGGGAGGAGAAGTCAGCACTCCTAATATTTCATGATAGTGAAATTAAGGTTAATTCCAAAAATGGTAAAGTAACTAGGGCTCCTCTATTCATAACCATACATGTATGATAGTTTAAAGTGCATCTGGTGCATGTTGATGATGGAGTTGCAACTAACATCATCCCATGTACCATTGTTGAATGCTTGGGTCCAATTGATAAGATGCAACCTACATCAAAAACTTCCCTAAAGTCTTTTAATAGATCTAGGGTTGTAGTCAAGGGATCCATCTCCTTGGATTTTATGCCAGGGGAATAATTCCCCACATTGCCAATTTCTTGGTGGTGAAGGAGACACCAAGGTTCAACCTTATTCTAGGAAGACCATGGTTGGCTCAATTACGGGCTATGTCCTCATCCATCCATCAAGAAATTCAACTTCCTTACAAGGAAGGTAAAATCATCATTTTTAGTGATAACACGATTTCCCTGGATATCAATAATGTGAACATAGAGTAGGGGTTTGAAGTGAAGCTTTAAGAAGAAGCTCCCAACCATGAAATCCATGAACCCAAACAAGAGCAACAACCCAATGATGACAATGATGAGCAACAAGATGTGTTATGGGATGAACTCCATTTTAACATCATTAGTGAAGGTAAAGGTAATGGTGAATACAAACTTGTACAAAGTAGACCTTACTCATTCGATAATCTTTCAAAGATTAGGAAGAATTTGCACAAGTGAAGTACACCATGACCTTCCCATCCCATGCCTTTATAGCTAGATGCACCAAAATAATATAAGTTTCTTTTTCGTCATAGTCTGCTAAGATTCTAAACTGGTACGTTGGCCTGCTATGGCCTTCAACTAGCATCATATTCTAGAAAGACTCTAAACTAGCAGCATGGCCCACCATGGCCTTGAATTGGTAAAGATAATCACATAACATGGCCTGTCATGTCCTAAAATTAGTAGAGTGACTACAATAAAACATGGCATGCCATGATTTTAAACTAGAAAAATAATACAACCTATGCCTATCATGGCCTAAAATTGGCAGATGTCTCCTTAATTATATTTTTTCATTTAACCTATTATCGCATCGATTAGTTGTTTAATTTTATAATCCAAAATCATCATTATAGCTAGTCACAATGTTTACTAGAACAACATATATAGCCAAAATAAAACCAAAAAGTTAAATTTAAAATGTTTATAACATACATAGCCATGGCCATATTGTGTGGAAAAAATGTCAAAAAACATAATAATCCTCTACAACATAGTCTTGGCTAACAATAGTCATCAATGTGAAAATCAAAAAATAGCCAACAAGTTAAGCATATGGAGGATGCTAAAGGGAATTTGGATGAGGAAGTGATGGGGCATCCCCACCTTCATTACTGGGGCTACTAATATCTCCTAATTCCTAAAATACAACAACACATAGCTAGTTAGTAACCAATAGCCAAAACCATAAATAAAACTAAAAATATTAAACATGAAATGCATCAAACCTATGGGGACTTTGGTTCCATAACTTCCAAGGGTAGATGTGGATGGCATTCCTCCAAATGATGGAGTATATGGTCCTTCATCATTTTGACGTAGTCAACATCCCCAAGATCAATGCTGGAAAAGATGCTAGTCCTATTTATCCAAGTCCAAGTAGGTGGCTCTTGAGTAATAGAAATCATAGAGGTCTCACCTATAGTAGTGGTAATCTAAGGAGTAGGGGATTGCTCAATGGTGAGATTACTCTCAAAAAGATGATAAGCACTCTCCACCTAGATCCCCTAGATGAACAACTCTTTCTTGCATCATTCAACTAACTCCTCCTTGAGACATGTGAGGTAGGCCCCACGATCCACATTGTACTATTGCTTGTGAGCCTTTTATTTCTTACCCCACTCTAGGACCCAAGTGCAATGATCTTTCTAATCCTCAACCTTCTAGGAGATGAGGTCCATTTGCATTTGTTGTTCTATCTCCCATGAGAGCACTACTTTTTCCTAGATAGTATGCTAGTAGTGGGTTCATGTGATCTCCTTGGTTTGCAATTTCCATAAGTTAGCTACTTGGGCTCCCACAAAGGCCTTATGGTCTTGGAGATCTCTAATTGTCTCTTCTTTTCATTGAGTCTTCTCACTTAAGGTTATAGCTTCCTTTCATATAGATTTTTTGGGCTTCTTTAGCTTCCATATAATTTTTGCACACAACATTGCTAGATTAGTAGCAATCTTGTACAACTTCAAGGGTACACTAAATACATTAAAGGGAACCTTAGGCAAGAAGTTAATCTCCATGTCTCCTCTGGGGTCCCACTCCATAGAAGGTAGTACATAACCAAAAATATCATCATAAAAATAGTGTAACCATAACACAAGCATAGCCTATAGCATAGGCAAACAAATAAAGTATAGAAAATAAAGTTCTTACCTATCTCAGGTGTAACTTGTTACAATTGGTCAATAATGTACTATGCTTAGGCTTAGTTGGCCTTGATACTACAAAGAACACCATCAATGCTAGCATTTTTGGCTAACCATGCCACCCCCTAGTTGCTCTCAATACCTTAGTTGTAGCCAATGAAGTTCTTATTCGATTGACAAGACTATCTAGGGCACTCCACCTCCATTTTCTAGCAAGGCCCTAGCTTGGAGGCATGGTTAAGGCTATGCATCCATTGATCCCTTGGTGATTTCAGTCACTAATTTTTTCAGTTGTCATAGTTTTTTGGCACTAGAAGGAGGGTGTCCCATTTCCTTCTACATTTGGTGGTAGTCCTGCATGCTTTCTACACCTACGTTACTAGCTTCAAACTAGCGTAGACGTGACACCCCTATGGTTTTCTATGATCTAGTTGATGCAAATTAGTACTAGTTGTCGGTTCCTTTCGAATCCTGCAAGACAAAAGCCAAAGTGTATCTCTCGCACTTGGGTCCTAAACTCTATGTGGTAGGAAAAGAATAACTTTCCCTCGATGTAAGAGCATAGCAAGCATAGCACTAGAGTTAGACTTTTTTTTCTAGTAGCACTCTCATACTTAGTTATCGTTTTAGCATTTCTGTACTTAGACATTTTTAACAATCATTATACTAACCACTTCTTTTCCTACGTTGCACCTTTTGCATCTTTTGCATTTTTTTGTAGTAGCATGAATTCCAAAGAGCCTTAAACCTCTACCTCAAGTGTAATCATTGTTTGACCTATCTAGCCAAAATTCACAATTGACATCCATAGAACCAGGGGGCCCATCTTTGTGGGAAGGTAATCCCTCAAGCTCTATAACTAGTCTCTCAAGCACATGGTGCTGGACAAAGAAAAATATAACTTCCTTTGTGAAAAGATCTAGGTAGGCATTCCCATAGATTTCCAAGCATTAGAGGCGAAGTGAGGTTATGAGCTCATACATCAGAATGTGAGGGAGTACTTCCCTACCCCTTTCGGTGGATGCTCAACCAACTTATCTGATTGAGTGGGTTGAATGAGCACAATGTGGCAACCAACTATGAGGAACCCCTACAAGATGGACAAGAGGAATTCGAAGTTCACTCAAAGAATGATAATTCCTTTTTTATGTCTCTTTCCTACCGTCCACCTCTAATGTCACTTTGTAGCCTTAGTCATCTACCTTCGAGGAAGTAGCATCTTCCTTGTCACCACCTAGACTAGTGCCCATTATGGCATTCCATCAAACACATATGCATTAGGGTGTAGGAACATCCGTTACCTTGCCCTTTATGGTTTTGACATAACTTGTGCAATCCTCTATGCCAGCATCCGTGATGCTAACTTAGCCCTATGTGCACATAGTGGTAACATCCCAACCTCATGTGGGATAGGTGTCGTATGTCCCATCTATCTCTGTGGCATCCCCTATGATAACCCAAGCCACAACCACATGGTGGAGCCTTGCCTTCATACCCTAGTCACAACACATGCAATAGCAGCATGTGCAATAGCCTTTACAACACTACACTCAATAAGCATCCTACATGGTTGCATAGCCTATGATAGGGTCGTGGACCATGCCAACAGCACACAATAGGTTACACAATCGATACAGCCAATTGCACCCACACTGAGCATGGATAAAGTATTCTAGCTCATTCAAACACACTAAAGAGGTTAAATGGCTTAAGGCCACCTCTTCTGATATGGTCCAAGTGATGGACTTCTATCGAGATGACCCCATTAGTCTTGTTATCCCATTACTGACCTTACCTCCTAGTGTTCAACATCCCTAGTTCAGCAAATATGATGGTGAAGGGGATCTCCACACCCATCTAGTAACCTTCTGATTTGAATGCCTTTTATTGTAAGAATGGTTGCATGCGATCATCTGTGTGTTTGTCGTGTTCCTAACTAGCAAGGTGCTAGATTGGTACTGCATGCTCCCATGGGCCTCCATATCTTCATTGGAGGATTTTCTTATTTGTCACTTGCTTCAAGTACAACTTAAAGCCTGAGGCAACCTTGGACCAACTCATGTAGATTAAGCAGGGTCACTTAGAGCCCATTCAAAAGTTCATCCAATGATGGAGCATTACACTTAACAAAATCCATGAGCTTATCATGGAAACTCACCTAGTGGCCATTTTCAAAGGTGTAGTAAACAACTTCATTAAGTCAAAATTGTACTATCTTACCCCGTAGTCCCTAAGCCAAGCATTTTCTCAAACGAAGAGCATTTAGGATGTGGTGGAATCTAGTAAGGATTTGACCTACGTAGCCTACAAGAATGCATAGGTGAAGAAAGACAAGGTGGCAACAACTATTGTAGCGATGGCTAATAAGGCCAAGCCAACCAATGCCAAACCAATAGCCAAGGCCCTAGCCAATAATAAGGAAATCAACTCTAGCATTGCATTGGCCACCTGAACTGCATTATCAGCAACCACGAGGCAAGTTGCCCCAAGGCCAAACTTTGAGTGCAAGGACCACTCAAACTATACACCATTGCCCATCAAACAATGAAAACTATTAGGTCAGCTACTTAGTTTTGGGCACATCCAATACAAGTAAATGTCTGAAGATGCTTGTAAGCATCATGATTGCTACTGTGAGCTCCTTAGAAATCCATCGGTAGTTGTGCCAAAGGAGCCTTCAATCCCAAAACACTTTAGGTTGGACCAATTCTGCCATTATCATCAATTTCTTGGCCATGACATAGACTTCTGCATGGCCTTATGAGATGACAAATAACGCATGATTGACCTAGGACAACTAGTTCTTGATTCGACCAGCCTAGTCGACCAGAAAATTAATTAATGAAGGTCTATAAAGACCCTCTCAATGTAAGTGATGTAGGCTATGTCATCAATGCCATCAACATTGATGACAATGTAGGACCAGCACAAGAGCCATTTATGGTTTGTGTGTCCTTTGACAACATTGGGGCCTCTTCAACATCAACTGGTCCAAGGAAATATTTTGTCATCAGAGCACCACTTTGAGCACCCATGATATATCCTTTGTGGTTAGGATCCCATAACACGTTGTTTCAACTACAACCTAGACACCCTTTGTCATTAGGATGTCATAATGTATGGATCCCTCACTAAGTCTAGTGTTTGGGATTGCAACAAGCCTTGCTCACCTAAGGCCTCATCCCACATACAACACTAGGCAGTCAAGATGGTAGCCTAGGAGGCCAAATGAGCACCTTGCTGACCAAATGATAAGAGAATGTATGGCATTAGGTCTGCCTAAACCTATCCTCTTGTCTACTATTCCTATGACCACATCAACTGAAGCCACTATGACAAGTGATCAACAACTAAGCACTAAGGCTTACAGGTAAGCAAAACAAAACAAATCCAAATATCCTTCCTAAGAGATTTTCCTTTTTGGTTGCATGGAGGAGATGAAGGCCAACAAGGCAATTGATGGTGGTAAGGACTTTCTATACATGTTGACACAACTCAAGCAAGATCTTAAGCAAAAAATACAACCTTAAGCTTGTACGACTTTGTGATGATCTCGTCCACTCATTATGAAGCACTAGTTCAAATGTTGGCCTTCATTTCCATCAAGGAGGACATCCTAATGGATGAAGAAGCCATCCACACTATGATGCTTCCTCCTTCATCTCAGGAATTGGGTCCAATGCCTCTAGCATTTTGTGATGAGGCAATCAAGGTAAACACTAAAAAGGGTGAAGTCACCACTACACCGATGTTTATAACCATCAATATAGGGAAATGCAAGATTTGCAGGGTAGATGTCAATGACGGGGCAATGACTAATGTCATCCAATTCCTAGTCATTGAAAAACTTAGTCTGGCCAACCAGATCCAGGCCACAAAGATAACATGCCTCAAGTCCTTTAATGGATCATGTGTTGTCATGAATGAAATAGTCACAATGGCCTTTGTGGTAGAGGAGTGATTCCCCACTATGGATGAATTCATTGCCATTGAGGAGATTCCTACATTCAACCTAATTTTGGAAAGGCCTTGGCTAGCCCAATTGTAGATTTTCTCCTCACCCATTCATCAAGAAATTCACCTTCTGTATGAAGGTGGAGAAGTGATTATACATGGTGACAACTCAGTCCCTCCAACCATCAACAACATTAACATAAACCAAGGATCAGAGGTAGAGTTCCTTGATGATATGCTGCCCATAGAGGACAAGAGTTAATCTTGTCCATTAGACTCACCTAAAGAGCCAAAAGAGGTTGATACCCTCTTCCCCTAAGGAAGCTTTATGGGCATAATTACCCTTTAGCATCAATGAAAAAGGTATAGGTGAATACCACCTCATGCTACCTAAGCCCTATGCACGCCCTAACCCAGATTAGGTTAGGAAGTGACTACATGGCTAAGGTACTCCCTTAGCATGACATGTGTTAGGTGCTTGCTTGCCCTTAATTGTTTATATGCTCCATTAGTCCTATTAGCCTTTTGCTTGCATAGTTACATTCTCCATGGTTTCTCATGCTTTGTATTATTTTCTTTGTTATGCATTTACCTCTTTTGCTTATACATTTTCATTTAGTCTTTTATGCATTAACAAAACATTAAAAAAAATAAAAATTATAAAACTAAAATTACAAAAGGGGGGGGGGGGGGGGGGGGGTGTGGTGGGGCGCAAAAAGGCCTCATACTAGTGCATGACCCACCATGGCCTAAAATTGACAACCTGTCTTGTATTTCTACAGTCCAAAAAGGCCTTAAACTAGTGTATTTCCTAAAAATGGCACCTTGCGGCCTACCATAGCCCAAAACTGGCAATTGTTTCCTTTTGTTAATGGCTCGAAATGGCCTTAAACTAGCAATCTCCATGGCTTGAAAGGGACTTAAACTAGTAATGGCCCTTCTGCCATGGCCTTAAATTGGCATGGGACCCACAAGGGGCCTTATCACATCTACTAATTGCATCACCCACATTAAATAGTCAATAGAGTAACATGAAGTTTCACATACAATTCTCATCACAAAAAGGAAAACATAAACTTATTATATCTCTATCAGTAAGAGTACATAACATGACCATGCAAGAAAATGATTAAAGTGCAAAATTTCCCAACAGCAGGGCTACATTGAGTTGGCTTAGTCAATGGTGTTTAGTAGGGGTTGAGGTTCCTCCTCCTCCTCCTCTATTTCTCTATTGGAACCCATGCTGTCACCTAATGCTTATCTCAAAACAACGAAAAATAAAAAATTAATCAGCAAGTGCAAAACTACAATACAAAATTATTATGCAAAGTTAACACATAAAAAAGCATAAAAGGAAAAAGAAAAACTAACCCAAGAGGGTTCTGTATCGAACTTTCAAGGCAATCTATCAAGGTCCTCCTCCAAGCATTGGAGGATCTTGACCTTTGATAACCACATCTAGTCCTCATGGCCGATGTCAACATCTACAAGGATCTTATCCTCATCCATAGTGGTCCATGCAAGAGGTTGCATACAAAAGGTGGTTGTTGAAGTCTCCCTTAATGGTAAGGCAATCTCTAGCTCTAGGGAACCACTAACCATCATGTGCTAGGAAAAACACTTGAAGGCCTAACTCTTGCCAAGCATCTCAATGAACATCTCAAGGTGACGAGCCTTCACAAACTTATCCTTGAGTTACTGTAAGTAGGCATCCCACTCCTGCTTGTAGTGGTGCTTGTGGTCCTTCTGCATATGCCCCCATTTGCACACCTTCGTGCTAAAGCTCTTCCACTTCTCATTCTTTCAAGAGAGTAGATCCATTTGTAATCTCTGCTCAACAATCTCTCAGGTAGCCTCATTCTTACCACAAATTGCTAACTAGTACATGACATAATCTATCTCTGATGTCTACTAGGTACCATCCTTCTATGCTAGAGATGAAAAGAAATCATAATGGAACTAGAGCTCCTTGTTCTTTGTGGTCAGACTCGCCACTACCTCCTAGAGCTCATGCACACATTTCCATAGGTGCTCATTCAAGCACCTATAGGTCCACATCACCTTCACACTAGAAAGCACACACTTGCTCATCACCTCATACACATGATGAGGTACCTGCTCCACCTTGAGGGAATACTCAGGAATGACATCCACATGAGCTACTCGAACTGGATCCCAATGAAGCTTAGAGCCTATTAGCATCAATGAACAAACCAATATTAGCAATAAGCTAAGCCATAGAATCAACATAACAATTCAAGTAACATGACATGCATACCGAGTTCAAGATCTGGCTACTGTATGTGGTCCACCATGTCCTCTACAATGCCTTCCATGTAGGAAAATTTATTTGGTGTCTCTATCCATGGCTTCATGTGATGAGCAAGCACTGGTGGTGGATCACTGGCAGGAAGGTTTGAGGCTACAATACAAACACAACGCAACACTTACTAATAACTAAGTAGTCAAAGGCTTAAGAGAAAAAGGCAAAAGAAAATGATAACACAAGTTCTTACCAAGTAAGCCCTTGGATGTCAGTGTAGGTGGGTCTCACAACTACACACTCATAGCACCAAAGATGACACCTAAGATGCTAGTATCTATAGAACATTTGAGAAAACTTAAAGAATAGTAGCTATAATAATAAGAATCTAGAGGTGGTGGAGAATATTCAATATATCAGTCAATCATGAGTTACTGGAATGAGGTCATAAGAACCATCAACTAGACACATGATGAAATAACCATGTTGTTCTCTTCACAAAGAAACTAGATACCTATTTGGTCCAATCCCAACATTGGAGAAGTCATTACGTCCATTTTAAGATAACCATTTTTTGAAATATTTGGAATGCAATAGACTTCTCTATGATTCTTAAAGAAGATGAGGGAGAGATAGTCCTAGTTATTCTACACAAGGGTTGAGAGACAATAGCATAGATGGTGGTAGATCAAATTGGAGAAGCTCTAAGTACTCCTATAGCATCTATCTTTAATATTACTACCATGATAATGTAGAAGGTTCAGTAGGAGTAGGAAGTAGAAGGATGAGTGTAGCCTAGCATGAAGAAGTACTAAAGTGATTAGTAGGAATTGAATAATTAATTCTAGAGATATTTGATCTCCAAAAGATATTTCAACTATCGAGTTATAATTACTAGAGATAAGGGACAAGGTGTTGATAATAAACATGTAAATCAAGGAGGTCACCATTAGCAATCGACAATTGGCCATTGATGTTGAAGAACATAGAGCCTACTTGTCAAATCTTGCTATTCTTAGGCTAGAGCTAACTAAGGATGAAGATTTCAATTATCTTTAGTAAAGATTTCAAGAAGTCAAGAATGCAAAAGAGATGATGATCTTTAATGTGTTATGGAGATAATTATGAATTCCTCTTGCTAAAACCTTTAACAAGTTCATAAAGAAAATCTAGCTCTAACCCAAGATAATCATCACATGTAAAATGATGATGAACATAAGGAGCATATGGTTGAATACATTTTTTAGTAGTAGGAACAACTTGCCAAAGTAAGCCTTGATTTGAGGAGGTTTTCTAGCAGAAAATAAAAATCTCTTGATTAAGGAGATTCATGCCTTTTACTAGAAGACTGCAATTGAGATTGCCACCTGGAAAAATAAGACTTGATGTATGAAAGAGTCCAAAATAATTATAGGGACTATTTTAGGATGCTTAAAAAAATTAATGAGAAGGAAATCAAGTTGATAAATGTGAAGGTAAATGGGATGATCTAGCAACTCCAACAAAGAGACAATTTATGGTAGCCCATTCTTGATGGCCTCAATGCATACAACCAACTAGAAATCTGCCTGAAGGATTTACAAATTAAGAAGATGATAGAATACATGAAACTTACCAACCTTAAATATGCAAACTTAGCAATGTTAACAGTAGGGAGGCCTACACTAGAATTAGAGAAGTAGGTGACTAGCTCTTATCTCCTCTATGAGACAAAGTTCAAGCTCCACAAAGACACCAAATAAAAGTTGGAAGTGGCCAACATGGAGCTTAAAGTTCTTAGAAGTAAATTCATTGATCAAAGATTAGTTGCTAAGAACTTGGATAAAAGAATAAGTGACTACTATGACCTGTAGAATCTTATTTGTACATTCAATGTTAAATGTAAATAATTCATAGCCTTTTTTGTCAACATGAAGAAGCTATTTCCCATATTACCATGCCCATGGGATATTCAAGCATCAGCTCATCTAGGTAAAGTAGCATGAACCATTCACAACCTATGGGATAAAGAAGGAAAGATGAAGGCACTTCTAGATGCCTTCAAACTTTTGGTAGTAGCAAAAATAGGATAGCTTAGGCTTTTATCAAAGTGAGGATATGATGAAGAATCCTCCATGCCATAGGAGCTTCCACCTCTAGGCATGATGTGAAGAATTCATCTTATCTCGATCCATTTAATAGAAACTTGTCATTTTTTGTTAAAGTGTCCAAATTATTTATACATTGCACCGATTTTTTATTCACTCAAATTAAAAATCAAAATAGCACTCAAGAGTTTTTTTATTTATTAGAGTCAGTCAGTAGTTTCATACTTTCTCAATTTTTTTAGAAATGTGATCCCATTTTTATTCACTCAAGGATGACGTTTTAGTCAATTTTAGGGGTATGATGAAGTGTCAATAAGTTGGCTACATTGATACATGATTTTTGATGCAACCTTAGTGATGCATTTCCATTGACATATTCTAGGATGCATTAGCAAATAAGAATTGATGATGATCCTCCTAAAGCCTATATAAGGATGCATACTAGCCACATTTATGACACCGTTGGTTACTCTCTTAGTCAAACTCTTATAGTTTTCTTTTGTAGGACTTAGCAGAATTTTTCTATGAGTGCCCACAATGTGGATTGAATAAATTATATAAACTTTTATTGAAGTGCAAGATGTACCTAGACATAGTTTCATTATTAGAAATAAAATCGAGATTTCTTCTCTCCATTGCAACACTTAGATTAGCTTGAGTCTACTTTCAAGAATTTTACTTTATATGCAGTTTAATTTCTTGTACTTAAACATTTAATGTTTTGTTTTATAAGTAATGTGAGGATGACCACTTTGAGCATAATATACTAATTCTTGGTAATCCTAACAGCAATTACTTGGTATTCCTAGTAATAAGTTCTTGGTAATCGAGCAATGTTAGTATACATTCAGGATGTATACAAAAGGTGGAAATAGATACTCTATGTTTAGGATAGTTTATCTATTAATTAGGTAAAGTTCAATATTTTAACCACTTCCTTTCTTAGTACATTTCAAGATAAAAATAATAAATTATAAATACAAATATCTTACACCTCAATCACACTTAGCTATATAGACAAAGTTAAAACAAGTGATGATTGGAAAGATAATGACTAGTAACCACATAGTTTTACTATCTAAGACATAAGCCACCTATGTAGTAGGTGGGAATTGAGAACCTAGAAGGGGGGTTAATTAAGTTCCCTAATTGAAATTGCACCTATCACACGAAAACACCAATTTTTATGTGGTTCCCTAACTTGGGTACTTCCACACTTGGAGGGTAGAATCTGTGAACACCTTTAGAATTTATTTCTTAATAAAATGTGGTTTGAAGGACATCACACCCTGTACAAGATTTGAGCTCCAAACTAAAGTGTTTCATCACTACAAAACCACTTAACACCTCAAGGTCTCAACAAGCTTAGAATGTGGTTTCAAGGATCGCACAAACTTTATAAAATTGAGTTCTGCTCCAAAGTGTTTTGACATTGCAAAATGAGTCAATCCCACAAGGTATTAATAAGCTTAATATGGATTCCTTCTCACAAGAAACACATAAAACCCACAGGCAACAAGAAAAAGAAAAAGATACAAGAAAAGAATCTAACTAAAATTATAAGTCCTTGTTATTGAAGTTCAATACCACATTCAAACAAGCAAATTACAATGACAAGAATACAATAGCTTGGATATGATAATGATTGTTCTAATGTAAATCGTGCTTGAATAATTCCTAAGAATTTGGTATCTTCTTATAGCCTTGGAGCTTTGGAAAACTCCTTGAAATTCATGCAATGGCTATCCAACGGATAGTGTAGACATCTTCTTCGAAGTTGGAACATCTACTTGAGATTTGCCTTAATTCAAGAGAAATGTCTAATAGGAAAATGAAAAGTCTTCTATGGGACATTCCTAGGGAGACTTCTTCTCTAGAATAGAGATTTCTACTATTTGCAGGACACATCTATCTAAGTTTTTGTTTAATGTGGCAGAGATGTCTACTATTTTTAGGGGATGTCTTCCCAACTTTTGAGCTTTTTCTTCTAAGGATTTCTCTCATTAGTTTGTCTTCCTACTGGTCCTTGGAGCATCTTCATTTGGTTTATGCCTTCATTTTTGTTCATTTTCTCATATTGGCCTATGTAGTCCTTACTTTGTCATTTCGTTGCAAATCTCATTTTGCTTGAGTTCTCATATCTTGTTGTGGAGTTCTTGTTCATGTTTTGCAAACATATTATCCACAACAAACATTTTATGTTCTCCATTTTTCTTAAGGTTTGAGATACTAAAAGGTCAAAAATATTCCTCTTTTTGGTGATTTCAAAAAATTAAGAAAATGGATTAGCATATTCCACAAAATAATTGAGCTAAGGATGATGAGAGATGAAAGACTATGCAAAAATACATTTGTGTTTCAGCATAGAATTTCAATAAAGAGACACTTATGAATTTTGAATATGCTCATTAGATAACTTTATTTCTATATTAGAAATGTTCAAATGTATCCATAAGGTCATAAATATTGTTTGCCTATGTCACATAAATACAATCATTTTGCAAGTCTCCATATTATATCTCACTCATATTAAGGACTAGATCATTTTCATCCAAAACATCATAAGTCATAAAATCCTCTCCCTTTTTGGACATCAGCAAAAATAGTAGGCAAAGTGATATGGAACAACTAGGATATCAAAAGTGAAACTTTGATTTAACTATCTAAGAGCTTTAGAAAGTAATCCATGTTGGTCAAAATACTGTTAGACTAAAATACTATTATACAAAAGCTCTTTAAAACTTCCTTATTACAATCTTTACATTTAAAGGACATAGTCATTTCATGCTAAGATGAATACATATATGCAAGGCCAATTTTTGATGAATAGAATACATCTAAGAAGGTTAATCAATCAAGCACACTCTTATCAATAGTTTCATAAGATGCTAATGTCGTGAGAAGATGTTAGTAAGAATAATCATGTTGGAAAATTACCTTCAGAGGCCTAATCAAAAAGAGAACATAGAAACCTTTTAATATATCTTTGAGAGGTGCTTAATATTTCTAAGTTGAGATTGTCACAATTCAAATATGTATTCTTCATCTAAGTAAAATCTCCTAAGAAATGTCTTAATTCATAATAGGAAATGTACACAATGCTTCTCATAAAAAAGATAGTACATACATATCTAGCTTATAAGAGATAGATCAAATTTCAAAACTAGATCAATTTATACCAAACATAAGCAAGATGTTCATATTGACCACATACATCTTAGAGAAGCTTAAGATATATTACCAATTTATTTTCGAAACTTCCTAAGAGGTTTTCATAAATTTAGAACATGAGTGCTTCATACTACTTTAGCAGAAAGATTTAGTTTAATAATATAGGGCTTAATTACTTAAAAGAATACATATTCATAATATGTCAATGATGTAGTACTATCATAGAGCTATATTTAAATGAATTATTGATACTTGCACAATCAAGGATCACTCTTAGGTAACAAAAATTTTAAAGATTGAATCAAAAACATTTTTCTCTTTTACCTTGAATTTTTATTAGATGGGAATACCTTGTTTTACCTATCTAAGAAGATTTTCATAAACTTCCCATGTATTGATGCTTCACAATAATTTAGGAGGTACAAGCTCCCCTTACATATGTGCTTATCTTTTCTTGAACACTTTCAGGACCTATAGCTAAATTTCCACAATGTTGCTCATTCAAGAATATCGAATAATCCAAAAACATTTATAGAGACAAATATATTAGGCAAATATAAATAGGCACAAATAATAACAATTTTAATTGATCATCCAATTAAGCCTCTCTCTATCATTTTCATGTAATGCTTAGTCCATAATCAATAGCATCTTTTGGTAAACATGAATGTAATGTCATCCTTGATTCTCAAAATCAGATATTCTTCAAGAACAAAACTTTTTAAGGACATGTAAGCAACTAAGTAGTTCAAGAGATAACGTGAGAGATAGCCATACTACTTTTGATCTTTTTTTTTCATGAATTAAGATATATCTTTCCTTTGATAAAAAAAAGAATTCATAGAATATTCAAAAAATAACATAAATTTTAACTAACAAGCAAGGAAATAAAAACTTACCGTGACTTACCTTACTTGCTTATTGGTGTAGGAATGACTAATGAAGCTTGAGATGAGGTCCTCTATCATGGAGTACCTCCTTACCCTTTGATTTTCTTTCAATAGTTCTTTTATTGATATATTCAATCCTGTATGATAACCCTTCTTGTTCATGTTCTTCAAGATATGAGAATCTATGCTCATTGACTATATCATCCTTTCTAAAGATTTCCACCTTTCATCCCATTCTCTTTATAAGTTTTTGCATACTACCAGATACACTTACTAGGTTTCTTTTGACAAGACCAAGCATCAATGTTATTTTGTCCAATATGAAGATGATTATAATCTTGTTTATATCCACAATTATTACAAACATATAAAGTGTTTTCTTCATAAATAGAGTTGTCAAACCTAATTATGCTTAAGCTAGTTCCAGTATCTACTTATGGGGTTTCTTCCAAGCTTTCACTTCTAGGCTGATTTTCATGACTCTCACTAACCCCTTCTTCTTGAGTATCCTTGCATTTCTCTTCATCTAATGGGGTTAGTAGCTAAATCTTAGATTTTATGTCTAAGATTTCTGCTTTTAATTTGGAAGTCAAGTTGTGAATTTCAGAAAATTTTCTATTCATATTTTTCTTTATCCTTTTGAGTAAATAATGTAGGATGAGAATTTCTTCATTTAATTCACTATACCTTTCATCATACTTACCTCTTTATTCATTAGAAATTCGTGATGAATCTTCATTTGTAAGGGTCATACATATGAGATATGTTACAATTGAAAGCCTTGATCACTAGAAAAACTAAGGATTCTCAGTTCAACAATTCCCCAACTTATGAATCCTTAGGGCCTCCACAAGAAAAATGGGATTTGGGGTGCATTGGTCAATCCAAAAAATCAACTAGGAGCTTATGAAATGAAAAATGTGGAAATACAAACATATCCAATTAATGCATAGAAAATAAATTTATTTTGAACATAAAGCTCAAAACTTAAAATTTTATTGAGAAAGAATGAAGAGTACGTTAGAGAAATGTGTACAAATGGTGCTTGGCTGAGTAGAAAGGGTGTTCACTTATGTAGGAGTTCAAAGCCCACTTAACCCAATGTGATTTGCTCCATGATTTGAGTGCTAAAACACTCCTGATGCTATCAAACCTTTCTCAACTACTGTAACCTCAGATCTGCAAGTTGGGTCACTACTAGGAGGGGGGTGGAAAAGTGAAATATTTTGATGCTAGATTACTCTACATTGGGGTTTGGGAATCCCAAAAGTGTAGTGATAACACAAAAAATCCAAAAATATTAAGGTGATTATGCTTCCATTATGGGGTTCAAGAGGATGCAAACATTGGAGATTGCAAGAACCCTTGAGTGCTTGAAAATGCCCCAAGTGTGGAATTAGTGCTTGGAAATTTGCTTGTATGCTCAATATATTCAAGTGCAAAATGTCCAACCATGAGAAAAAAATTTCTTAACCTTGAAAAAATTGTGGAACCTTTTGAAAAATTGTTGAACCTATAAATGGTGTTTGAGGTTGGCTTTGGTAGGTTCTTTGGGTCATGAATGGGGCTGTAAAATGGCTATGATTTGGATGTAAAATGACTATAAAATGGCTACCAAATTCATGTGAGATGGATGCCCAAATTTCAAGGGTTACTATACATAGTACGTACTTCTATCCATGGCCATTTAATTTACTATAAATAGTAACCAAGGCATACCTTTCATGTTGGAGATGAATCTTTCACATTGAGCTCTCCACCATGCTTGCTAAAGTGGTTGGTCAACATTGAAGTGTGTGAAGTAATGAACTTTGGCTTTTGTGGCTTCCACACTAGGGGATGCAATTTTCAATGTTAGAGATGAGGACTCCACACTAAGGGGAAACTTGCACATTAAGGGGGAAAGGTTTCTAGGCTATGCGTGTGGTCTCCACATTGAAGTGGGAAAGTTTCCAATATTCCCATCCTTCCATGGTAGGGGTAGGTGAGATTTATCCCCTACATGTGCTGCTAGCATAGAAAATTATATACCCCACATAAAACCCATCAAATTTATTTTTTTTGGAATCTCAAAAGGCATTTCGACCCTCGAAGGCCAAATATAGATAGTAGGCAACCTTTTTCACTTAGGAAATGAGGCTTTGGCAATTATTGGGGTAATTTTCAGCCCCAAAAGTATAAAGTATGTGAAATTGCCCATTGTGGGTTATAATCTTTACATTTACTATAAATTTTTACCTTGGGTTTAATGGGGTGAAAGCTATGTGATGAAGATTGACTATAACATGCAAATTTTTGTGGTGTTTTAATGGCCCCTCTTTGTTGGTGCTTGGAGGATTGGCCCAAGAGGCAACGACAAACAATAAAAAACACCACTACATATTATAACACTACAATGCATACAAGCCACATGAGAATCAAGCTATATAGGTCACCAAATTTTCTAGTTTAGGACCTTGGTGGGCCATGGTACTAGTTCAAGACCCTAGCAGGCTATGTTGCCAATTTAAGATTGTAGTAGACCGTTGAAAGCAAGATCACTTGTTGATGATCGTTAGCTACATGTAGTATGGCCTTAGATAGGAATGATTGAATGGATTGGATAGCTCATTCCCATTGATGTTAACTATTCTAAATGCTCCATTACTATAGGCTCTAGTAACAAGGAAGGGCCCTTCCCAGTTAGTTGAGAATTTGTCTACATGCTCACAGATGGTCTTGAGGTCTAGGTCCCCCTCCTTGATCTTGCACATGGTCAAGTCATAGTGATGTTTCCACTTTTGCATCTCTTAATAGTGCTTGATGTGAGAAAGTTCTTGCATACACTACTTCTCCACTAATACCAAGGCTATCATATGAAATTCCTTATCCTACTCAGCATTCATGAAATTGGTTAAGACTACTTAGAGTGATGGCACTTGCAATTCAAGAGGTAAAACAACTTTAGGACCATAAATAAGGCTATAAGGGATCATGCTAGTTGCTATGCGATAGGTTGTTCTGTATGCCCGTAGTACATGCACAAGTTTCTCATACCACTTATGTTTGAGAATTTTCTTGAGCAAGTTGATGATGGCCTTGTTGCTTGCTTCTGGTTGCTCATTAGCTTAAGGGTAGTAAGGTATGAGAAAGAATGCTTAATGCCTAGGTTGTGATAGAAATCCTTGGTTTCTTGCTTACTAAATTTGGGTCCATTTTCCATAACTATCGTCATGGGTATGCCAAAATGAGATACAATGTTGTCTAAGATAAATTTGCAAACTTGTTCAGATATGGTCTTCCTTAGGGAAATAGACTCAACCCACTTGGTAAAATATTTAGTTATAGTGATGATGAAGCTATGCCCTATGGAAGACTTAGGAATTATGGGTTTAACGATATCCAACCCTCATCATTGAAACGACCATGTTATTTTTGTTGTATGTAACTCAGTAACTCAGTTGGTAGTACATGTATAAGGTTACTATATTGTTGGCATATGTCATGTTGGTTAACCTTTTATAAACAATCATTTTCCATATGGGGCTAAGAGTAGCCTAACCATCTAGTTTTAGTGGCCATGGCTCTTGGTCCTATATGTCCTCCACAAACATCCTCATGAACCTCCTATAGTGTTGTTCTGGCTTTGGTTTTACCTAAGCACTCTAGGAGTATTCCATCATAGGATTGTTAACATAATGTGTTATCACCTATGATGACATACTACTTTGATCACTTATGTACAACATCCTTTTGAGTAGTAGTTAGGCCTTGTGAGGATTCACCATGCATAAGGTAAAATTTAATATCATTATACCACTCCTTGGGAGGAGCAGTATGAATGACAACCATAAAGGTATCCTTAGTGTTATGTATGATGTAAGTAGCATAGTCCATAGTTAAGGTAGGAAACTTGCTAAACACATTTGGTGTCACACTAAGGGCTAATGTTGCAATTGCATTAGCTATGGAATTTTCATTTAAAGGTATGTTTGGGATATTAATAAGGTTGTAAATGCTTAGCTTTGCATGCATAGGCTTTGGTTACTTGGTTAACCACGAGTTGTGAATCCCCTTTGATGGGTAGGCATCTAATTCCTAGGTCATGAGCTACAATCATCCATTTGATCAAACCCTCATACTCTACTATGTTGTTGGTATAGGGAAATCCAAAATGATAGGCAAAGGGCTAGATCTCATCAAATGGAAATGTGACAATGGCAGCAGCATTGGCCACATGAGTAGTTGAAGCTCTATTAAAGTTCATGATTGCCTCATAACCATTGGGCACTTAGCTAACTCCGTTAATGTGTTCATAAGGGAATTCAGAATTTGTGATTTCTTGGTCATCAATAGTTGAAACTATGAGTTGTATGGCTATACCTTGGCCTTTCATTGAAACTATGAGTTGTATGGCTATACCTTGGCTTTTCATCGGGCTATGTGGCTACTTTGGTAGATGTTGGTTGTTATGACTCTAAGTATGTTGTCTTTGCAAATTATGTTGACTTAGCTTTTGAAGAGGTAGTGTATCCACTTCTTCAACAAGAATACTAGTTCTAGACAATACTTATCCAATTTAGTATATTGGGTCTCATGGACAACTAATCTGTGACTAAGGTAGTATATGGGAATTTGTGCTCTATCATCATGTTTCTAATAGAGGAGAGAGGTAATGGATGTATTAGACATGGAAAGATAAATGTAAAACAGTTTACCCTCTTATAGAGGATAGACTGTCAATAATTGTGTTAGTTCTCACTTAAGGCTTTTAAAGGCCTCTTGGCATTGAGACATCCACACATAATGAGCCCCTTTCTTAAGCAAGTGTTGCATGGGTTGTAACTTATCTGTAAGCCTAGTAATAAACGTATGAATAAATTGTAATATGCCTTGTAATCTCCAAAGTTCTTTAAGGTTAGTAGGCACTACTAATTTGGATATGGCCTTAACCTCGTCATGATTGACACATTTCCCTACTTTGGAAACTACAAACTCAAGCATCTTACTAGTCTTGACATCAAAGATGCACTTCTTAGGATTGAGCCTAAGCTTGTATTTGAGGCATTGTTTAAGCACAAGATCTAGGTCATTAGCATGGCCATTGGACATCTTGGAATTAATGGTTATGTCATCTATATAATCATTAAGAAAACCTAACAAGTAATCACTGAATATATAGGTCATAGCTCTCTTGTATGTTTCTCTAGCATTCTTAAGGCCCAAGGACATAATGGTATAACAAAAGGTACCTCATGGAATCATGAAGATCATGCTTAATTGGTTATCTAGGATGATCCTAATTTGGTTATACTCCAAGAATCCATTCATAAAGGACACTAAGGCATGTCTAGTTGTAGTATTGATAAGTTGATCAATACTAGGAAAAGGGAAGTCATCCTTGATAGTCGCTTTATTTAGGTCTCGAAAATCAATACAAATATGGATACTCCCATTTTTATTAGGGACTACCAGTATGTTGGATACCCATTCTATGTAATCAATAGCCCTAATGAAACCTATTTGATAGAGCTTTGAGATTTCATCGTGAACTACCAAGGCCAAATCTAGTTAATCTTACATACTTTTTGCTTAACTGGTCTAATGCTAGGGTTCAATATGATGCTGTGCTAGACTAGACATGGGTCTAGGCTTGGCAAGTCTTCATATGACCAAGGAAATTCCTTAATGTTCCTTTGTAAGACCTTGGTGATGTTTTGAGCACATTGAGGCTCTAGTGAGAAACTTAGTTTAAGGGTTTTCTCCTCACCACTATGTGTTGTGAGAAGAACCTTAACTAGAGAGTCTTTGGTTATGTCTCCTGCTTCTAAGTCTATGGTTTTGACTAGGTTTTCTAGACATTCTAGAGGTTTCTCTATTGAGGCTATGTGTTCTACAAGACTCTTAGGCTCAATATCTAGGCAATGAGGGTCGATACATCATTCAACATCACCATGAGGTCCATGTAGATACAAAGGTAATTTGATATGTTCCCAAGTACTCATACTTTGTTCCTGAATGTGAACTAAAAGCATATTAAGTGGCACATGGGTAAAAGTAAATAAATAATGCTAAATTCTATAAAATTATGCAAATCTAGTGTAGTGAAAGCCATCCAAGGTCATCAATGAGGTAAGGAAAATTTGGCAAAGTGCAATAGAGGGGAACAAAGGTTAAACTAGGGGAAACATAAGAAATAAGGCTACCAATAATCAATAAAGGCCATAATTTTTTCAATTTTAGGCCGTAGTAAGCCATGATGCCAATTTAGAGTCTTGGAAACTATGATGCTAGTTTAAGGCCTTAGTAGGCCATGTTTTGAGGCTATAAGGCTATTATGTGAGTTTAGGCATCAATCAGGGCTATTTGGACCAAAAAATCAAGTGTTTTGAGGCTTCCACACTAGGCTAAGCATGGAAACAAGGATCCTCAATGTGGAAACCAAAAAGAATAGGTTTTGAGGTGCTTAGAGGTCCAAAATTAAGGTTCTAGAACCTCCCCAAGGTAGCGTAGGATTAGGTCCATCAAAATTGGGCACTCTAGAGGTTTGTAAAGGCTAAAACATAGGTTTTGGAGCCTTCCACCCTTGTTTCCATGCTAGCAAGAATGGAAGAAAATTTTATCAATGTGGAAAACCAATATTTAAGCCAAAAAATAAAGTCAAATATGGTCAAAAAATTAGACAAGACCTAGATCTAAAGGCTATGCATCCTTTAGCTTCATTTTGAGGCAGTTCAAGGTAATTTTGAGTGTCAGCATGTGTCAAAATGACTTTCCCCCTTTTTTCCATGTTGAGCATAGTATCCTTAGTATGAAAAAATAGAGGGATTATTTTTTTTGAATTTATAGTAATTTAGAAGCACTTTCACTAGGTTTCAAGGCCACTAGGGCTGTAGACTTCAATTTTGCAAGTTTCTGGCTGATTTTAAACACACTTGAAGGCTTTTGAAGGGTACTTAAGATCTTTCCCACCTATTTCCATGCTAGGGGAGTTGCTTTAGCATGGAAGAATAGGGAGAATAAATTTTGGAGGTTGAAATGAGATTAGATAAGTAAAATATTGAGGCTATGAGGTCCTGGGCTTCTCTAGCATAGATCTTTGGCTTCCACGAGTGTCATCTTGTCACCAAAAGTGGAAAAGAAACTTTTCCCCCTTGTTTCTACACTAGGGAAGTTGCTCTAGCATGGAAGAAGTAAAAATCCTAGATGTAGGCCAATTCAAATCAGAATTTACTATGCATGTTACCTTCCATAGTTGCCAAGGCCAAGGGCTATGGATTCATGTAAAAATTTAGTAGTTTTAAGCATCCCTAAGTGGTTTTTTAGCTTCTCCATTATTTCCATTCTAGGAATGGAGAGCTCAATGTGGAAAACTAGGGGAAACCACATTTTGGCCAACTAGGATTAGTCTTGTGAAGTTTAAGGGCTCAAATGGTTGTTGCTAGTGTTATAGAGTGCATAAAAGATTATTTAAGAGATGCTTAGGAGCTCAAAACAAGTTCCCCCTTGCGTTTTCACACTAGGGATACCATCCTTAATGTCAAAAAAGGGATCCCTAGCATGGAAGAACCATAAATCTTAGATCTAAGTAAACTTTGACCTCAATTGATTGTGTATGTTAGTCTTTGGGACCACTAGGGTCAAGGACTAGGGTTTCATGTAAAGTTTTGGCAATTTTGGGTATTTCTAAGTTTTTTTGGACTTCCTCCCTTTTTTCCCATGTTGGGAGTAGGATTCTCATCATGGAAACTAGGAGGAATCATTTTTTCCCTTTTGACATTAGTTTCTTGAAGTTTGAAGGCTTCAAAGGTTGTCAGTAGGGTCCTAAAGCACATGCAAGTTTAGTTAATGTTGTTTTGAAGTATTTATGGATTCCAAATATGTATCCCCATTAATTTTCCTTTTGGGAAACATGGAGGGGAGAATCCCATGCATGGAAACATAATAAAATGTAGATCTAGCCTAGTTTTGACTTCAATCAACCATGCATGTATGCTTTTGGGGCCATCAGAGTCAAAGACCAAGGTTTGGAGTCAATTAGTTAGTTTGTATATTTCCCAAGTGGTTTTTAAGCTTTTCCCTCTTTTCCCACATTGGGAATAGTATGCCTAGCATGGAAAATTAGGGAGAAATAGATTTTTATCCTTTTGCATCATTTTTGGCCATGCATGTAGGCCCTTGAGGTTGCTAGTAACAATTATCAATGCCTAGTGTTAAAATTTCATTATTTTGAAAGTTGATGAGTGGTTTTTAGTGTTCCTCCCCTTTTTCCACATGGACGTTTCCATGCTTAGTCTGGAATATTAGGGGGAAAGTGTTTTTGACAATTTGTGGTCACTTTTGGTCATGCATATAGGCTTTTAGGGTTTCTAGTATTGACTGCTGATATTTGATGTCAAAATTTGGTTTTTTCAAGGATCATTAGGTAATTTTTGGACTTTCCCCCCTTTTTCCATGCTAAGGATTCCATGCTTAGCATGGAAAATTGGGGGGAAGGGCTTTTAGCTTTTTATGATCAGTTTGGCTATGCATGAGCATCCATAAGGTTGCTAGCATTGGTCATCAGTGCCTAAGATTAAGATCTAGATGTTCTAAAGGTTGTGAGGGGGGGGGGGGGGGTTTAGGCTTTCCTCCTTTTCATCCAAGTTGAGGGTGGGAGGTTTAGCATGGAAGAGGTCTCCCTTGATGAAGAAAGTTAGTTCTAGACATATTAATATCTAATCGACCATGCATGTCAACCTTTGGGGTTACTGGTGTCAACGATTGATGCTAGATGTAAATATTTTATAGTTTGGAGGCTTTTAAGTGCCTCATGATATCTTCCCCTTTCTTCCACACTCATGGTGGCCCTAGTGTGAATGAGATGGTGATGGTAGTTTTGTGTTATATTTAACCACTTTTGGAACTTTTAGAAGCTCTAAAGGGTTTCAGCAAGGTCTAGGGATCATCAGGATTTGAAAAATGGCTACATGGTAGTCAATTTAGGTTATTTTTAGCTTCCCCCATCTATCCATATTGAGGGTGAGAGGCTTAGCATGGAAGAAGCCTTCCCTAGCATGGAAAATATCAAATCCCAAATTTCAACTAGTTCTGTCCAATTTCAACTTGATTTGGTGGGGTTTTGAGGCTGCCAGACATGCTTGTAGGGGTTCTAGGTTACGTGGGGCCCATTTTGAGGTTAAAATTATGCTAGATGGGTGTTAGCCCCCTTCTTCCATGCTAGGAACTACTTCCCTAGCATGGAAACCCATGGTGTTTATCTTTGTTCATGTCTCACCCACTTTTGGAAACATGGGGTTGAAATGTGAATGTTTAGGTTACTAAAAATAGCAAAATATTTGTAATTATAATGATTTTTCCAAATAGGAGGCATGTTTCCACATTGGGTAGGGTACAGTTAGCATGGATGCATGGTAGTTAAGGTTTCCATATGGTTTTAAGTGTTAAATTAGAAGAAAGCTTAGTGTTGATGCCATTTTTGATCAAGAGATAAGGCCTGGGGTGGGGCCCACAATCCAAAAAATTTAAAATTTTGAAAAGTGAAGTTGTTTCCCACCCACAACCAACATAAAATAGACTTTACCCCCTTTCCACTTCAATGCACTTGTATTTATTGTAATGACCAAAAATGCCAGTGGCTAGAATCACCGAGGGATCAATGGATGCATAGCCTTAACCCTGCCTCCATGTGAGGCCCTTGTTGGAAACGAAGGTAGAGCACCTTGGATAGTCTTGTTGATCGAATAGGGATTTTGCTGGTTGCAGTCAGGGTGATGGCTACAAATGGGGGTGCCATGGTTACCTGAAATGCTAATGAAAATGACATGAATGGTGCTAAGTGTTTTAGTAGTGTTTTGGTGCTAAGTGTAGAGTGTAGTCATAGAATGGGGGTGAGCATAGTTAAGGGTTTTGGTGAAAAAATTAAGGGTACCAACACATGAAGACTACTGCTTAAGTGTAGATACAAAGTGAAAACACACGAAAAATGCAAAAAATGGAAGAAAAATGCAAGAAAATGCAAGAGAGAAATGAAACACCATTCCAAATGGAAGCATAGTTAACTCCAAAAGGGATTTAGAAGGCACATGGTGTACAACAAGCATAGTGGAGACCATAGTCACAATCTCAGTGGTGTCGGGCTATGAAGTTTGATGCTTGCTATGATGTTTGTGTCTACCAGGTTGGCTGCTATCATGTACCATGGGCTATGGTGTCCTGCAGGGCTACAATGAGGCTGTAGTGGGCTGTAGAACACAACTGTACCTCTCTACTGGTGCATCTGGGTCTTGTTCACCCAAAATGCTAAGTGCTAAATGCCAAATGCCAAGTGCTAAAAATGCTCACGTCCAAGAAATGCCAATCATTTGAGAATGCCAACCATTTGAGACTACCAACCCTTTGAGAATGCCAACCATTTGGGAATGCAAATCATTTGAGAATACCAACCATTTGAGAATGCCAACTATTTGATAATGCCAACCATTTGAGAATGCCAACCATTTTAACGTTGGGGGTCTAGGGGTATTTATAGGGCTACAGTTAGCCCAAAACATGAATTAGGCACCACATGGCAATGTGGTAGGTAGGACTGTGCTCCAGGGTAGTTGAGACTACGCTCATCCCAACTATGCTCTATGGTGTGGCAAATGATTTTGAGTGGTGTCGTTGCTCCAACAAAGTTTGTCAAGTTGAGAGATTGTGACTACATTATCCAGCTGCATAAAGAAGACTGCAATGTACCTGAAAATGCCAAACAATGCAAAATAATGCAACTTTTGGGGACTATGCTCCAAGACTATGCTCTAGAGTGTAGTTACAATTTTTGGGAAAATGAGAATGCAAAAATGATAAATGATGCCACTGGAGGTGTTCTAGAGCTGATGTAGATGTTGATGCTAAGGTGTGGGGGCCTTTGGAGGCTATTGTTGCCATCTATGCTTGACTACACTCTAGAATAGGTGAGAGCATAGTCCCAAACTTAGGCAAAATCTAGTCAAAGACTCAAAAAAATTGGTAAATGTGGCTAAGTGTTGACTATGCTCTAGGGAAGGCTAACCATGCTCTCAAGCATAGTGAGTGTAGGCTCCATACTTGGAGAAAATCCTATAAAATCTAGCTTCCAAACCAACTATGTTGATTGCACTATGGAGTGTATTACCGACAATGGAGAGCATAGTCTTAGTAGTTAGAAAAATATAGGAAAAGTGCCATCATTCTAACACTTAGCCAAATTTGTGGTCAAGAAGCTAGAGCCTAAAATTTGGTGGTATTTCAATTTTGGTGCATTGAATTAGCAGTTGGGGTTTCAAGGTGCGTGTTTAGGTTTTAGATGAGATTTATATGTCAAATTTTGCAAGTTTTGATCACAACTATCATTCTACAACAAAATCACATTGGAGGAGAGCTCTGGTAGAGGTTCCTATGGTATCAGCAACTAATTTTTGGTGTAGAACCCTCCCATCTTCCACACAACCAACGTTGATCTCCCATCCTTCTCAATTTTCAACCATTCCTAGTGTTGAACCTAACATGGTGCCAAAGTAATGAGGGGGAAAGATTTAAAACTCTATGATCTAGAAGGTGGATGAATGTGCCTAGGAGCTAGAATAAGTACCCTTCTTTTATTGGTTCTCCAAGGTAGGCAATTCCACCTATTTTTGCCTTTGTTTCTTATGGTCTTTTTAGTTTTTTGCTTATGTGTTAAAGCAATTTTTTCCAAATCTACTCTAGTGAAGGGATTAAAATAGAATTCTAATGAAATCTCACATCCTATTTTGGTTGTTTCCACATGAATCTATGGTTATTTCATTGCCTTAGCTTTTGTAGATTCAATTTTGAAAATAGGATTTGTTGTTTCATGCTTTTTCCCCAAAATTTTGGGGTGTGGCTATTTTTTCAGATCTAAGACTTAGGATTTGTTAAAATTAAATTTCAAAAAAATCCTACCCCATTATTTTGCTATAAATTTTAATGGATTTCAATGGTTTTGGCTATTTTGACTCTTTCCATGGCTATATGAAGTTTAGGTTTTGAGGTTTTTGATGTTTTGGCATGAAAAAGCAAGCAATGTTGTGTATTTTTTCTTGAAAAAACAGCCTTACATTTATGCAATTGAAGGTTATGGATTCTTAATCCTATTTTAGGCTTTCTAATGGATGTTTTTTCATTTAATTTGAATTTGTAATGATGAAGTTATGGCTATTTTCCTAACATTGCGCAGTTAGGTTATTTGTGCCACTTTTGTAATTTCATGTAATTTTTCGAATTTGTTCTAAAAAAAATAGCAAAGGTTATGGATATTTTTTTTCATTGATGAGTAGGCTTTGGCTTCATCTTTCCAACAGAGGTGCAATCACTCGGATTGGACTTAAAATGAATTTTCTATGAATATTTCACTAAGCATTTGTGTTGTTTTCAGCTTATTGTAAAAATTGACAAAATGTTTTTTCATAAAAATAAAAGGTTTTGAATTTTTTCTAAGCATGGGTATGTAGGGCTCAATTTAATATTTCAAATGATGGTAGAATCACTCTGTTTGGAGCCCAAAAAAAGTTTGGCAAATTTTTTACCAACCCTATACAAAAAGGGGTAACTATTGATAGCTACGATTTTGACTAAATTCTTTCATGTTTTATGGATATATGACTATAATTTTTCAATTCTAATGGTCATGCCTATAAGGTTTATAATTTTAGGATTATTTTGTGGTGGAATCATTGAAATTGGAGCACAAATGAATTATTGATGAATTTTTTGGCCATGATTGTGTGAATCAAGGCAAAATTATGGTCATAGCACACTACCCATTTGGAAATGAAAGTGGGTGATATATGTACCTTATGTTTTTCTTTTTTCAACGTGTAAAAATAATGCTTAATTTTTTAAAAGGAGAGTGAAAGCTTTTTCTAATTTTAGCAAGTTTTTATTATGGCTACATGATTTTTTATAAGTTTATGATGCTTTTTCTAAATTTGTGCATAGCTTAGATGCTTTTTTCAAATTTATGCATGCTTTGCATAATTTAGTTTTTTTTCTAAACTTATTCTTGTTTTTTTTCTAAATTTATGCATAAGTTAGATGTTATTTTCTAAAATTATGCATAAGTTGCATGTTTTTTTTTCCAAATTTATGCATAACTTAGAGGCTTGTTCTAAACTTACGCATAATTTAGACTGAGACTTAGTTTTGGGCTATAAAATTTTTGCTATAAATGCTATACAATATGGTAACAATGCTTTTATGTAATTTCTTAAGCTAATCTAGATAAACATTTAAGAGCTTTTTACAAAGGCTAATTTCACCTTTGGCATAAAAAGTTTTTTCTAAATTTGTTAAGAATTTCCAATTGGTCATGATGTAAGGTTATGCAAGGTTGTAATAATGTTTTCTTGTGGAATTGCTTAGACTAATTTGGAAAAAAACACCTTAGAGCTTTTTATAGAAGCTAATTTTACATCCAACTAGGTGTTTTCTCTAAATTTGGTATGCAATATCACTTAGTCATAATGCTTTTGGTTTGCTTCATGCAGGGTCCTTTTGAGGTCTGTCCTTATCATAGTGGAGTTGGTTGCCCTCTTGTGCTACATTGGTCATCCTAAGACCAACACCCCATCATATGACATGCCTTTCAAGAAGCTCTCATTCTGGTTCTAGCCTAAGGCAAGGGACTTCCTTACTTACCTCCTTAGGAACTTCAATGTGATGTTATGGTTACACTTATTTGTAGATGTAGCTGAGGTTATTGTGGAGACCATATTGCCTTAGGCATCTATCCTAATTACTTGATAGGTTACTAACAAGCCACTTCTTAAGATCACAGAGGAACTAGTAGATGCCATAAGCCCATGTTACCTTACAAAGATTTAGACAATGCTAGAATATAGTTAGTATAATATTAACAATACTTTGATGGTGGTGCATAGAGCTCACACATTATTCCAAAACCCACCTAGCATCGTGTATTGTCTATAGGAGTAAACATGGTTATTGTAATGTTTTTATGCTCTTGGCTTGACTACCTTTCCTAACTTCATTAGTTTTACAACTTCTTACAGGTACAAGATCAATGATTAGGGTTTGATCATTAATGATCAAATCATGGCAATGGCTCAAATTGCTTTGGATGAATTCACCAAGAGTCCTCAAATCAGAACTACTGTGTATCAATAGTTAAGAGGGGACTTTGATGAATATGCCACTAGGTTTAACCACGTATACAAGAAGTGTAAGGATGATGGGACAATGCACAATTGGTAAATAGATGTTGATGGCATGGATCAGACCCTTATAGCCGGGACCTCTACTCAAACCACATCAAAGAAGAAAAGGAAAGGTAAATGTAAAGGCTATAGCTTCTAGTGTTTTATGGCTATAACTTTGAGTGTTCTATCACTTTGCTTAGTTTTTGAAATTACTCATGTTGATGCTAAATTTTGGTTATTGATTTACAAGACCTGCCACCTCAACTAATGTCACTATACCACTTTTGGGTTCATGTCATGAGGATACCCTCATCCTGAAGTTTGATGAAGTGACATCAGCATAGGAGTGGGTGAAGGGACAAGCAACTAGGTACATTTAAGCAAATATCAAATGCACAAGTTTGTTTAATATATTCATTGCATCCATCCCTTCCATTTCCATTGTGAATATGTTGCATATTATCAACTCCTTCAATGAGAAGATTGGTTATTTTAGCATCATCATCCAAGGTATGAAGGTCAATATGGACATAGCTTCTAGCCTCTTTCATGACCTTTTTGGTGTTCTTTCTGATGGGACAAAGGTTTTCACTAGGATAGTGATGAGTGGTGAGGTACCCCTACACTCAACCATATGAAACGAGCGTAGCACGCACCATCTGGTTGAACTCCACAGACTAAATGCCTAAATGCCTGAGGTACCCCTACACTCAACCATACGAAACGAGTGTAGCACATGCGATCCGGTCGAACTCCACAGACTAAATGCCTAAACGCCCCATGGAACACTTGGGGTTAATCATTCGTTGTCTTCCCAGACTTGTTGTTGTCACGGTGTATGGTTAAGTAAGTCCGAGGTATATGATTTTTTTGGTCTTTTCTGGTTTATGTTTTCTACGCTAAGAGAAAAGGGTTGAGAAACTAACTAATTCTAACTAATGTACTAAGTCTAATTTAATGAGTGTCAGCATCCGTTCCCACTTACTGTACACACCCTGAACTGTGCAACTATGGCTACCAAACGCTAATCGTTACTAGGATCACCACACGTAACGCATGTGCTCGAAGTGGTCATACTGAGGCACCTAACTAGCCTAAGTGTGACAAGCAGCCAATTCCTTGACTAGCCGTACACATCCGTAGATGCTCATAATCAAGTCGTACTCATCCCACATTCTAGGAGATAAGGGTGAGAGAATCTAATCGCGATGAGTAGCCGATTCCTTGGTTAGCTGTACACATTCGTCAATGCTCATAACCAAGTCATACTCATGTCGCACTAACAACAGGTAATAAATAACATGTAATAAAACCTATCCATGTACTGCAAGGTTTATCCACAAAGCTCGTCTTTATTGCCGTACACAACTTGCATTCAAGTAAAAAGCTGCTCGAATAAAGAACCATTCACTTGGGGGACTCCTACTGCGGGCACATGGAAAATATTCTATCTCTGGGGTGATCAATCCAGCATAGCTTTGCTACTTCTAGCCTATGATTGGAAATGAGGGGAGTGCCACCTCTTATTTATAGATTTGACGACGGACCACGATATCGCGTACGTGATATCGCGGCTCATGCGATATCGCGTCTCATCATACCCCCATGAATGAATGAAAACTTGTCCTCGAGTTCCTTATAATAATATCAGGTAGGTATGGAATTATTGAGGGAAATCGATCTAATGGGATGACATGTGAACGGATCATTATTACAAGACTTGAAAAAAATGGTGTTCATGACAACAAGGGTGAACACCTTATTACAATGACATTGGGCCTTTGTTGGCAACTGAGAGAAAGAGAGAAAAAGAAGTGTTGCTGCTGCCAACGCCAAGATTGCGCCTTCATTGTCCATCCATAAGCACGCCATCGATCTTGCTCCTTGCATAGCTGCTTTAACGCTGCTCCATTCCAAGTGTTTGCTCCAGCTCCAGATCCAATCCATTTTTTATTTAATTGCTATCTGCACACACAACACAACCATATATTAGCAAGGGTAATTGAATCATCATGTAATTGATACCTTGCTTTGGTGTAAACTCATTGGCTAGGTTGTGGTATGGATGATATGGATCTGGGAATATGTGACTGATGACTACCGAAGGTGTAGGGGTTAGGAAGAAAATAAAAAATTTCGGGGCTAGGAGAAAATCAAAAAAATCAAGTCCTGTACCCCCATGACTAATCACGAACCTCCGGTAGCATTAGAATGGAGAAAGAAAAGGAGTGAGAAAGATAGATAAAAAGGGACAACTATGACATCGATAAAATGGATGTCAAGATGGTAATGAACAAAATAAAATTAATTGCAAAATGTTAAGGAAAAGAGGTTAACTAAGGCTCCAAATAGGAATGTTAGTGGATCCTCCCCAAAGCAAGCTCATGCCCTTAATGCCCTGACAAACCCACATTCATAGAGTCCGTACGCCCTGGGAATGTCATATGGAACAAGAGTTAAAGTCTTAATCGTAAGCATTTACCAAAAAAGAAAACAATGCATCAACCAAAATATATACACTAATGATACAACTGGCAATGAGGTGAACAATGGAGAGAAGGATGGAGAGAAGAGAAATGGAATGGAATCCCAAGAACAAGGTGGTGTACAGCCCCTTGTGTGTTTCATGGTTAATGTGACTTGGCAAGTCTCATTCCAACTCCGGCCTCAAACCAACCACATCCAGTCACTTCGCATTAATGCATTCGGATAAACCATCCATGTGGGCAACAAGAACGTATGCTCCAAGAGTTACCACCATTCCGACGAAACAAAGGAGAGAATGGGAAGTGAGAAGGGCCTTAGTTAGACGGAACACTTTGGTTCCATAACCAGTGCTTGTAGCCCAAGTTTATTCATCTAAGGGGTGTGCTTTGAATTCTCACTTGGTTTTTTTTTGTTTTTTTTTTTTGTTTTGTGTTTTTATGCATGAGAACCACACCATGCAAAGACTTCTTATTTTTATTGTCTCAGCTTCAAGAAGAACACATCCAAGCATCCAAGAGAATAACCAACACAAAAGCATCAAGTTCCTTTGAAGTCACACCCTTTTCAATCCATGAGTCCTTCCTTAGTTTGAGAAATCCCCAGTCACCGATTCGTTAAAGTTCTTATTAGAAAGGGAACTGTACATTTCCAAGTTGAGGGAAACCATAGAAACTGGTGGATGGATGGATGAAGTGGTCTCATTGCCTGCGATATCAAAAGAAACATACCTTAGTATCAACATTGTGACTTAAAGGTAAAAATCAAACATTAGTAATCAATATGAAAATAGTTCATACCATCATACCGAACACTTATTATGGGATAAACTTATAGGGTGGATCACACACACACACACACAAAAAGTGGAAAAGTATAACAATGTTGTAAAACAAAAACTAGAAAAGGTAAAGAAAGTTGAAAAACAAAAACTTAGAAAAGTTAAATAACTTTGTAGAACAAAAATTGGAAAAGTTAAAGAAATTTGTAAAACAAAAATGTTGTAAAACAAAAATGTGTAAAACAAAAATCAAAAAAGAACTGAGGGCCCCATATGATCAACATAGGTGGCCATCTCCCCCATGACTGAGTTGTAAGGGACCGAAATAATGAGTGTCTATTTGAATTTCTAAGAAGTGCCCAGCTTCTCCCAATTGATGATCTTAGATTAAGGGGTGGAAGTTGGCGACGTTCATATTCCAATGTATATATGCTTTCGTTATGGGCATGGGTTTCCTCAGTTCGTTCCATGCATATTTGGTTGCTCCTTTGAGTAGCTGTCAACCACAGGGTGTCTACTTCTTCTTGTGTGGTTGCTACATACAGGCATCTTTTTTCAATGTTTCTTGGGCACACCTGTTACATGGAGGCATTTCCTCCATGTCATCACCCGATGAATCACTGTATGTGATGCATGGAACTTTCCTCTTCTCGATCTTTCCACATATGTTTATCTTCAAAATTTCCAAGGAAAGATCACAGATCCTAAGGCATGCGTCTATTGTACTAAGCCATGCCCTTCCCATGATAATTGGGAAGTCCCCTTCATTGTTGTTCACTTCAATCACCAAAAAATCAGCTGGGTAAGACCAACCACACACAGTGGTAATGACATCCTCCACCAATCCCAAGGGAATGGTGATGGACTGGTCTACCAACTCTAGTTGAATGTTGCTCTTCTTGAGTTAGGACAGGTTCCAGGCATGATACATCTCTCGTGAAATTAAGTTGACCCTAGAACCTGAGTCAAGAAGAGCCTTATGTGGTTTATTTCCAGCGATCTACAAATAGATTAAGGGACTCCCAGGATCAGTTAGTTTCCTAGGAAGGTGGCCTACCTTGATCCAGTCGGTTACGGTATGCGTTAACATAACCATATGCGTTATGCTCTGTTGGACTGAAGGGTGCTCCAAAGTGTTAGATGGTGGAGGAGTGTACATGGCCTCAACCTCTTATTGTTGCGAGAGTTTATCTAGGCTTTTGGTTCTGAAGTAAGGTCTTCTCTTTTCATAGTTTTTAGAACCAACAGCAGGTTGGATATTTACAGCTCTCGCAGCGTGATGTTGCTACGGTTGAGGAGGAAGTTCCCTTACATTGTTGGAGCAGGAGGTGTTATGGGAACTACTTGTGGTGGAAGAGGTATAGATGGATTAGGAGGATGGAACGAGTGTGAGATGTCTCCCGGAGGAGAAGGAGTCCTTTTGAAGTACTCCCAAATTTGGTAGTGACGGTTGGGGGTTGCATGACCCATAGAGTCACTTGGAGAAATCAGCTACTGCACATAATAACCATATGGATCAGGCTACCAGTAAGGATACTGTTGTGTTGGCGGTGGCATCCCCCATGACTGTGGGTATTTCCATTGTTGATGATGTCTGATGGGCTGTGGTGGAGTTCCACTTAGATAATATGTTAAGGGTTGGTGGAACTGCCTTGGGTTACCTTGTGGATAAGATAACCTGCGGGGTGTTTGCCGTTGGTTGAGTCTTGGATTTAGCGCATACACCCCAGACTCCTGCAGATGTGAGATAATGGGGCAACATCCCTTAGGATGTTCATAGTAGCAAACCCCACATCCACTATCATCGTCTGAATCAAAATCCTCAGCCACATCGAAGTTAGTGATTTTTCCCTTACCCTTGTTATGTGCAGGGCCTAAATCTCTCCGTTTTTGCTTACCTTTGTCACTACTTGGTTCAACCTTAGACTCTTCTACAATTTTCAAGATTGTTTCAATTCTTGAATCTAAGGAATCCCACATTTGGTCTACTTTGGCTGATACCTCGGTTGTTAACTTTTGGATTGGCAAAGTTTTCCGATTCACCAACTCTTCGATTGGTGACTCATCCTCTTCATCACAAAATTTCACTCCCTTCTTTCAAAGGGAGGGATCGCGGTTATACTCTTTCACACTTTCCCTTTTTCATAGTTCACCCTCTTCATTTGCTACTTGCTCCAACAAGCTACGTACTTCATGGGCTCTAAGTTGTGAGAGTCTCCCTTAGGCGTAAGTCCCAAGGGTTCTTCTAGTTTCATTCCTTAGCCCATCCACGATGTGGCGAAGTTGATCCCGCTGAGCGTATCCATGGCCCGGGCAATGATGTAACAATGGGTAATAGCGGGCCATGGCAGCATCCAAGGGTTTGTGTGTACCTTGCTTCTAGCCTTGGATCTACTTACACAGATTAGACACTCTGGAGTACGTTTGATACTTCTCGTTGAATAGTTCTAGCATCGTACTCCACCTCCTGACGATTTTCGGTTCTAAGGACCAGTACCAGCTCTTTGCTTCCTTAGTGAGTGTCCTTGGGAACAACTTAAGTTTCTGCCACTCACTGTCTATATTCTGCAAGGCATAGGCATCGTGGAATGCCTATAAATGATTTTGCGGATCAGCATTGTATCCCCCTTCAAACCGTGGGATGTTGTTCATGTTTAATCGTTTGATTCAGCTATGCTTTAAATGCCTTGTGAGAATCTTAACTTCCTTCGTTATGTCAAGCATACTTTGGGTTGCGAGGAGGGGCTCGTCATGATCGTCTCTTTCATGATGCCTGTGATGTCTGCATTGTTCCCTACTCTCCCTACGTCCTTGCCCTTGTCCTCTCTCTTGACTTTCCCGTCGAGGTCTTTCATCTTTCTTTTTACTTTTATCCTCACCATTATGTTCATGGTGGCTGCGCCCAGATGTGGAAGGAGAGGATGAATGATGTGAAGAAGGGGAAGAAGAAGGGGAACCATCACCATGATGATGTTTCTTACCTTCTCTTCGGCTACTACGGCCCCGATCATTATGACGATCAAAGTGCCCATCCTTAGCGTGAGTGGTTGTTCCCTCTGTGAATAGTTGGTGTTCATGAGCATCAGAACCAGGGATATGTATCATTGATCATAGGTTTTGATACTCATCCTCCTCACCATTGTTAGGAGGGGGAACATCCTTTGCTAAAGAACCCATGATAGTCATCTCCTATTTCACTAAGGATGTGTAGGGCTTTGCCCAGCAGAAAGGTATGTTGACTCTCCTACCTTAAGTCCCAAATATGTTGGGCATTTGTGGGATGATAATCCCTTATGTCAAAGTCATCCATAACATATTCCACAAATAGTTCTTGCATGCCAATCTATGCTAAGGCACGGAAAATCATGTTAGGGACTGATCGACCTAGGGGTAACACAATGTTACCTTGAAAATCTCTCCACCGTAGTTGTTCGTCCTGATGGAGAACAAAAGTAAAATCTGGAATATACTCATCGGGATGAGTATATGTCATCTTATATTGTTGAGGCACTGGTTGATTTTGGTTATGTTTTTTATGTTGTTGATTGTCTCATGTGTGGTCCTTAGGTGGTGAGTTGCTCTTATGAGAAGAAGGCATTTTGATTGGTGTGCTATTTCACTATTATATATAATTTTTCTTGATTAACCTGAAGGTTCATTAAGGCTCACAAAGATGTGAGTGATATCCCTTATGTTCTATTTGGCGCACAAACACTTAGTCCCTGGCAACGGTACCAATGATGAGTGGCAAGGTACCCCTATACTCAACCATATGAAATGAGTGTAGCATGTGTGATCTGATCGAACTTCGTAGACTAAATGCCTAAACGCCCCATAGAACACTTGGGGTTAATCATTC
>MNCI01038036.1:2509845-2532576 GCA_015680685.1 Gnetum montanum | reverse complement strand
ATCCGTTCCCACTTACCGTACACACCCTGAACTGTGCAACAGTGGCTACCAAACACTAATCATTACTAGGATCACCACACGTAACGCACGTGCTTGAAGTGGTCGTACTGAGGCACTTAACTAGCCTAAGTGTGACGAGCAGCCAATTCCTTGACTAGCCGTACACATCTGTAGATGCTCGTAATCAAGTCATACTCATCCCACGTTCTAGGAGATAAGGGTGAGAGAATCTAATCGTGATGAGTAGCTGATTCCTTGGTTAGCCGTACACATTCGTCAATGCTCATAACCAAGTCGTACTCATGCCGTGCTAACAACAGGTAATAAATAACATGTAATAAAACCTATCCATGTACTACAAGATTTATCCACAAAGCTCGTCTTTATTGCCGTACACAACTTGCGTTCAGGTACAAAGCTACTCGAATAAATAACCGTTCACTTGGGGGACTCCTACTGCGGGAACATGGAAAATATTCTATCTTTGGGGTGATCAATTCGCCAGAGCTTTGCTACTTCTAGCCTATGATTGGAAATGAGGGGAGTGCCACCTCTTGTTTATAGATTTGGCGACAGACCACGATATCGTGTACGCGATATCGCATACGCGATATCGCGGCTCATGCGATATCGCATCTCATCAGATAGTAATGGAATATGGCCATTGATATGAAGTTCTAGAGTGTCTTGGTGCTGACATGGACCACTCTGGAATTTCAATGAATAGCTTCATGAACCTTGATGTAAAGTAATCATATCCTTTGTTTGAGTCTCATGCATTTCCAAAACTACTATTACAAATGAAGGAAATTGGCCTAGCATAGGGGTGGACCTTTAAAAGGGTCCTAATGAAGGATATTAGATTTGATTGAATGACTACTTTGGCTACTGGGCATCAAGAGGAGATACTTAGACTTCGTGCTAACACCTCTATGATAATCCATATGCACTTTGCATTTTTTGCAGGTTATCTAAAAAGGTTTGGGAAGTTTTTGGTGGTGTATAAGAATGGGTGATAGATTTTCCAAGACTCAAGACAACTTTCTATGCCTTGGATAAAGCACATTTATCCAATAGTGTAGGCCTAGAATCCACTAGAGGGAATGGATGATGCATTATCCATCACCACTAAGAATCTCGATGTTAGGCAATATGAGCCTCCTCAGAGTACTAATGACAATGAGCCTCTCTTGTTTCCCACTAGTGTTTAGGATGCTAGATGATAGCACATGGAGGCCAAAGGGGTAGCTAGGAAGAAATTCAAGAGGCCTATAGAAGAGGCACCCCAATCATTAGACAAGCCTACCTTGAAGAAGCTTAAGCTTAAGCTTAGGCCATCACAGTAGGCAATTGTAGGCATGTTTTGTTTAAATTTGGCTATTTCATGTTTTACAATTTATGGTTACTTTGTAGTTTCATTTGTTAATTGATTTTCTATGTGTTATGGTTGTAAACATGCATCAAGCTATGGCAGCCCAAGTTGTTGCAAAGATAGAACAAAGGTGTGTAGAAGAGGCACTTCTAAAGCTACCTATGATTGAAGGATTTATTGATGTACGTATAGATGATCTAGATGCCTTGTTTAGTGAGGTGATACTAGGTACCTCTCCCATCATCATCCCAGAGGAGGAAGAGAAGGAGAGGCCAAGTATGCCCATGCCTTAACATTTTTGTTATATCTCAATACTTATCTTTGGTTGTCATCCTAACCTTTTGATGATTTTTATGCTTCTTGTAGTTACTAAGTCACTTTTGCAAGCTCTCATTCCTAAGTTTTGTGTGAAACCATGGGTAAAGACTCTAGACAAAGTGGAGTTCATGTGTGGGATGGCTAAGGAATTCATCAATCAGTTGCATTAGGTTGCACCTAAGATAGGTAATGGTTTTTTTTTTTTACATGTCTTTAGTCATAGGCTATGCTTGCATTATGGCTATCCTAGTTTGTGCATTTTTTTTATGGTTGTCTTTTATGTTGGTGTTGTGCCTTCTGTGGAGTGGGACCCCAGTAGAGATATGGAGATAGAATTCTTACCCAAGCTTCCCTCTAATGTATCTAGTGTACCCGTGAAGTTGTATGAGACTACTACTAATTTAGCAATGTCATGCACAAAAACTTCATGGGAGCTAGAGAGGTCCAACAAATCCCTATGAGAGGAAGTTGTGATCTTAAGCAAAAAAACTTAAAAGGAAGGAGGATATGATTAGAGATCTCTAAGACCATAATGCCTTTGTGGAAGCCTAAGTGGCTAAATCAGGGGAATTATGGACTAAGGAGATCATGTGGGCCCACTACTGGCATGTCATTTGGGACAAAGTAGTGATCCTATGGGAGATGGCAGAACAATGTATGTAAATGGACCTCATCTTCCAGAAGGTTAAGGATTGGAAGGATCATTGTGCTTAGGTCCTAGAGTGGGGCAAGAAACAAAAGGTCCACAAGCAACAATACAAGGTAGATCATGGGACCTACCTAAAGTGGCTCAAGGAGGGGTTCATTAAATGGTGCAAAAGAGAGCTATTCATCAAGGGGATCTAGGTAGAGAGTGCTTATCAACCGTTTGAAAGTACTCTCAAGGTAGAGCAATCCCTTACTCTTTAGATTACCACTACTCCAAGTGAGACCTCTACAACTACTACTACCCAGGAGCCTCCTACTTGGACTCCTATAGATAGGACTAGAATTCTCTCTAGTGTTGATCTTAGGGATGTTGACTAGGTCAACATGATAGAGGACTAGATCCTCCATTTTTTAGAGGAAGGCCTTCCCCATCTACCCCAAAAAGCAATGGAGCCAGAATCTCCACTGGTTTGATATATTTTATGTTTTAGTTTTTCTTTTAAGTCATGATTTTGGCTATGCATTGCTAACTAGCTATCTATTGTTGTATTCCAAGCCTCAAGAGACATTGGTGGCCCCAACAGTGAGGGTGGGAATGACCCAACATTTCCTCCTCTAGATGCCACACAATCGCCTCCTTCAATTTAGCTTATTGGCTATTTGTTTTTGTTTTCATGTTAATGGCTATGATTAGCCAAGCCTATGTTATGGATGGCCGTTATTCTTTGACATTCTTGCCACATAGTGTGGCCATGGATATGTATGTTATGGAAATTTTAAGATTAAATTTAAATTTGATTTTATTTTTGGCTACATGCATCTATAATAGTAGTGAACATTGTAAATGTTGTAAACATTGAAAATGACTATGTTGACATTTTGGTTATAATATTAAATAGCTAATTGGTGTGATAATAGGCTAAGAAAAAAGAGATAATAATAAAAGGGATGTTTGCTAGTTTTAGGCCATCACAGGCATAGGTTACATAGATTTGTCAGTTTAAGTCCATGACATGTCATCATGCTAGTTTAAGGTCTTAGCATATCATAATGCCAGTTTAAGGTCATAGTAGAACAATTATAAAAAAGAATTATATTTATGAGTATTTTGTGATGTTTAAAGCATAAGTAGAAATAAAGAAAGGTTGTAGCAAATAGGTACAAATGCAAACAAACTTAGGCTATATGCATACACTAAAAAGTAAACAACAAATGCATAAAAAGATATAATAAACTACAAAAGAAAAGTAAGGATACATGGATATCAGTGCATTTGGTTATAAGGGCATGGAAAGGTTAAGGTAAACTTTACTTGTTCATATTCTTTCTAATCTTTGCAAGATTAGGAAGTGAGTAAGGCCTACTCTACACAAGCTTATATTCATTATCCCCTTTACTTATAATGTTAAAAGGGAGTTCATCCCATAATGTATATTGTTGCTTATTATTGTCATTGTTGGCTTTCCATTGTTCTTACTTTTCATGGCTGGGAGCTTCTTCTTGAAGCTCCACTTTGAATCCTTACTCTATGTCTATGTTGTTGACAACTAGGGGAACCACATTATCTCCATGAATGATGATTTCACCTCCCTCATAAGGAAGGTGAATCTCTTGATGGATGAAAGAGGACACAGCTTATAATTGAGCCAACCAAGGTCTTCCCAAGATCAAGCTGAATCCTAGTGTCTCTTCCACCATCAATAAATTGGTAGTTGTTAGGAATTACTTGTCAACTACAAAATCCAAGGAGATAGACCTCTTGATGATAACTCTTGATCCATTGAAGAACTTAAGAGTTGTAGTGTTTGTAGGTTGTATTTGGTTAGGTAAGCCAAAGTGCTAAATGATGGTGCATGGGATGACAGTGGTTGTGGCTCTATCATCAACATGGACTTTATGGATTTTAAACTATCCTATGTCTATGATTATGAATAAAGTGGTTGTAGTTACTTCTCCATTTTGGGGATTAACCTTAATTTTGCTATCATTGAATACAAGGTGTGTTGACTTTGCCTCCTTTGGTGAGGGAGGAATCATCATTGCATGGATGGATTTCTCATTAGCAGGGATATCCTCACAAATGGGGATAGAGGTCAACATTTTGACTAGCACCTCATGATGTGTAGTAGAGGTTATGATTAGGTCATACAAGCTTAAAGTTATGTTTTTTTTGCTTGAGGGATTTCTTGACTTGATTCATTACAGTAAGGAAGTTTTTACCGTTGGCCATGGACTTTTCACCCCAATTGTCCTTTATTTCCTCCATGCATCCCAAAATGCAAATTTTAGCTTTAGGCTATGGTTGTTGTGGCTCTTCCTTGTTTTTTTGGTTGTGGGCTTTGGTATCCTCTTGTGGATTTTTGGTTGAAGGGGTTGGAGTAGTGGAGGTCATGGGTATAGCCAAAAAGGGAGTAGGCTTTAGTGGATTCACTTCTTTTCATGCCTTCATCTTCTTGTCTCTCTTATTATCAGGATTTTTCTTATGCTTCTTCCTTTGTTTGGCTAAAGTTTTTTGGTTGTAGCCATTGGCTGTGAGAAAGAGCTAGTAAAATTGGCCATCATAGGAGGTCATTACATTGTTGGTTAGGCTATAGTTGTTTGGATTATATTAGGCTAGGGGAACTTGATGATAGAAGGTTCCCTCAAAGACACTCATGATGGTACTCTTATGAAAAAAGGAGTTATTGAGCTGTGGGAAGCTAAAGAAGCCCTTTCATAGTAGAGGGGTACTTGAATCATGAATGGTTCTCTTGTAGGTCTTCTATCATCATGAATGTTGAATATTGAAATAATATAAGGACTATCATTAGCATTCAATGGGTCTTTGTAAACCTACATGGCCTAGTTTTGTGGGCAAATTGGGTTGAAAGCATCTAGGAAAAGCTCCCCCATCTATCATCCTTTGTAGGTCATCCTTCAACATAAGGCAGAAGTCTATGTCATGACCAAGTAGTTGATGATAATGAAAAAAGCAATCTAGGTTGAAGTATCTAGGTAGTTTTGGGTCATCTTTCATTGCCCAAGAGGGATCCTTGGCTATTTTACAGAGCTACTTGTGTTTCTTTCAAGTGGCATCAGTCATTTGTTTATGTTGCACGTGTTCACTTTTAATAGTTAGTCTAGCAACTCAAATGGTTTTAATGGCAACGTAGTGTATTTGGACCTATCCTTCCTTTCAAAGTTAGGTTTGGTTGTTGTTGATGCAATGTCCCAAAAAGTTGATGGTTGGTTATTATGGTATTTGGTGGGGGCCTTAAGTGGGTTGATCTTCAACCCTTAGTTTGTGATCTTTGTTTCTTTTGTCACAGTTGTTATATTCATGTTATTTTGTTTACTCTTTTCTTTGTCTTTCTAAGTGTGTTGGTTTTTATATGCTATATAGGCTAGATCATGACTGGCCTTTGTAGCATTCTCTATATTTTTAGTTTGTAATAACACTTAGCTAAGAGACTATGAATCAAGGTAGTAGAGTTTAGACTTAAGAAAGTCATTAATTGCTCCCTTGAATATGGCTAATAAGTGGGCTTTGACTATAGGCTATGATATTTCATTCTGCTAAATGAATTTCTATACAAGTTCTATGAGCCTTTGCTTCATGAGATGGTCAAGTATTGTATCAAGATTTAACTTATACTTAAAGAGGTTGACAAAATGGGCTACTAATTCCTCCAAAGAGGATATTGGCCCTCTAGGTAATGTGCGATACCAATCAAGTGCTTTCCTATTCAAAGACATAGGGGAAATTTCATGATGGTATGAGGCCATAGCTGCAAGAGTAAACATGCATATTAAAAGATAATAAGATGAGCATTAGGGTCACCTTCTTCATTATATTTGCTAAATTAGGGAATAGGAACACTAGGAGGAAGTGTTAAGGTTTGGACTATAGGACTTATGGGATTGTCCTAGTAGAAATCCATAATCTTGATAGTTTGTATGTTGGAGGCTTTAAGCCTTTTCAACTCCTTCATTAGGTCCAAGATCATTTGAAAGGCTTGATCCAAGCCTTGTAGTGGTCACATAGGTTGTGGAGTTTTCACATCTAGTTGTGCTATTTTTTGTGAGGCTTGTGGCCATGATATGGGTTACAAGATGGAAGAAAGAGGTTATGTCATGGTCATAGCTTATGGGGTAAACAAAAAATAGATTTCTATGTTGGTACTTAAGGCATAAATGGGACAAATGGAATGTATGATCCTTGTGTTGCTTAGGATCCTATGGTGGAGCCCATGTGAGTAGTTAATAGATTTGTGATGGTAAAAACCACTCTTGATGATTATATATATAAAGTCTATGTTGTAAATGACATTGATGTGTTATAGTTTGTTGTTTGTAGCATTGGCTGAGTTTGTTGTGTGCCTATAACTAGTGTGGGATTCACCGTAGTAGGGTAGGAAGAAGTGGAAGATGGTGGCACCCTGTCCATGGAGAAAACAAAAGCATTAGAGGAAGGTGTTGTAACCTTGGAGGATGTTTATTAGAATAGCCCACCCAATATGTTTTTAGGCTTAGATTCTACTTAAATTCATCCTCCTCTTCTTGTTGTTTCTCAAAGCTATGCTTGTCATCTTCCTCTTACATGTCAATCTAGTGGGCTAGGATGCTAGCATAGATGTCATTAAGGGAAATTTGGTCATATAGGGAAGGGATGTACTCCTTCCCACTCTTGTGTATGAGCTCAAACTCCCTCTTGGTCTTTGCTTCAATACATGGAATTAGCATGCCTCCCTATATTTTAGCAGACTCTCCCCTCTTACCCTCAAAGATTGCCTACACTTAACGATGGTAGAATATTTAGGGTCATAGACCCCCATTGCTTGTTGGCTATGATCTTCACTAGTGAGGGTGAAAAAAAATTTGGTGGACTATTGGAAAAACATGGCCATAATGCTAAGAATGGCTCAAAATAGGCTATAAATGGTAAAATAGAAGTAAATTCCAGCGAATGGAATTCAAAAACTTTTAAAAGAAATGAAAATGGCTNACCAAGAATGGAAAGTTGGGAACCTCCCCTCCACCAACCAAGAATGGAAAGTTGGGAATGTTGGTTTCAAGCCTCATGCAAGTTGGCCTCCCAACTACCTCTATGCTGGGTATAGTAAGGCTATGGAGGGGGGGGGTGATGTGGTGGGGTGGGGGAAGGGTGAAATAATGGAAATCTCAATGCTAGAGGTGAACACTCCATGCTAGGGGAAAACTTCCCCACTAAGGGGGAAAGGTTTCTAGGCTGTGCATGTGGTCTTCACACTGAAGATGGAAAGTTTCCAAAACCCCCACCCTTCCATGCTAGGGGTAAGTGAGATTTACCCCTTGCATCTACTTCCAATGTAGAAAAATGCATAACCCCCCATAAAACCCATCAATTTTTATTTTTTTTTTTTTTTGCATTTCAAAAAGCATTTTTGACCCACCCCAAGCCCAAATATGGATACTAGATGATCTTTTTCACTTAGGGAATGAGGCTTTGACCACTTTTGAGGCATTTTTTAGTCCCAAAAGTATAAAGTATGTGAAATTACCCACTGTGGATTACAATCTTCATATTTACAATGAAGTTTTGCCTTGGGTTTCATGGGGTGAAAGCTACATGATGAAGATTGGCTATAACATGCAAATTTTTGTGGTGTTTCAAATTAAGAATATTTTGTGATGTCATTAGCCTCTTCTTCACTTTGCCCTCCATTATTCCATCTTATGTAGAAGTTGGTCTTTTTCATATCCATGTCATTATTATCCTTTCATTGTAACCTACCATTATTAGAAAATTTAGAGGCCACATTGTCTCATTCACCACATACCCAACATTCTATTGCAAAAGTATCAAAATAAGAATTTAAAAACTTTTTACCTCTATCCTTACCTTTTAGAGTTGGATTGGTTAGGTCCTTGTTGATTAAAGCTCTTATCCCTTTTTTCTAGTAGCCTTTGAATTCTCCTTGATAGAAGTGCTATTTCTTCCTCATTGTTCATTTCTTGTTCACCTGGGTCCTTCTCTTTGGATGCTAATTTTAAGGCAATGGGCTTCTCTTTTATTGATTCTTCACTTATGAGATTCATTTCATAAATAATAATAGCACATTGGAGTTCTTCAAATTTTAAGATAAAAAAAATCTCTAATCTCTTCCATAGTTATAAACTTAGGTCTAAATTCAGGTTATAGTGTTATAATCATTTTAATGATTACATCACTTTCAGGCAAGTCCTTGCCTGTACCCCTAATAGTCACAACTAGATCATTTGCCCTAGAAAAATAATCATTTAACTTTTCTCCTCTCATTTTGAGTTTGTCGTACTCACTTTGGAAAACCAAGAGTTTTGATTATTTAATTATGGATGTGCCCTCATAGGTAGCTTCTAAGGTTTCCAAAATTTCTTTGATAGTTCTACATCCAACTACTCTATTAAATTTAGACTTATTTATTGCACAATATAAACAATTTTGTGCTTTAGCATTATAAACAAACTTATCTCTTTCTTCCAGTGTCTAGTTGCTCCATGGGTTGAGGGCCTTTGTTGTGCTATTGGTACCAAGCTTTGATACCACTTGTGGATTGAGAACTTAGAAGGGGGTTTGAATAAGTTCCCTAATTAAAATTACACCTATCACATAAAAAAATAAAATTTTATGTGGTTCTCCAACGTTGGTACTTCCACACTTGAAGGGTAGAATCTATGGATACCTCCCAACTTTGTTTCTCAATAAAATGTGGTTTAAATGACATTACACCTTGTACAAGCTCTGAGCTCCACATCAGGGTGTTTCATTGTTGCAAAACCACTCAATTAATAAGGTTCAAATAAGCTCAAAATGTGAATTCAAGGATCCCACAACCTTTAAAAAATTAAGCTTTTCTTTGGAGTGTTTTGACACTGCAAAACCACTCAATCCCACAAGGTTCCAACAAGCTCAATGTGGATGCCTTCTCACAAGAAGCAAATCAACCTTGCAGGGCAATAAGAAAAAGAAAAAGACACAAAGAAAGAGTGTAACTAAAATTACAATACCTTGTTGTTAAAAAAGACACAAAGAAAAAGTGTAACTAAAATTACAATCAATCCATGCACTTAAACAAGAAAATGATGTTACAATGAATAACAAAAATATAATAGCTTAGATATGACAATAATTTCTTTGATGTAAATAGTGATTTCATAATTTTCAAGAATTTGGTGTCTTCTTATAGCCTCAAAATTTTTGAAAACTTCTCAAAATTCATGCAATGGCTACCTAATGGCTAGTGTAGATATCTTTTTTGAAGTTGGGAGGTGTACTTTAAATTGGCCTCAATTCAGGAGAGATGTCTCACTAGAAAATGAGATGTCTTCTATGGAACATCTTTGGGGAGAATTCTTCTCTAGAATAGATACATCTACTATTTTTAGAAGATGTCTGTCTGAGTTTTTGTTTAATGTGGTATAAACATCTACTATTTTTATGGGATGTCTTCCCAACTATTGAGCTTTATCTTTTGAGGCTTTCTCTAATCAATTTTCCTTCTTTCAGTCCTTGGAGCATCTTCATTTGGTTTATAGCCTTTTTTTTTTCCATGCTATCATCTTGGCCTATGTAGTCTTTACTTTGTCATTTCATTGTAGATCTTGTTTCCCTTGAGTTCTTGTATCTCATTGTGAAGTTCTTGTTCATGTCTTGTAAACACATTATTCACAATAAACATTCTATGTTCTCCATTTTTCTTAAATTTTTGACATACCAAAAGGTCAATATCAGGTATTCATGGAATTCAACTAGATCACATGTACATGCTTGTGATTTGCATGGTTGGATGTAGGAAATACCCACTACTCATTAGATGGAAAATCCTTGAAGCACTTGTAAAAAAATGTAAATAATGATCTCATTATGAACATGATGAATCAATTGCATCCTTAACTAAGAAGGTTGATCAATTAACATCATTTTTAATGGTGAAAGTAAACTCAAATATGTCAAACATTGCAACAAAAAACAACATTTTTTAGTTAGTTTCATGAATGAATCCACATCATATGAATCTTGTAACATATGTGGTAATGCTCAACATAATGTAATAGACTATGTAACATTACCATATTATGAACCAATAATAAGATAGTTAGTTAAGTTGTTTCAAAAATAATTTAAAAATAATAAGCCTAGTTTTAATCATGGCTCCTTCAATAACTTTATGTAATAATGAGGACAACATGCTAAAGGATCTAAAAAAACTAGAAAAGAGCATGGATTGATTGGAAAAAAAGGTTGATGGTATTTGTAGTGAGTTAAGATGATTCATACAAGTTCTACACAAATTGGAGTTACCTACTCAGCTTAGACTAAATCCTATCATCCATCATTCACAATGAAGAAAGAAGAAAGTAAAACAAATAATAATAAAAAGTGGTAACTTATTAACACCATCTCCATCTCTTATGTGAAGAATAGTTCCTAAGATAATATTTCAAGATATTCTAGGTATTATCAAAATGGATCAACAGACCAAAGAAGATTCACATCCTTTACCAACTAGTAAAACACCTAGGAATGCATCAACTAGTTCCACCCTTCCCCAAGAGGCACAAAAATTATAATTACTAGAGAAAAGAACACCTTTTTCCAATAGGTTTTAAGATAAAGTTGCATATAATGAATACTTTGATAAGTTTTTCCAACATTTGACTTGAAAAATTACCTTAGGGAAAGCTATACAAGATACATCTGTATGCAAAATATTTTAAAAGAACTATGTACTAAGAAGTAGAATGAAAATACTCAACCAAATTTATCTAGTTGACATTGTTTTAAACTTTTTGAAAAACACTATGCCCCATTAATATAAGGAATCAAGTGCACCCAATGTACTAATTAAAATAAAGGAAATATAAATTTGAAATGCTTAGATTTAGAAGAAATTATTAATATAATGATGATAGTTGTGACTCAAAAATTAGGACTCAACAATGTTGTTAACACTTCTATGATATCATCATTACCCAATAGATCATTGATTCAGTTAAAAGATGTTATAGAAGATGTATTTGTGTAAGTTGAAAATGGAGTACATCCAATTAATTTTGTTATATAAGAAATCCAAAATAGCAATTTTTTTTCAATAAGTTTGGGATGACCATGGCTTGCTACCATAGATACTATCATACACTATAAATTTGGACACCTCCAACTTTTCTTTAAAGATTTGAAATGTCATTTTAACATTTTTAACATCTTCAATGAATGTACCGAAAGTATCAGAATGATTTTAATTTGATAAATAATATAGCACTAGCCATCTTTAATAAAGATGAAGAGTTACTTATGTTAAGTAATTAGGAACATAGTTCTCTAAAAGATGAAAAATTTGAAAGTACCATTGAATTAGTCACTTAATCTTTCAACATGGAATCAGATACAATACTAGTAGAAACTATTAGAAGAGGTGAACCCTTAATACTAAAAGACTTTCCATCTAATATTAAACATATATTCATTGAATTTGAAAAGCCCTTGATTATTAGTTTAGAAATAACTCTAGAACCAGTAGAAGAACTAGTATGTTTATTGAAACTAAAATCTAAGGTATTTTCTTGGTCGTACAAATATTTGAAGAAGGGAGTTTCTCCTCACCTATGTCAACATCAAATATATTTTGAAGAAAAAGTAAAGCCTTTTAGGATACCTCCTAGATGGATAAATCCTACTCTAAAACAAAGAGTAAAAGATGAAATCTATAAGCTTTAGAAAGAAGGAATTATTTATCCTATTTTTTATAGTAAATGGATGAGTGAAATTACTATAGTGGCTAAAAATAATGGAAAGTGGAGGATATGTATTGACTATAGAAAATTTAATCAACACACTTAAAAACATCATTTTCCATTACCATGACATCCTAGAAAAATTAGTTGGGCATTAGTTTTATTACTTTTTGGATGGTTTTAATTGTTATAATCAAATAGCCATCACACTAGAAGACTATCATAAAATGAATATTATGTGTATGTTTGACACTTTTACTTTTCACAGGATGTCATTTGGTCTTTGTAATGCACCTAAAACACATCTTGATTAATATGCTAGAGGATTTCATAGAATTTCTTATGAATGGTTTTTCTCTAGGTGAAGACTCCTTCAACCAAACATTACATTAATTAGATACTATATTAGATATGTGCATTAATAAAAATTTGAAATTAAGCTAGGAAAAATCATTTCAAAAGATGGTATTGAAATGGGCCAAAAGAAAGTGAAGATAATTGCAAATCTACCAACATAGAGAAACATGAAATCTATTTGATCTTTCCCAAGACTTGTAGGATATTATTAAAATTTTATACAAGAATTTTCTAAAGTAGAAAAATCATTACAAAATTTATTGGAAAAGGATATTCCCTTTAATTAGACTAATAAGTGTGAAAGGTCATTTCCAACTTTGAAGAGTAAAATTACAACTACCCTAGACATTGGTACATCAAACTAGGAATATCATTTTGATTTAATGTATGATGTAAGTGATACAACAATTGGTTTTGTATTAGGAAAAATGATTAATGGTCACCAATCAATGATTTACTATATTTCACACACATTAGATCCAACTTAGATGAACTACACAACAATTGAGAAAGAATTATTTGTCATTGTCTTTCCATTGGAAAAATTAGATACTATTTGAAGGGTTATAAAATAAGAATTTACATTGATTACTTAGAAATTATATTTCTTACAACCAAAAAAATGGATAATGCAAAGATCATGCAATAGTATCTCCTGTTGCAAGAATTTGACATACATATTCTTGAAAAGAAAGATTGTGAAAACATAATTGTTGATAACCTTTCAATAATTGAATTACCTAAACATTCACATATGTTTAGCTATTTCATTGATGAATTTCCTAATGAAAAGTTATATTTTGCATGATAGAGGAAACCTTGGTATGTTGACAATGTCAACTACTTAGCAACCCTAAAAATAACACTAGAATGATCACATGGGAAATGTCATAGCTTTTTATGATGAGTAGACAATTTTCTATGGGGTGAAACATATTTATATCATACAAGTATAGATAATATTTCAAGACAATGCATCCTAGAGTGGGAAAAATTAGAAATTATCAAAATGTGTTATGAGGTGTTCTAGGAGGACATTTCGATGCCAAATGTACTAGTATAAAAATCCTCAATGGTGGATTTTACTAGCTTATAATATTTAAGGATTGTAAAACTTTTTTTATCCTATGATAAATGTCAATGCATAGGCTCTTTATTAAAAATGAATGAAATGATCTTAAATTTTATTTCCATATATGGACCTTTTGATGTGTGGGGAATCCACTATTTAGGTCCTTTTCCCCAATCTTATGAATGTCAATACATCCTTATATGTATTGATTATGTTATGAAATGGGTAGAAGCCAAGGTCATACCAAACAACGATGTCAAAATAGTCATCAATAGTTTCAAAGAATACATACTTCAACACTTTGGTTTACCTCGAGTACTCATTAGTCACAAAGGTACACATTTTGTAAACAAATCTATGAAAGGTCTTATGAGATATTGTAGAATTATACATAAATTAACACCAAATAATTTGCAGACCAATGAATAAGTAGAAAATGCCAATAGAGCTATTGTCCATATCTTTAAAAAAAACTACTGATACTTAACATTCTAATTATACTAAAAAATTAAATGTGGCTTTATGAGCATATAGACCACCATGGTGACCAAGCCTCAACTATTCCTCATATAAGTTATTTTATGGCAAGTAATGTCATTTTCTAGTGGAGCTCAAATACAAATTAGATCATTTAGCAAAATAAGTTGGGTTTAGCAAGGAATTGAACCTAAATTCCCAAATACAAAAGCTTCACAAACTAGATGGAGTAAGAAAAGATGGTGTTAATAAACAATGAATCATCATGAAGCAAACCAAACTTTGGTATGATCAATTTATTTCTCATAAATAATTTTATCATCAACAACATATATTATTATATAACATGCATCTTCATAAATTCCCAAGTAAATTTGTAACAAAATGGAAGGGATCCTATGAATTCAAAAATATTTATAATAATGAAAGTATACAAATTCAAGAATTAAATGAGAAGGATTAGCCCATTTTAGTAAATGACCAAAGGGTAAAACCACATAATATCATACAACAGGAACATGAAGAAGAATGACAAGTCATCATGCAAAATTATAAAGAAGAAATTCAATACATTATTTCTCAATCTAAATTAGATGAGTTGGATCATATTGCCTATGCCATTTTCTAAAAATAATATGTCTAGCTTTTAGTTTATTGATAGATCAAAAATATGTAACAAGTACATCAATAGGTTAGAATGTTACTAAATAGTGTCCAAAATATTATATATTATTATTATTGGTATATTAATTTTAGGATGGTTAGAGGTAGCTAGTTGTTTACCTCATTGGAATTGGTGGTTTCATATAATAAAATTATTTTGACTTCCTATTTCTTCTTTCCCTTGCTAATCAACATTTTCTTCATGTTCAAAAATATAACCAATTACCTAGTTTTATCTACCTTATTACAATTAAAATAAATTCTATTATTCCTTACATGTGTGAGTTTTTGATCAAATAAATGACTCTCCTTCAACTTGTAACCTAGGTGGATGGGTTAATATTAAAGCATGTTAGCTCAAAATTATCTAAACAAGCAAATATTCAACCAAACATCCATTCATCAAACAATACCAAAACCAAGGTTTGTCAACTCCAACCATCGTCATAAATAAGGAGGCTAGCACAAACACATTTAGTGTCAAATGTATGTCATGTTATCATGTGTGCTTGCCAAATTCCAAAACCAAAATGTATCCAAACCAAATATTAAATTATCATGTATATGGATGTATCATTAGTCTCAAATGGAATGTAAAGCATCATCCAAGACTCACTTCCAATGTTTCCAAACACACTGATGCTAGAGCCATCATCCAAGACATCACCTTTAATGTTTTTGATGCTTCAAACAAAAAGGACCAATGAGCCATAAGAATCATCCTCTCACATAGGATGGGATCTATTAAGATATCCACACTAATGCATCCCAGTGGGGGTCAATCATCAAACCTTCTCCAGGGAGCTCATCTCTAATTGACCATACAACTTGCCATCATCCAAACACTCAAAAAACTTAAAGAAATGATAAATCAAAATGATGGTGAAGAGAAATAATAAACCAAGACACTCCATCTCATTAGATATATCCAATAATCCAATGAATTCTCATAAGAATACCAGTCCAAGGAATAACATGACACCAACAAATCCAAACTAATCACATGGAATCCAACATTACCATGAGTCAAATCCAACATCTAAGAGATCTCACATATCTCATCTATGTTACATGATGCTAAAAAAATCCAAAGATATAAATAATGATCATAGCAACAAAAAAGTCAATTGAGATACAACAATGGAAAGACTAAAATCACCAACAGTCAACAACAATGTAAAGATATACCGCAAAATCATAAGGCATGCACATATTCAAGAAAGGTGTATTAGACCTTCAGATATAGTATGGAGATTAATAGGATGGACATAGAAAAATGCTTATAATAGGGATCTAGGAACATCAAAAAAATGGTTAAGATAGAGGTCTAGGATAATTAATGGGATAAAATCCACAAATTGATCAAGCTTCAAACCAAGAAATATTCACTACTTAAAGGAAATACACACAACATTTGAAGACATAAAAGAGAACATACAATTCAACAAGATATTGGAAAGCTTAGAGGCCAAGAAAACCAATTTCAAATTAAACCAAGAAACCAAACTTCATAAGGGAGAAGCTTGTTATAGAGTTGAGCTTTTAGGAGAAACATCTATGGAAAATAGGATACATATTTATGAAGTTGCAGATATATTAGGGATGACATCTTTTGGTAGTATGAGACATCTATAGTGGTTGAGAGACATCTTTGACAAAGCTGAGATGTCTCAAGTGAGAGATCTTTGGATGAATGGAAACATCTTCATTAGGAAAGAGATATCTTAGGTAAGATGAAGACATGGTGTAGGGATACCTCTTCAAATTTCCTTCTTCACTTTCCTAAGTATATGTTTTTGTAGGTTTCAAGATTCATGGAGAAACCTCAAAGGTAATGAATTATTTTACCTAAGATGTGAACTCTCAAGAGAGATGGAGTATAGGAGACATCTTAGTTGGGATTTGAGAGCTTGTAGAAGAAATCTTGGGGTTTTTGATAGAAATATCATGCAAGATGTCTAACTAGAGAGTGAGGCATCCCAAATTAGTGTGATATGTCTTACAAGTTATTGAGATATCTCAGGTTTATGTGAGACATCCTAGCTATAGTGAAGACATCTCAACCAAGAATGAGACATCTTTCTAGATTTATTATTTCAATTATGAGATGTCCTGGAAAGGCAAGAGATGATCCAAATGTACAAGTAAACTTCTAAAATTATCATTCCAAGTTTGAAAAAGCTGAAACATGATAGAAAAATATGGAAACAATGGAGGATCCTCAAGTTAAGCTTAAGGAAGATTTCTTAGTATTTTTGTCATGCTTTGTTAATAAATATTAGGTTATTTCATGCTTGTATGATGGAGAAATGTAAATGAGATGTCAAGAGAGCATATGTGAAGAGTGCATGAGTGTATATGTAGCTCTTGGTTAATATCTTAGTCTTGGTTTTTTGAGAGAGATTCTATCTTGATTGTGTCTTGCATTGAGAATAGTCATTATGTGATTGTAGAGCCTCATACTCTATAGCATCATTTGACTATGAGAGAGGTTGTATTTGGATGTTTTATGGGTTGTTGAACCCTATTGTACTCTTCTTGCAATAATTGAAGATATCTATTTTTCTAGTTTTCTAGAAAATTAATTATATTTTCATAATATTTAGATTTAGTATTAGAAGGTGATTTAATATTGGAATGAACCTACTCTAGGTAATTATTGGTATTAGGGCACTTTAGGTTGATTTCTACTTGGACTTATTTGAAGGATGTAGTCAAATACAAATGGTACCTAAGAAGAAATAGGTTCAAGCCTTGAATAGAGAAATGAAAATCATGCAGTCTACCTTTGAATTAACGGTTACTTGGTTGGGTAAGATTCATGCAAAAGTAGATAAGAATTCTAGCCCTAGTCATATTCCAACATACAAAGGTAATGAGCATTCATGTTCAAATGAAGAAGTTTCACAACCTAGTGGAAAAATAGCAAATGATGATGATGGATAATTCAAAAATGGAAATGTAGGAACCCATAAGCCAAGGATTTTAATGGAAGGAAATCATATTCCTCATATGAGAATTTAAAGGGCTCCAATAATGCAAATACTTCTTATCCTAGCAAGCTAGTCCAAGAAGATGATGCAAGGTTTTCTAGAGCATTTAGAAATGTTTCTAAACTTCCATATATTGAGTTGAAAAATTTCAATGGTGTAGATGGCACCAATGCACTTTCAAGTTGTCTGAAGGTACTTGACAAGAACTTTGAATTAGAAGAGGTACTAAATTCCTTGAGGGTACCTATTTTAAATTAAAATTAGAAGAAATGACTTTTACTTTGTGGGAAAAGTAGTTCCAAGATTATAAACGATAAAATGATCAACCAATTAAAGATTGGAAATTGATGAAATACAAGTTGAGAAGAAAATTTAAACATTCCCATCAGAGATAAGAGATCATTATGAAGTTAAAATTCCTAAGGCAAGATGAGATGAATGTCAAAGAATTATATGTTGAATTTAGGGATCTATTTCATCAAGCTAAAGTGAACTAGAAGACGTATGAACAAACTTCAATATTTTTACTATGACTTAAAATTAAATATTAGTAGAATTTATCTAATGGACTTATGATTTGGTACTCATGGTTAAAAAGAAACTAAGTGGATTTGTAAGCCAGAGTAAAAAAACATCTAAGGGGAAAGAGAAGGAAGCCAAATCTAAGAAGGGATTCAAGTCCAAATCTAAAGACAAAGATGAAAATCATGATAAGAAGACATAGAAGAGTGATAAGAAGGATAAAGCCAAGACCACATAAGAAAGGCAAGGGTCAAGGCATTAGCTCATCCAAGATTCAATGTTTTTAATGTAAATAATGGGGACACAAATAATGGTAATGTTTACTTCATAAGGTAGCCAAGGGAAAATATGTACAAATCATGGAGGTGGAGGAGACATCAAGTTGAGGTCTTTAGAGAGGTAATCCTAATGCTCCCAAGATTAAGAAGGTTTCCAAATTAAATTCTTATGCCTTCATGAGAAATATGAATAGAGGAGATCATCTTGATAGAAGACTATTATTTCTGTGACATCCCATTCCTAGATGTTGATGAAATATGATCATTCATTATATAAAATCATCACTTTACATGAAAATAGCTTGATCACTCATTCAACTTGGAAAAATACTAATGAATAAATACAAAATTTAATAGAAAAAGAAACATTAGAAACTTTATTAATGAATGGTTGATATACTATAACAACCCTTTGGGTTATCTTCCTATGACACTTAGGACCTTAAAGGCAATCCAACATTGCGACCATGATTAGGCCATCCATTCGAAGGGTGATTAGCCCCTTCTTGTCCCACTTCACCTAGCTCTCATTACTTGCCAATCTTAACTCCACAACTTCATGATTATACAACCTCTAACCTATCCTTAAATGCCATAGGTCAAATCCATTCCCAAGGGATACCATGAATAGTTACAACTCCTCATAATGAGGCACCCCTTCTTTCAAACAATAATTACATAATTAATAGTATAATTACACCTTTAATAAGGGATGAGATATTATAATTTCTAATTAAGACTAGATGGTTGCTTAGCAGGGAATGAATTCATGCTTTTATTGATGGAAGAAACAAAGAAAATGTTAATTTTTTCTAGGGTAGTTAATATATTGGATTTGGTAACTAATTCTCATACTAGACCTTATTAAGTGCATTGGTTGTTAAGAGATTTCTCTTAAGAGGTAAGAAAACAATATACTTTGAAATTTAAACTTGAAAGTTTTCATGATGTTGTGCAGTGTGAGGCACTTCCAATAGATTATGCTAACATAATTTCTAATAGACCTTGGAAGTTCTACAATGGTACTTAGTTTGATGGAGTAAGAAATATATGGATTGTAGCTAGATTTGATGGAATCTGAGTTGATTTTCATGATAACTAAACAAGTAAGGTTGGAAAGCTTACTTAATACTTCCTTAATCCTTCTAGGAGAGAGAAAATGTATTAAGTAACATGATGAACTAGGGTTTAGATTTGTGATTATATCAATAGTTTCTACTAACCATGAGGATGTGTAGGTTGAACTTCCTATAGGGGTACTAGGCTTGAAGGAAAAATTATTCAAGGTGTTCAATTGGTAATTAGATGGATTACCACTAATGAGGAATGTCTAGCATCAAATTGATTTCATTCATGGTGATACCATTCCAAATGAGAAAGCTTATTGTATGGCACTAAATCATTAGGAAAAATTGCAAAAGACAGGTGGAGAAGTTACTTGAAAATGACTTTGTAAGGGAGTCCATTTCATCTTTTGTATTTCTAGCAATGCTAGTGCCCAAGAAGAACAATGATGAATGGAGGATGTGCATTAATTTTAGGATACTGAACATGATATAGTGAGGTATAGGTTTCCTATTCTAATAATAACTAATATCCTTGATATCCTTACTAATACTAAATTTTTTAGCAAAACTAATTTGAAGAGTAATTACCATCAAATTAGAATTAGGCCTAGTGATGAACAAAAGACAACTTTTGAGATGCTAGATGGATTTTTTGAGTGGTTAGTGATGCTATTTGGGCTCATAAATTCACCTACTACATTCATGATATTGATGAATGATGTATTGAAGGACTTAATTGGCATGTATTGTATTATCTTTATTGATGATATTTTAGTGTATAGCTCTGATGAGAAACAAAAATTGGATTACTTGAAGATGGTACATCTTAAATTGAAGGAGGCATAGTTGGTGATCAATATGAAAAAAAGTCATTTATTTAAGAGGTAAATCACATATTTGGGGCATGGAATTTCTAAACATAAAATTTAGATGGAAGATACTAAGGTAAAGGCTATTAGGAATTAGCCAACTCCTAAGAATGTTAAAAAGGTAAGATTATTCCTTGGTTTAGCATATTTTAATAAATGGTTTATCAAAACATTCAGTGATATTTCTTAGTTTATGTTTAATTTTTTAAAGAAAAATAAATATTTTAGGTGGGATAATGAAACCCAGTGAAGCTTTGACTTATTGAAAGTAAAAACTTCTAGTGAACTAGTGCATGTGATTTGATATTTTTAGAAGCTTTTATAGATGGAGGTGGATGCAAGTGGAATTCCCTTAAATTTTATTAGTGACAGAGATTCCAAGTCCACAAGTCACTTTTGGGGGTCCATTTAAAAAAATTTAGGGAAAAATTGAATTTTTCTACTGCATATCATCCATAATCTAATGGCCAAATGGAGGTAGCGAATAAATCCTTGCTAAACATATTAAGATGTTTGAGTGATGAATAGTCAAACAAGTGGAAAAATTTTTGCTGGCCTTTTGATATGTTAAAATATCATAAAATGGAAAATGTGGAGAATATATATTTTTGAATCTTGAAGGACTTGGAAAGGATAAAATCATGATATTAAGAGTATGAGATCAAGACAAGACTTTATTGATTTAAAGATAAGAACTCCATGAGAATGAGACAAGATCTTCATGATATGAAGATAAGAGAGCAAGATAAGACTATTGACCTTTTGATATGTCAAAACCTTAAGGAAAATGAAGAACATAGAATGTTTTCCATGGATAATATGTTTGCATGACATGACCAAGAACTCCACAATGAGATATGAGAACTCAAGGAGACAAGATCTATAATGAGAAGACAAAGTAAAAACTACATAGGCTAAGATGAGAACATGGACAAGCATGTATGAAAATGAAGGATACAAAACAAATGAAGATGCTCCAAGGGCTAGGAAGAAGATAAATTAATGGGAGAAAGTATTAAAAGATAGAACCCAAAAGTTGAGGAGAGGTCTCCTAGAAACAATAGACATCTCTACCCTAGAGAAGATGTCTCCCTAAAGACATCCTAAAGAAGGCATCACATTTTCTGATGAGATGCCTTTCCTAAATTAAGGCCAATCTCAAGTAGACGTCCCAACTCTGAAGAATATTTCTACAATAGATATTTGGTATTCATTGCATGAATTCCAAGGAGTTTTTGGAAACTCCAAGACTATATAACAAGATACAAAAATATTTGGAATTGTGAAAACATTATTCACATTAGATCAATCAATCTTATCTATGTTATTATATTCTTGTTATTCATTGTGACATCATTTGCTTGGTTGTATGTTATATTGAGCTTCAATAGCAAAGACTTGTAAATTTATTTACATTTTTTCCTTATGTCTTTTTCTTTTTCTTATAGCCCTGCAAGGCTGATGTGCTTCTTGCAAGAAGGAATCCACATTGAGCTTGTTGGGACCTTGTGGGGTTGAGTGGTTTTGCAATATCAAAATACTCTAAAGTGGAGCTCAATTTTGTAAAGGTTGTGAGATCCTTAAAATCACATTCTAAGCTTATTAGGGCCTTGTAGTGTTGAGTGGTTTTGTAGCTATGAAACACTCCAGTGTGGAGGTTAGAGCTTGTATAGGGTATGGTACCCTTCAAATCATATTTTTTGATAAACAAAGTTTGGAGGTGTGTAAAGATTCTATGCTCTGAGTGTGGAAGTGCCCAAGTTGGGAAACCATGTAATATTTATTATTTTTGTGTGATAGGTGTAATTTCAATTAGGGAACTTATTCAACCTCCCTTTTAAGCTCTCGATTCACAAGTGGTATCAGAGCCCAATACTCTTATGTTCAGCTTCAACTTTCAAGAATGAACTATGGAGGAGACATCCTACACAAAGCCACCAATGTTCAACAAGTTTGATTTTTCTTATTCAAAGGAAAGGATGCAATGTGAAACACCACCAAAATTACATGTTATAACCTTTGTATCCTTTACCCCATGAAACATGAGTCTTGAAAATTCATTATAGATGTGAAGATTGCAATTCAACAGATGCAATCTCACATATTTAATACTTTTGGGGCTAAAAAATGTCTTATAAGTGGTTAAAGCCTCATCCCCCAAGTGAAAAAAGCTATGTAATGTCTATATTTTGGCTTGGGAGGGTTAAAAATGCCTTTTGGGATGCCAAAATTGGCAATTTGATGGGTTTTATGGGGGGTATAGCATTCTCTATGCTAAAGACACCTGCATGGGGGTATAACTCACCTCTCCCCTGCATAGGTGTCATTCCTCCAAGATGAAGGTCATTGCCCCCTGCCTGCCC
>MNCI01038036.1:2328045-2509591 GCA_015680685.1 Gnetum montanum | reverse complement strand
CCCCCCCCCCCCCCCCCCCAAGCATGGGTGCCATTCCCCCTAGCATGAAGGCCATTCCCCTAGTGTGGATGACATCCCTTGAGCATGAAGGCCATTCCTCTCCCCCCCCCAAAGCATGGATACCATCCTCCTAGAATGGATGTCATCCCCCTAGTGTAGAGGCCATTTCCCCAAAGTGAATGCCATCCTCCCAATTTAGAGGTCATTTCCTTAGCATGGATGCTATCCCCCCATTATGGAGGTTGTTCTCCTAGTGTGGATGCCATCCCCACAGTGTGGAGGCCATTTCCCCAACATGGATCCCATCCCCCCAATGTGGATCCCATTCCCCCAACATGGATGTCATCTCCTCAGCATGGAGGCCATCCCCCCAACATGGGTGTTGTTAGTAAATGGAATGGCTTTAATGAAAATTAGGGGTATTATAGTTATCATACATGGTAAGCCCTAAATTTGGACACCCACCACACCTACACATAGCTAGAATTCATAGAAATCAAGTCAAATTTTGTAACACCAATTTAACCTAATTTATAGCTAAATTTGTAGCCAAAAACCTATAAAAACTAAGCTCCTATACCATGAAATAGTTTCACCCTTTTGGAATTTTTGCACACTTTGAGAATTTTGCATTTAAGAGCTCTTGCAACCTTACAAGACTATAGCTTCTCAAATCATATCAACATGAAACCTTGATGGCCTTTGTTACCCTTTTACCCCCTTGAGATCTATGAGCACTTTGTATCTATGCTGAGCTCTTGGGAACCACAACTTCCAACATTGCTTACTTTTGTAATCCAAATCCCTTATACCTCTCATCCCTCCTACATTACTCATGTTTCAAATTTGGTAAGGAGAGTAGCATAGTTCGATAGCATTAGGAGCTACAGAACATTCAGATCGTGGAGCCACTAGTTTCAACAAATTCTGAACTCCCTGCTATTCTAGGCATACATTGTACAAATTTCTTAAACCATTATTTATTTATTTTAAAATAAATTTTATAGTTCTATTTGTGTGCAAGATATATTTATTTTTTCCATTTCAATACATTTATTTTCTTAGATATACATAGCATTTTCATTGTTCTACCCTTATTTTTACATTTTCCAAGTCCCTGGGTGATCTATCGGATCATCTAGGGTACTTAAGATTCTATTTTTTGGAGGCCCTTAGGATCAAGGGTTTCACTACTATTCTTAGTTTTTTGATAACAAAGATTTTTAGTTGCAACATTTTTCTAATGCTAGAAGGAGAGCCTCTACTTAAGTTTTGCATCCAAACCTTTTGCCACTTTTTCTACCATAAACTTCAATGTTGCATCCTATCCCCCATACAACTAAAGCCCAACATGAAAGTTGCAAGTGGTTGGATTTTCAAGATTTTTGCAATAGTTTTTGTGAATTTCAAGGTTAATGTTGGCATCCCACCAAAACCTTTGAAAAAAAAAACTAAAAATTTTCATCTTGTTTTTAGGTGTTTTTTGTATAACCTACCAAAGGGTAACCCCCCAATGCTATGTAGGAGGATGTAATATTTTTAATCTAAGCTCCCTTCCTCTTCCATCTCCACCTTTAGTGTGGGTGTTACAATCTCAATGTGGGTGTTTAGGTTTTGGCAAAATATTCACAATAGTTGCTAAATCTACGAAAGTCAATGTGGGTGTTACATTCCATAGCATGGGTGTGTGTCATAACCCCCTCAACTAGGGTTTCATCCCCTACTCATCTAGGATGTCATACCCCTTTGGACCACCCAAACCCCTTACTCTAAATTTTTTCCAACAAGGTCAACATTGCCAATTTCCTAAAAACCTCATCTTTTGAAAAATAAAAGTTTACACTTTGGTTTTTTAGCCAAAAAAAAACTTGCCACAAGTAATCCCCTCCTACACCAACATTGTGAAGAAAAGTTAAGATTTTATATCTTATCCTCTTTTTTTCCCTTTTTTCTTCTAGTGTTTGTGTGGATAGCTAGTTAAGCATGGTTGGGGTTTGATACCAACCTTTTGCCATTTTAGTTAAAGGGGTATATCCCTTTTGACACCTCACTTACTATTTATAGCCAAAAAAATCCTTTTCTATTATTTTTTTATTCTTTTTAGCATTTTAAGAATTTCACTTGGTGCAATTTCTTTTTCCTCTACTAATTTAGCCTTCATCAAGCCATTTTTCAACACCTTCTCACTATGTCTTTCAACCAATCAATCATACTACCTCTTAACCTAATGAATATGGCATCCAACCAAGATGTAGTTTGTATATATGATTCGAAAGACCTTATGATCATAGAATGAAGGTAATTGCTTAGACAAAGAGCCAAAAACCTAGATTTTGAAATTATTAATGAGGAGTTCTACAACTTACTCTGTGCCAAGATACAAGTTGGTCTCTTGATACCATGCTTTGAATCTAATGCTAAGCATCAATTCAAAATCATACACTAGGATGGGAAAGAATACATCTCATCCCCTTATGACCAAATCCCCCTCATGAACTTTTATGTAGAAGTGCTTACACAACAAATAGAGGTTGATGAGTTTAGTGAGGGAATTAGCTCAAAGGATTGACAAGAGGAGGGAAATGAATTTGAGGACAAATAGGATCTAGACACCTTTATTGGAAGTTTTTTCTAATCTTAAACTTCCCAAAAAATTACATCCAACTTTACATCTCTCACTTCATTGATGGGACAAGTCCCTCGGCCCAACTCTCCTCCTATCCATGCTACCATGTTTGGTTCCACATCCATCATCGACACACACCAAACACAACTTGTGTGTTAGTCCATCTACTTATTTTTATTGATGTTCTTTGCCATACAACCTAACTCCCTTCACCCAACTATGATGATGTCTACCTCATCATCTCCCTTTCACATACTAGCGGTACCCTCATTGGGACTCCAAGCAACAAAAACCTCTCATATACCTTTCATCCTCTTTGTGCCTCAAGTTCTGACACAAACATCTTCTTCCTTGTTTAGTCCACCTATGATCATCATAACCTAGCCTCTCCCTTTGATACCATAGCCTATCATGAGGCCACAAGCCTCTCAACTCCTACCTCAATCATTGACACAAGCACTATAGCCTACAAGGATGCCCAAGGCTTGGATCAAGCCTTCCAAATGATCCAAAACCTTACCAAAGAGATGCATAAACTTAAGGCCAACATAACTCATATAGTTAAGGCTCTAGATTTCTATCAAGATGATCCTATAAGCCCTACGATGTCTCATATAACCTTGCCCATGGGCTTACCTATTCCAGACTTCACCAAATACAATGGTGAAGGGGGTCCCAATGCTCATCTAGTAACCTTGAAACCTAAGTGCCTCTTTTTGCAAACTTGGCCTCATATAATACTATGAATTTTTGCCATGTTCCTCAAGGGTAAGGATCTATATTGATACTGAACCTTTCTTAGGGGTTCAATCTATTTCCTTGAAGACTTGATAAACTAATTTATCAACCACTTCAGATACAACTTAAAGCCAGATGTCACATTGGATCAATTAATGAAGGTGAGGTAGGGGCCACTTGAGCTAGTCAAAAGGTTCATTCAAAGGTGGAACTCAACACTTAACAAAATCCTAGAGCATATTATTAAAACCCACCTCTTAGCCATCCACAAAGAAGAAGTAAATGACTTCATCAAGTCAAAGCTTTACTACCTAGAACCTTTCTCACTAAGCAAAGCCTTCTCACAAACTAAGAACATTGAGGAGGTAGCTAAGGCTAGCAATGAATAGGCCTACATGGCCTATAAAAACCAACATGTAAGAAGGGATAGGGATAAAGCTAGGCAAGAACATACAACTATGGCCACAGTGGCAAAAGAAATAAAATAAAAAGAGAGGTGTGGATAACCACCACACAACACATCCCTTGACTCATCATAACCATCCACTTCCTACATCCAAAATCAACCACAATAAAAATTTGGGTGGAAGGATAGGTCTAAATATGGAAGGTTACCTTTTAAAGCTCTATCAGCTCTTAGTATAATTACTTAAGAACAATCATATACACCATAAGAAACTGTCTAAAGAGGCTCATAAGAGGCATGATCATCTTTGTGACATAGCCAAAGATCCAACAATAGCTACCAAAGATGATCTAAAGCTACTAATCATTAAGCGAGATTTGCTTTGGAAAAATGGGCATCAACTCAAACTTAACTTTCATGATAGTGAAGTGAAAATTGACTCTCAAAATGGAGAAGTGCTAAATGCTTCCCTCCTTATCACTATACATATTGATGAATACAAGGTTCACCATGTTCATGTGGATGATGGGATGGCCATGAATGTGATACCATATTCCATTATTGACAAACTAGGCTTAACTGAGAATATCCAAGTGACCACTACCTTAGCACTCAAGTCATTTAATGGTTCACAAGTAGTAGTGAAAGGTTTCATCACTTTGGACTTTGTGGCTAGTGAGCAATTTCCTACATCCACCAACTTCCTAATAGTTCAAAAGACATCTAAGTTTAACTTGATCCTAGGGAGATCATGGTTGGATAAGCTTCATGCAATGTCATCTCCTATACATCAGGAGATTCACTTGTCATACGAGGGTGGGAAAATTGTGATCCATGGGGACAATGTGTTGTTGCCCTTAGTAACTATGTGGAATTTCAAGAGGAGACTCCTAAAACTTAAGTTAGGACCAATATGAAGAGTAAAACCAACAATAATAATAATGATGAGGCTAAAATCGCCTAACCTATGATATTAAGCAATCAACAAAAATGGCTATTTATTTCCACTACAAACATGCAACATAATGAAAGTGTGATCGTGCAAAACAAACCCTTTGGTTTATCAAAGGTCAAACAACAAATGAATTATAAATATCTTATTCCTTCTATTGGAAATGAAATCTTGTTCACCTTCACAATAGTATACCATATTTTTTGGGATATTTTATCCCTATATGCCATTTTGACACTATTTCATACTTACTCGGTAAGTATGGACCATTGCCTACTAAGGCTTAAAACTAGCACTACAGCCTGCTATGGCCTAAAATTGACAACATTATGGCTTGTCAAGGCCTAAAATTGGTGAAGAAATGGCCTGCTAGGGCCTAAAACTAGTGAGCATAATGACCTTTTAGCCAATCTACTAATGGCATCATATGCAAGTTTACTTATATGCATATACCTTGGTGCACAAGTATCATAATGATACATTTTTATCTACTATTTTTAGTTTATGACCTTATTACATGTACAATATGTATTTATATGAAGCATATAAAACATAAAAATCTAAAACTAACGTGTATCTGTAGTCACACTGTGTGACCATAATCAAAAACATAATACCAAAATGTCCATATGTCTATGACCATAGTTGCACTATGCAACATACAAAAAAATAGTACATGGCTTTTGTGACCATTGTGATTAAATGAAATAGATATAATAATAGTGCAACTAAAGGAAGTAAAGATAGCTAAGTCATTAGCGACCAAGGCTTAGTCCTAAGAGGGGGAACGAAATTTTCATCAACATTAGAACCAACTTTATAATTCAAGATCTACAAATAATAAAGGCCTGTGAACAATAAAGACATGTAACCATTAGTAAAAGTGGAAGCCGTAAATGCAATCATCAAAACATAAGATAACCATGAATTAATAGAACATTCGTCCATGTAATGATCCTATAGAGAACAAGCAACATAGTATCAAATATTTAGTTAAGAGAAATCCCACACTTAATCCTCCATATAAATGTATCCTTTTCCTAGTAGCAATCAAACAATGAGGATGATGAAGCTTGTTGAGTGTAACACTTCCTTCAATGAGTAAAATTTGTCAACTTTTGTGATCCTAGAATTCCAAACCCACCAACAATATGTTGAATTCGATAGGAAAAAAAGTTTCATACATTACATCATATCATAGGGCAAAGAATCATAAAATAATTGTAAATGGTTTATAATAGATAAGGTTTAGTTGCAATGGGCTTTTTTGGATACATTTCAATGAATATGTATATGAAAGGTAGAGTTTACTTCAAATACAAAGTTGGTTCATCAGTGTCCACTATCTTGCCTTCATCTAATAAGGGGAAACTTGTATTTTAGAGAACATTCGTAAAAGTCGAAGCCGTAAATGCAATCATCAAAATATAGGATAACCATGAATTAATAGAACATTTGTCCATGTAATGATCCTATAGAGAACAAGCAACATAGTATCAAATATTTAGTTAAGAGAAATCCCACACTTAATCCTCCATATAAATGTATCCTTTTCCTAGTAGCAATCAAACAATGAGGATGATGAAGCTTGTTGAGTGTAACACTTCCTTCAATGAGTAAAATTTGTCAACTTTTGTGATCCTAGAATTCCAAACCCACCAACAATATGTTGAATTCGATAGGAAAAAAAGTTTCATACATTACATCATATCATAGGGCAAAGAATCATAAAAATAATTGTAAATGGTTTATAATAGATAAGGTTTAGTTGCAATGGGCTTTTTTGGATACATTTCAATGAATATGTATATGAAAGGTAGAGTTTACTTCAAATACAAAGTTGGTTCATCACTGTCCACTATCTTGCCTTCATCTAATAAGGGGAAACTTGTATTTTAGATAGGTTTATGAATTTTTCTAAAATAATCATCAATCTATCATTCTCTAAACTTTCAATTAGAAAAAAATTTTAATCAACATAGATTTAATTTCTCAACTATCAACAAATTGATAGAATATGCAAGAATATGATTGGAAACTAAGTGTCAACTATATCTACAGTCTACTATGATAAATTTTAATGGAAGTTGACAATGAAGTTCTTAATTAAATTATAACTTTGTAAGTTTGGGTCCTTAATTGAATTTATAATTAGCATAGGTTATGCTCTAGCCAAAAACTAATAACAAAAAAATAATTTATCCACCAAAAAAATTTGGCCTTCTAGTTTGGCTAAACTAGTTCAAGTAGCATCACATTATGATCCAATGATGGCATGCTAGGCAATGTCATCTTGCTAAGGATTTTGCATCCCCTAGGATGTTCTCACTCTTGCCGTACATCCTACCATGTGTCACATGCAACTATGCATCACCCTATGCCACCTCTTCATCCATCACTAGCTTGATCACTCCACTTGGCCTCACTTGCCATTTGCTATGTGCATCTCTGCTACATCTTGTCCACCTTCACCACATGAAAATTAGGGATCACTATTTTTCACCTATAGGAACACCTACACACAAGAAAAAAAATGGGGGAAGTCTTCCATCATGTAGCATGCAGCTATGCAAGCTGACTTGGGACCCCACTATCTTGCATAGGGCTATGCAGCAGCACTGGCCCCATGGGGAGTTGAAGCTCCATAAAAGTGCATGATTGCCTCATAGTCCTCAAGAACTTTCTTAACTACATTAATGTGCTCATCAAGGAACTCAGGATTTATGGTTTCTTGGTCATCAACAAGTGATACCATAAGTTGTATGGCTATAGCTTGAACTTTTGTTGAAGATTGAGACACGTAATAAAGGCCAAATTCCACAGTTATGGCTTTCCATCGAGCTATATGACTACTTTTGTAAATATTGTTTGTTATGGCTCTAAGCATGTTGTATTTGCAAATGGTGTTGCCTTGGCTTCTAAATAGATAGTATCTCCATTTCTTAAATGAGAAGACTAGTGCTAGACAATACTTCTCCACTTTAGTGTATCAAGTCTTGTGGGTAACTAATACATGGCTAAGGTACTATACTGGCATCTCTACTCCATCATCATGTTTCTGATAGAGTAGTGAGACAATGGACATGTTAGAGATAGCAAGGTAGATTACCCTCTTGAGGAGGATAAACTATTGGTACTCTTTCTTAAGGTTTTCAAAGGCCTCTTTGCAGTGAGCCATCCACTCATAGTGAATCCCTTTCTTAAGCAAGCACTTCATGGGTTGTAATTTATTCATAAGCCTAGTGATAAACCTATGAATAAACTACAATCTACATTATAATCTCTAGAGCTCCTTAAGGTTGGTAGGTACTACTAACTTGGATACGTCCTTAACCTTACTCGTCTTAACACCAAAACTACATTTCTTAGGGGTGAGCCTAAGCTCATACTTGAGGCATCGTTTAAGCACAAGGTCTAAGTCATTAGCATGGTCATTAGATGCTTTAGACTTAACAACTATACCATCCATGTAATTGTTGAGCATACCTATTATGCAATCACTAAAGATATAGGTCATGGCTCATTGATAAGTTGTTGCTGCATTCTTAATGCCAAAGTACATCATAGTATAGCAAAAGGTACCTTAAAGGATCATGAAAATTGTGCTAAGTTGTTTCTCTAGGTTGATCCTAATCTAGTTATATCCTAAGAATCCATCCATAAAGGACAACAAGGCATGTGTAGTCATAGTATCGATAAGTTGATCAATACTAGGTAGAGGTAAGTCATCCTTGATAGTCACTTTATTTAGATCTTGAAAATCAATGCAAATATAGATACTCCAATTTTTCTTAGGAGCTACCACTATGTTGGACATCCATTCTACATAGTTGATAGCCCTAATGAAACCAGCTTGGTAGATTTTTGAGATCTTATCACAAACTATCAAAGCCAAATCAGGGCTAATTTTGTGCACTTTTTGCTTAATTGTTCTAATGCTAGGGTCTAGTATGATGTTGTGTTGCACTAAGCGTGAGTCTTGACCTATCATATCTTCATATGACTAGGCAAAGGCCTTAATGTTACCTTGTAGGATCTTGGTGATGTCTTGAGCCTATTATGGTTCCAATGAGGAACTTAGTTTAAGGTTTTTCTCATCACTGCTATGTGTTATGAAAGAAACCTCAACCAAATATTCTTCAGTTATGTTGCCCACCTCTAAGTTAAGGGTTTTGACTAGGTTTTTAGGTCATTATAGAGGTTTCTCTATCAAGGCTATATGATCAACAAGAATCTTAGGCTCAAGATTTAGGCAATCATGGTCAATATATTATTTTACATCACCATGAGATCCATGTAGGCACAAAGGCCAACTGATCTACTCCTAAGCACTCATACTTTGATCCTACATGTTAACCATAAGTACATTAAGTGACACCTGGGTAAAAGTAAATAAACAATGTTAAAATGTTATAAAATTATGCAAATATATGCTATTTTAATGCAAAAAAGGTCATCTAAGGCTATAAATAGGGTAAAATCAAACAAGTACAACAAGGACAAAACAAAGGTCAAATGAAGCGAAGTATGAGAAATAAGGCTACAAATGGTCAACAAGGATCATAGTTTTAACAATTTTAGGCCTTAGTAAGCCATGATGCCAGTTTAGAGTCTTAGTAGACTATGGTCTCATGGCATCAAATGGTGGTCTGGGAAGGTCAAACCCCACTATTTAATACCAATCAAAGGATAAAAAAAAGGCAAATAAGATTATAATAAAGCAAATAAAGAAAATATAAGGTTGTGTAAAGGCCATACTAGTTCAAGAAGGTTAATAATGAAATACAGGTCCAAAAACAAGTTGAAACATAAGGCCAAATCAAGCAAAATAGGTTACATATGATGAAACTTGGATAATATAGGTAAAAAAGGATTACTTTTTTCTAGTTTTAGGCCTTAGCAAGCCATGGTTTAGGGCTAATCGGCTATTAGGTACGTTTGGGCATCAATTAGGACTATCTTTGTGCTATTTGGATCTAAAAATCAAGAGTTTTAAGGCTTCCATATTGCCCCACCCTACCACACCACCCCCCCCCCCCCCCCCCCCCCTTGCCCTGTTTCCATAATAACCCAATTTTTCAACTACTTTATATATAAGTTAAAGCTGGATGCCACATTGGATCAACTAATCAAGGTGAAGCAGGGACCAATTGAACTAGTCAAAAGGGTCATTGAGAGATGGGATTCAATCTTCAATGAGATTTCAAAACCCATCTCTAAAATCCACCTCTTGACCATCTACAAGGAAGTAGTAAATGACTTTATCAAGTCAAAGATTTACTACCTAGAGCCCTAGTCACTAAACCAAGCATTCTTGCAAACTAAGAACATTGAGGAGGCAGCTGCGACTAGCAACAATCCAACCTATATGGCATATAAAAACTAACATGTAAGGAGTGAGAGTAACAAAACTAGATGAGAACATATAACCATGGCCATAGTAACAAAAGATTCAAACCAAGAGGAAAGGTGGAGATCATCACCACACAACACATCGCAAGACTCATCATAACCATCCACTTCATATGCCCCAAATCAACTAAGACCAAACTTTGGATAAGAGGATATGTCCAAGTACACAAGGTTTCATGTGTAGTCCTCTAACCTTTTAGAATAGTTGCTTAAAGACAACCATATACAAAATAAGCAACTATCCAAGGAAGCTCGTAAGAGGCACAATCATCTTTGTGAGATAGCTAGAGATCCAACATTAATGACTAAAGATGATCTGAAGCTACTAAGAACCTTAAAGTAGATAGGTATTACCATTATCATCAAATGACTAGTCATGATACCTATTTTTTCCTAACATTAAAGGATGACCTCCAAAAGATGATAGACCATGAAGATGTTGGCACATTTAGCCATTTCATGGAACAGTAAGACTCATCTTAAACATTATTGTAAGAGTGGGAGAATGTGAATGTGTTATTTCATATCATTGGTATGGAATTTAGGCGTGGCCCAAAATGACATATTGGTGTGGAAAACAAAGAATACTAGGAACAATCATGTTAAATCAGTTGCTACACACAATAGTCCAATATATATATATATATTAAAAAAAGGGATATGCTACCGCAGCACCTTTTTAGTCTCTCAAAGAGGCGGTGATAAGGTTTGAAGGAATAGTTAGTTGAAAACAGCAAAAATTTTTGATGTGGAGAAATGTCAGTTTGTTAAGGCAGAGCTTCAAAGGATACAAAGAGTGAGAGTTAAGGAAATGGAGAAAGATATGAGTTGCAATCTCTGAAGAAGTGAAAACATCGAAACAATCTCTGAAGAAGTGAAAACATCAAATCTAGAATACACAGAGATCATTTCGTAAATCAATAACGATGCAAGCCTGCATTCTGAATTTTCTCCGTTGGAAATGCATTCTAACCCAAATTCTAATTGCAACCCTGGTTCAGACGCTTAAAACTACAGCAGGTTTTGGATCTACAACAAAAAGAAGAGGAAGCAAAAATGAAGTGATGAAGAATAGGCTCATTAAAAAGAGGAAAAAGCCATAAAATTTCTTTGGAATGACAGTCCCGCGGTGCTGCACCTTCTCAACTCACTGGAAGAAATAGCACAGATTCCGGTCAACGCAACGACCCAAACCCTCGTCGTAAAAATTTCTCGCAATAGGAGGAGCCCCTATGGTTGTTGCCACTCATCAGAGCTTCACGGCGGTAGTTCTTTAATTCAAGCAATGACATCTTCAGTTTCGGGTTTTTGTTTTGGATCTACACACCTTCAACGCCATCACAGACGTTCTCTATGAGGCCCGCAAGGTGTGCACTGCACAGAGGATTTTTTAGCAGTTGCAAGGTCATTTCTCAACTTACCTTACCCTTTCCTATGATTGGTGTCTCAAAAAGGAGCCTTCCATGGCTCAGAATGTTTTCTGGGAAATAATCCACCATGAATCCAACCCACCGCCGTGACTTATAATACTTTGTTGCAGGGATTCTCTAGCTGCGACCTCGCCAAATAGGCCTGGGCTTTCCCAAGGAATGCATTTGAAATTTTTTCAGGCAATAATCACAAATGTCATTCACTCCTGGAACCTGCAATCTGAAACAGTAGCCATGCCCAACACCGATGCATTCGATATCGCCATACCAGTCCACTGAACACGGCAACAAAGACACAAAGGCACACTAAGATAGGTGTCAAGAGATATTTTGGGCCGATGCCGGCAAATTAAAGTGGAAGTTTTATTCATCAAAAATAAAATTTTAAATGGTCTGGTGATTAATTCATCAATTCCACATATGCTAATAGTGTGAAGCCCTAGTTTAAAACTTACCTTTTAATTTAATTATTCCAAGTCTTTAAAACATTATTTTTTCAAACATTATTATATAAGTTACTACCCATAAAATATTTGTAATATTAATGTTAAAATATTTGTAATACTATATTTGTAATATTTACAAATATTAGTTTTAGCATAAATTCCTCCTAACTTTATGTACAACTTCCTAACTACATACCTTCCCAATCAAATTGGTGAGAAATATCTCCTAACTAGTTGGGTAAGTTGTAACTTCCTTACTTGGGAGAGAAGTTAGCTAAGATATTTTAAAGTATGTAACCACCTTTGAACCCTATAAAAGAGAAGACAATGGGGTCTCATAGGGGGGACGGGATACATCACACTTTGGAAGGCTACTAGCTAGCACTTGGGCTCTCACTTGGAGACACACTTTGAGTCTTGGGAGAAGAGCATTTGTAAAGAAGAAAGTGTGAAAGATTGCTTGTAAGATGACTTGCTAAAGAAAAGATTTCAGCCTCTTTGTCATGGTCCTGTGAGTTATGTTTTTTTATTTTGTTTAAATTTTTTAGCTAGTGGTTTAGATAGTATCATCCTTGGCAAATAATTTTGGGATTTTTAGATTGCTCTTATTGTTCTTGTTTCCTGGTAGAAAATTTCTATTAAAATTTTTCCATAGAAGCACTTGTGTTTGAAAGCCTTAAGAGAATTTTAGTAGTGAATTTGGTTATTGTGCAACGTATAAGAACTGCTATTGAGATCGTTGTAAGAGAGCCTCTGCTTGTAGTCATGCCGTTGAACGATTCAATAGTCAAGAGGGTTCAGAAAATCTTTGGTATTTTGATGGGACCAGAATAGCTTCTTTTTATCTTTAAAGTGAATCTCCGTGGTATTTCAATCAGAAATTGTCAAGTCTTTTGAAGGTTCTGTTGAATGCAATTGTTGACATCCATTATCTAGCCAAAATGGAGTCTCGTACGTGATAGTTTACGCAGCAATTTTTTGGTAGCATAGTAGGATTGTCTTGAAGAAATTGCTTATTTGAGCCTTGGAAGTTTGAACAATTCGTAGATATTGAATTTGGGATAGCTTTATTGCGAAGTGTTTACTCGTGTCATTTTACCTTGTTTAAATATTTGAGGTCTACACAAATCTGCTTTCTTTTCTGTCTATTTCCATCGAATCTCTATTTCTAGTTTTCTTGTGGAACTATCTCTTTCTCTGGGGAAAATTAGAAGTAGATTCGTAGAGTTGTGCTCAAATATTTTTGCAAAATTTTATTTGTTACAAGTAGGTATTATAAGGACTGCATAGACTAGGTAATTGAACAAAATAGGAACTCTCAACAACTCATAGTACTTGGCAAAGTTGGCTGAATCTCTTTAAGATAAGTCATTTGTAGTTTACACACAACGCAATCATTTCATATTTCACAACCGCACACCGCAACGGCACACATACATACTCACATTAACTACTGAGTCTATTTGGAGGTATTTGGGCCTTGGTGTTGCCAGAGACCAACAAGCACCTAAATCCTGTTCAAGGACACTCGTTGGCAGTCGTGTCCCAAATGGTCACCAACAATTCTTTTGGCACTAGAAGGAGGGCTGAAAATTTAGCCTCTAGGTTCATAAGCTTTATAATTATAGCACATCAACAATTCTTTGTTACTATAAAGGCTTAAGTAATTAGATATTTTCAGTTCATGACCAAGAAGATTAATAGTTTGGAAAGTTTAAAAGTTTCAAAAGATATTCTAGATTCTAAGACTGATTCTTCATCATAAGAAGAACAAAAGAAAGTTTTTGAATTGGGAATGAGTAGTGGAGTGAAAACTAGAAGATCAAGAAGATCACCCATTATATCTGGTTTATCGATTCTTAAGAGAAGATCTAGAAAGCTTAAGAGTTCAATTATCCAAAGGAATAGGATGGCAAATCCTTGGCAAGGAGTTACACCATTAGGATTTCAAAATTACAATGATATTCCTAAGGTAGTTTACAAATATTTGCCTGAGCCTTTCATTCTTGGAAAAGCTTATTTAGCTGAAGAATATATTCACATGTTTGAGTTATCTTTAGCTCATGCAAATATTCAACATCAAGATCAAGCTTGTAGGTTGTTCGTATCAAATCTAAAGGATATGGCTCAAATTTGGTATTCGAACTTACCAAGTAATAGAATTACAAGTTGGGATGACATGAAGAATCTTTTCTTACCCCAGTTTGGTAATCAATTAGATCAACAACAACTATACTATGGGCTAATACAAGCTAAGCAAGGAGTTAAAGAGTTAATTAGAGATTTTAACATCAAGTTTCAACGAATTTGTGGACTCTTTCAAAGACAATATAGACCATTAGAAGAAATGCTCAAAGAAAGTTATCTTAAGGCTGTCAACCCCAATATTTCAATTTGGTTAAGGATAACTCCAAACTTAACTACACTAAATGACTACTTTAGTGAAGCTATACAGTTAGAAAAATAGTTGAACTTGAATCCTAAAGAAAATATTGCAATTCAAAAAAGAGAAGAAAGAGTTATGATTCCTATGCAAGATTTTGCTCAATTTAAAGTTTTACCAGGTCCGTCTCATGTTAAGATAGAGCAAGAACATGAAAGAGTAGGATCTGAAAAAGGACAATTAATGAGAGATATGTCTAACAAAATAGTGAAGCTTGAAAAAGCTTTGGCAAGAGTTAATATCAAGGAAGAAAGGAAAAATAGAAAGCATAAACATCAAGACACTAAGTTAGCAGAAGATGAGGATGAAAGTGACCTTATTATGTCCAACTTTCTTGATATTGAATCTGATAATGAGTTATCTAGTGTTCATTATGCAAGTAAATCTTCTAGCAATGGATCTAGCGATACTTCTTCTCTATCAAGTTCTGAAGAAGATATGTCTTCAGATGAAGAATGTAATAACAATGAGGAAAATGGATATAGTCTTCGATCTAAGGAAAGACTAACTACTTCTAGACCCCCAAATGTTATTACTGATCCATCTACTAAGAGAAAAGCTTTTGAGCTAAGTAGAAGAGATAAGAATAAAGGTAAAGACAATCAAGTAGAGCAAAGCACTCCAAATCAGTCTTTTAATAAATGGATAAAGAAACCAAGCTTTATTGGTGATGGAGAGTATGATTTGATTGAAGACCTTAAACATGTCAAGGCCAATATTAGCTTTTATCAGTTGCTTCAAATAGGAGATCAACAAAGAAAGGCTTTAGAGTTCATTAAAGGTAAAAGGAGAGTTAGAGAATCAGAGTTAAGTTATGTGTCCAATAATGATGAGAAATTGAAGACCTCGTATGATAAGGAAGCTCCTCCTTTTATTTTGATAATGAAATTGAAGGATAAATACTTACACAATTGTTTGATTGACTCTGGAGCTACATCTACTATAATGCCATTGTCTATATGTAAGAAACTTGGTTTGATTCCTGAAAAATCAAATAAAAAGATTGTGCAAGTGGGTAAAAGTAGAGTGAATATTGTGGGTCAATTACCAAATATTCTATTGGAAATTGCTTCCGAACCCCACATTAGAAGTAGAGTAACTATTCAAGTGGCAGATATATAAGATTCACATAGTCTCTTATTGAGTAGAAGTTGGAGCAAGAATTTCTCAAGTTACATATCAACATATTATTCTCACACGTGGCTACCTTGGAAAGGAGAACCAAATCAGATATATATCTATAGCGAACCTTTGATGATAGATAATATTACTTCAAATGGAAAAATTAAAATGGCTGAAAAAGGAGGTGTTGAAAAAAAAATTTGTACACTCCAAGAAAATTATGGTTCCAAAAAAGAACAATCAAAGAATGAGGATAAATGGGAGTTATACTTTGATGGTTCATGTAATTCAAAAGGTGCAAGAACCGATATAGTTATATTCAAGAATGATTCACTTGAAATTTTCAAATTAGTTCATCTATCTTTCCCTTGTACTAACAACAAGGCTGAGTATGAAGCTTTATGTATTGGTATAAGAATAGCTCTAGACAAAAAAATCAGAGTAATCACTATAAAAGAAGATTCAAGATTAGTCTGTGAACAAGTAAAGGGTAACTATGTCATAAAGAGTTCATTCTTAAGACCTTATAAGCAACTTTCTTGTAAGATGTTAAATCAATTTCAACATTGCCAAATAGAGCATATAAAGAGAGCAGAGAATTTTATAGCAGATGATTTGGCAAAGGCAGCTTAACATTGGATATGGAGAAAATAGAAAATTACAAAGAGGTCATGATTGAAGAAGAACATTAGCCATTAGTACCAGATAATATAAGACATTTACAAGTATTTGAAGATGACAATCAAGTACTAAGATTTATGGAAAACAAACAAGAATTTGAGGGTCACGTGATATCTGAAACATCATCAAATTCCAAAGCTAATTTCATTCCAAAAAGGATGATTGACTTGGAACATGAGTTCAAGAAAAATTTACTTACTGGAAAGGGTATACAAAACCCAGATAGTCAAGCTTTTGAGATAGTAAATTTTGGATTAGACACGATGCCAAAGATGTTGAATGTTACAAAGGAAAGAGATTCGAGTTTCAAAAAAAACTTGTTAATGTGTCTAAGAAATAATTTGGAAAATTTTTCTTCGTCTTATGATGACCTTAAAGCTTTTAGTCAAGATGTGATGACGCATAAAATTCCTGTAATAGAAGGTTGCAAAATAGTCAAGCAAAAATAAAGGAAATTTAATCCATCATTTGAACCAGCTATGAAAGCCGAAATCAAGAAGTTGTTACAAGCTCGAATCATATATCCGGTACGATATTGGACATGGCTTGCTAACTTTGTTCCAGTGAGAAAGAAAAATGGTGATATAAGGCTTTGTGTAGACTTTAGAAATTTGAATGATGGCTCAAAAAAGGATAAGTATCCTCTTCCAAGAATTGATGAGATGTTGATTAAAGTCTCAGGTTGTCAAGTATATTCCTTCTTAGATGGTTTCTCAAGTTATATTCAAATTGTGGTAGATAAGAATGATAGATTCAAAACAACATTTATCACCAAATGGGGAACTTTCACTTACCAAAGAATGCCATTTGGATTGTCAAATGCTGGAGCTACTTTTCAAAGAGCAATGGATTTAGCATTTAAGGATTTATTAGGAAAATTTGTGGTGGTTTATTTGGATGATATTACAATATTTTTAAAGAAAAAAGAAAATCACATTAATCATCTCCAGCAAGTTTTCAACAGATGTCGTGAGTTCGGTATTTCATTAAATCCTAAGAAGTGTATCTTCAGGGTTAAATCAAGAAGCTTATTAGGCCATGTGATATGTCAAGAAGGAATTTCCATAGACAATTCCCAAATTCAAGCAGTACAGAATATTGAGCATCCCACAAGTAAGAAATCTCTTAGATCTTTCTTTGGGAAGATAAACTTTGTGAAAAAGTTCATCCCTGGGTTTACTGAAATTACCAAGCCTTTGATGCATATGCTAAAAAAGGATGTCCAAGTAGAGAAAACACCAGAATCGGAGAGAGCTTTATCAGAAATCAAAAAGGCTATACAAGAGGCTCCATATTTGGTAAAGCCTAGGCTTAAAGAGGATTTTTGATTATATTCTTTTGGTTCAAATGATTCTATCGTTGCCATTTTAACACAAAAGGATAGTGAAGGGCAAGATGAACCAATTGGATTTTTTGGGTATCAGTTGAAAGCTTCAGAGTTAAATTATTCAGACTTAGAGAAACAAGCTTTCACAATCATCAAAGCACTTTAGCATTTTAAATATTATTTGGAAAGTTCATTAGTTCACATTATGCTAATTGAATCGGTAGTCAAGCAATTCCTAGCCCAAAATGAGATTGGATTAAAAAGAGGAAAATGGCTTATAAAGTTGCAAAGTTTCAGATTTTCATTGGAAATATGCAAAACAATTAAGGGAATGGGTTTAGCCAAGTTAATGACTAGAGAAAGTGAAGTATGTACACTTGACACTCATGAAGAGAATTGGTATGATGAAATTCTCAAATTTCTTAATACAAGGAAAATCCTAAATAATTTAACTGCAAGTCAAAAGAGAGCTTTCTTCAAAAGAGCACGAAGATTCATTGTTAAAGATGGTATATTATATAGAAAATATTTTCGAGGAGTTTTATTGGAATGTGTTCATAATGATCAAATTAGTTTCATTTTGGAACAATTTCATGATCATTTGAATTTATTTTATGAATCCCCTAAGTCAACTATGCAACATATACTTCGATATGGATATTACTGGCCTTCCATGTATTAAGACATTAGTTTAAAGCTCCAAAAATGCTATAAATGTCAAATTCATGGGCCCAAGATTAAAAGGGCTAGAGCCCCTTTAAAGCCAGTAATTGCAGATAGACCATTTCAGCAATGGGGTTTGGATTTTATTGGTACAATTACTCCTTCAAGAGCTAGGCACAAGTTTATTCTCACAACTACTGATTATTTCACTAAATGGTCTAAAGCAAAGGCTCTAAGAGGAAGTTCAGCATCAGATGTGATTAAGTTTCTAGAAGACCATATTCTAAGTAGATTTGGTCTACCCAAAGTGTTAGTGTCAGACAATGGACCCGCTTTCAAATCTGAAGAGTTTATCATATGGGCATCTGAAAAATCTATTTTCTTATTTGCCCCATCAAATTATTATCCTCAAGGAAATGGCCTAGCAGAATCCACCAATAAAAAGCTTATCGCTTATATCAAGAAATCGATGGATGGGAATCCAAGAAATTGGATCAATTATCTACAATCCACATTATGGTCAGACCGAATCAGATTCAAGAAAGCTATTGGGACATCACCATATAACTTAGTTTATGGTTTGCCAACAAGAATTACAAACAAGATTGTAAGCTCAGCTTCTGAATTTGTACAAAGATATAGTGAAAAGACTGATAAAGATAGAAGTTTCATGAATTTGCTTATTAAAAGACAAGCTAAAATAGATAAAGCAAGGGATAATTTGTTACAAAATACCTCTCAGGTTAAAATATGGTTTGATAGCAAAGCTTTGAAAAGAACTTTCAAGATAAGAGACCTAGTCCTATTATGGAATATGAAGAAACCGAATAAGTTTACACCGACATGGATTGGTCCCTTTCAAATTACAAAGCAATTTTCAGAGGATACTTACAAATTATCAACTTTGGATGACATGGAATTGCAATTTCCATATAATGTTTTGCATATAAAACATTATTTGGGACAATTGCATACAACTTAAAGATGTCCTTGCACAAAATAATATATGTATATACTATTAGGTAAATATTACTAGGAATATAGTATCAATTAATATGTTTAATTATGCTTTATTTAAATTAGAAAATAATTTTTCTTCAAGTGAGGCAAGTGGAAGCCTACAAGTGAAACAAGTGGAATTCTACAAGTGTGACAAGTGGAGAAGGTGACTCATCCACCACTTAGTGAAGATTGTGAAAAATGGTTAAAATGCCTAAAAAGAAGGAAACTTGGTTGGAGACACTTGAGAGGGATTTCAAATTTTTAGCACCTATAAAAAGAGGGTTAGATTGCTTAGGATTTCTTCATCTTTTAATTCAAGCTAAGTAGTGAAGGTTAGAGAGAGCTAATGGAGTTTGAGAGAGCAATGAGAAAGACTTTTATTCCATATGTGATGGGATGTTGCCCTAAACATGTGTTAAAGGCTTACCTAAAGGCTAGATCTTGTGGAGCTCCAAAAGAGTGTCCTTTTATGGCTTGGTTGTTCGATGAATTTTCTTTTCTCACTAGAGGTTTAGAGATAGAGTCCAATGTTTGGGGGCAATACCAAGATTGCACCAAAGAACAAGAAAAAAGAGAAGAGAAACCAACCAATGAAGAGTCATCATGGGGATGGGGAAAAGCTTTTGTCTCCTGAGAGGAAAATGGAGGACCTAATGGAGAAGAACAAAAGAGCTCATCTGAAAAGGAAAATGAGAAAAGTGCTGAAGAGAAAGCTCTAGTAGATCAAGGTGAGAGCTCCACCAAGCCAAAGAACAACAAAACAACCTTCATCACATCAGATATTTCCTATGAAATAGTTAGAGAGATGAGGATTCCCACTAGGGTAACCCTCACAATTCAGTTTCCATCCCAAGAATAGTCTATGAAGGATTTGATAATGTACAGGTTGTTATTTTTCTTAGGAATAAGGTTTTTGTCCCATCACACCTTATGTTAAATGGGAATTTTCCTCAAAAAATATTTCTATTCAGCTGTAAAAATTCAATGAACATTTCAATATGTTTTAGTTTTAAAACGAGGTTGCACAAGTTTCTTTAAGCTTTTAAGGGGGCAGAAATGTTGGCACATTTAGCCATTTCATGAAACAATAAGACTCATCTTAAACATTATTGTAAGAGTGGGAGAATGTGAATGTGTTATTTCATATCATTGGTATGGAATCTAGGGGTGGCCCAAAATGACATATTGGTGTGGAAAACAAAGAATACTAGGAACAATCATGTTAAATCAGTTGCTACACACAATAGTCCAAATATATATATATATATTTAAAAAAGGGATATACTACCGCAGCACCTTTTTAGTCTCTCAAAGAGGCAGTGATAAGGTTTGAAGGAATAGTTAGTTGAAAACAGCAAAAATTTTTGACGTGGAGAAATGTCGGTTTGTTAAGGCAGAGCTTCAAAGGATACAAAGGGTGAGAGTCAAGGAAATGGAGAAAGATACGAGTTGCCATCTCTGAAGAAGTGAAAACATTGAAACAATCTCTGAAGAAGTGAAGACATCAAAACTAGAGTACACAAAGATCATTTCATAAATCAATAATGATGCAAGCTTGCATTTTGAATTTTCTCCATTGGAAACGCATTCTAACCCAAATTCTAATTGCAACCCTGGTTCAGACACTTAAAACTATGGTAGGTTTCGGATCTGCAACAAAAAGTAGAGGAAGAAAAAACGAAGTGATGCAGAATAGGCTCATTAACAAGAGGAAAAAGCCATAAAATTTCTTTGCAACGACGGTCCCGTAGTGCTGCCCCTTCTCAACTCACTGGAAGAAACAACACGGATTCCGGTCAGTGCAATGGTCCAAACCCTCATCGTAAAACTTTCCCGCAACAGGAGGAGCCCCTATGGTTGTTGCCACTCATCAGAGCTTCGCGACAACAGTTCTTTAATTCAAGCAACAACATCTTCAGTTTCAGGTTTCTGTTTCAAATCTGCACGCCTTCAACGCCATCACGAACGTTCTCTATGAGGCCCACAAGGTGCGCACTACACAGAGGATTTTCTAGTAGTTGCAAGGCCGTTTCTCAACTTACCTTACCCTTGCCTGTGACTGGCATCTCAAAAAGGATCCTTCCATGGCTCAGAACATTTTCTGGAAAATAATCCACCGCGAATCCAACCCACTGTCGTGACTTACAATACTTTGTTGTAGGGATTCTCCAACTGCGACCTCGCCAAACAGGCCTAGGCTTCCCCAAGGAATGCATCTCAAATTTTTTCAGGTGATAATCACAAATCTCATTCACTCCTGGAACCTACAATCCGAAACAGTAGCCATGCTCGACGCCAATGCATTCAATATCGCCATACCAATCCACTGAATGCGGCAACAAAGACACAAAGGCACACTAAGACAGGTGTCAAGAGATATTTTGGGCCGATGCCGGCAAATCAGAGTGGAAGTTTTATTCATCAAAAATAAAATTTTAAATGGTCTGGTCATTAATTCAGCAATTCCACATACGCTAATAGTGTGAAGCCCTGGTTTAAAACTTACCTTTTAATTTAATTATTCCAAGTCTTTAAAACATTATTTTTTCAAACATTATTATATAAGTTACTACCCATAAAATATTTGTAATATTAATGTTAAAATATTTGTAATACTATATTTGTAATATTTACAAATATTAGTGTTAGCATAAATTCCTCCTAACTTTATGTACAACTTCCTAACTACATACCTTCCCAATCAAATTGGTGAGAAATATCTCCTAACTAGTTGGGTAAGTTGTAACTTCCTTACTTGGGAGAGAAGTTAGCTAAGATATTTTAAAGTATGTAACCACCTTTGAACCCTATAAAAGAGAAGACATTGGGGTCTCATAGGGGGGACAAGATACATCATACTTTGGAAGGCTACTAGCTAGCACTTGGGCTCTCACTTGGAGACACACTTTGAGTCTTGGGAGAAGAACATTTGTAAAGAAGAAAGTGTGAAAGATTGCTTGTAAGATGACTTGCTAAAGAAAAGATTTCAGCCTCTTTGTAATGGTCCTATGAGTTATGTTTTTTTATTTTTTATTTTGTTTAAATTTTTTAGCTAGTGGTTTAGATAGTGTCATCGTTGGAAAGTAATTTTGGGATTTTTAGATTGCTCTTATTGTTCTTGTTGCCTGATAGAAAATTTCTATTAAAATTTTTCCATAGAAGTGCTTGTGTTTGAAAGCCTTAAGAGCATTTTAGTAGTGAATTTGGTTATTGTGCAACGTATAAGAACTACTATTGAGATCGTTGTAAGAGAACCTCTGCTTATAGTCATGCCATTGAACGAATCAATAGTCAAGAGGGTTCAGAAAATCTTTGGTATTTTGATGGGACTAGAATAGCTTCTTTTTATCTTTAAAGTGAATCTCCATGGTATTTCAATCAGAAATTGTCAAGTCTTTTGAAGGTTCTGTTGAATACAATTTTTGACATCCATTATCTAGCCAAAATGGAATCTCATACATGATAGTTTACGTAGTAATTTTTGGTAACGTAGTAGGATTGTCTTGAAGAAATTGCTTATTTGAGCCTTGGAAGTTTGAACAATTCATAGATATTGAATTTGGGATAACTTTATTGCGAATTTTTTACTCGTATCATTTTATCTTGTTTAAATATTTGAGGTCTACACAAATCTGCTTTCTTTTCTATCTATTTCCATCGAATCTTGCTCTATTTCTAGTTTTCTTGTGAAACTATCTCTTTCTTTGGGGAAAATTAGAAGTAGATTCATAGAGTTGTGCTCAAATGTTTTTGCAAAATTTTATTTGTCACAAGTAGGTATTATAAGGACTACATAGACTAGTCAATTGAACAAAATAGGAACTCTCAACAACTCATAATACTTGGCAAAGTTGGCTGAATCTCTTTAAGATAAGTCATTTGTAGTTTACACACAATGAAATTGTTTCATATTTCACAACTGCACACCGCAACAGCACACACACATACTCACATTAACTACTGAGTCTATTTGGAGGTATCTGGGCCTTGGTGTTGCCAGAGACCAGCAAGCACCTAAATCCTGTTCGAGGACACTCATTGGCAGTTGCATCCCAAACGGTTGCCAACAGAAGAGTTGTTATTGAATCATCGTAACTCTCCAAGCATCAACAACAACTCTTCTACTATAGCCTTATTCATAGAAACCAAATGAACCAATCATCCTAGGGAACCATTTATCATCAAAGTACCACCGTAGCCCCAAAGCCCAAAGCATAGAGATCCCTTCATCATAAAGGTATCACCTCCTCCAACCCCTAATAATTCCTTCATCATACATGTGCCATCTTTAGTGGCATCAACTTCACAACCAAGATCATGAGTTACCAATCCTCCAAATCCTAGAAAACCATGTATCATGTAGGTTCCTTCACCTTCAACAAGTAAAATCATGACAACCCATGATTAAAGCCCACCTATAGTGATCCACAACTTAGAGGTTAGTAAGAAATCATCATCACAATGGTGACGAAAGCAACCTATTGCCAAACCAACTAAGCCCACTAAAGGTAATCAATGATGAAAGGGTTTTAAAGCAAGTTGACCAACCAAGGTCTACACCAAGATCAACTACACCCATATATAAGGGACCTAAGGCACATACATCAAAACCTAAGCCACAAACCCTAGGAATATTGGAGGAAGTTAAGACCACCAAGGCTGAAAGATCACATGCTAAGGGAAAGTATTTTCTCACAACAATGGAATAAGCAAAATGGTTCCTAAAAAAATGAACATGTCACTGAACTTATATGACTTGGTCATGACTTCTCCTACTCATAGAGATGCACTAGCTCAAGTGTTAACTTCTATTCCTATGAGCAGAGACATATCCACCTATAAAGAATCAATCCACTCTATCATTGAGTAATCTTCACTTAGAGAAAATAGACATTAACCCATGCTCAATTTCCATGATATTGAAGTGAAGATTAACTCTCAAAATGAAGAAGTGTTATCCACTCCTCTCCATACATGTTGGTAGGTACAAGGTTCATCGTATCCATGTGGATGATGGGGTGGCAACTGATGTGGTACCATTTTCCATCATTAACAAATTAGGTGTAACTAATGTGGCTTCAACTTGATCTTAGAAAGATCATGGTTAGCTAAACTTCACATGGTCTCATTTCCTATGCACCAATAGATCCAATTATCATACAAGAAAGTGGGAATTGTGATATGTGGAGACACTATATCGGTACCATTATTAACTATGTCAACATTGACCAAGGTTCAAAGGTGGAGTTTCAATAGGAAACTTCTAATGCTCAGACTAGGGCCATTGACAACAAGGACAATAACAATATTAGTAATATCAACTCTACAACATGGGGTGATCAACAAAAATGCATGCAACTTTCCATGTTAAACAAGACAAATGATAAGCACAAGATCATGCCAAAGGGACTCATTAATCTATTGAAGATCAATCAACAAGTTCATAGTAAATGGCTTATCCCTTCTTTTTTTAATGGTTAATTGTTTACCTTTATGATGTTATATCATGTTTCAATATTATCTCTAGCCTTATATGTTCTTTTGAGAGCATCTGATACTTGCCAATCAAGTATGCACCTTGACCCATTAAGGCCTAAAAATGGTGAAATTATGATCCACCAAGGCCCAAAACTGGTGAAATTATGGTCTTCTAGGGCCTAAAACTAGTAAATTAGTAGCCTCTATTCCTTTTATCTCTTCTATATTTACAATGTGACTTACTACACCTTGTTTTACACCTTTGCATTGCATCGTCAAACTTTGCTTCATGACTTTGCATTTTATAGTCATTTTAATAATAGCCTTTTATGCCAAAATTAAAAAACATAGAAAAATGTAAAACATGAAAATTGATCAAAAATTATCATCTTTAACAACATAAACTAGTGTACAAAGTTTCCACCATACTTTAGATTTACTCTCACACTTTAGACATAGTTTAAGATGGTCAACAAAGCTTACATACTACATAGCATATTTATATCATATGGGTGGCTTTTCACCAACTTTCTTAAGTTCAAATGATTGAAAAATTGACTAGTAGAATCCCAACAGCCTAGGGAATGAAATATGCCCAATATTTGGCCAAGTTTCAGCCCCTAAAAGCTGAATTCAAGCCTTTAAAGTTGGGTAGACTAAGGAACTATGCTAACTAGCATAGTTCTAGTGTAGTTACTGATATAGGTGGATTTTCACCAACTTCCTAGAGTCCAAATGACTCAAATATCAATTAGTCAAAGCCTAGAGTCCTAGGGTATGATATATGCCCAAGCTCAAGCCACTTTTTAGCCTCTAAAAGCTGAATTTAAGGCTTGAAAGTTAGGTGGACTAAGGAACTACATTGGCTAGCATAGTCCTAGTGTAATTACTCATATAGGTGGCTTTTCACTAGTTTCCTTGAGTCCAGTGACTCAAAAATAAACTAGTGGAAGCCTAGAGGCCTAGGGTATGACAGAATCCCAAGCACTAGCCACCTTTCAGCTCCTAAAAGTTAAATTCAAGCCTTGAAAACTAGGTAGACTAAGGAACTACACTAGTTAGTGTCATTACAGCATAGTTACTCATATAGGTGGCTTTTCACTCAAATATCAATTGGTCAATGACTAGAGGCCTAGGTTATGAAATAAGCCCAAGAATAAGCCACTATTTAGCCCCAAAAAGCTGAATTTAGGCCTTGAAAGTTAAGTAGACTAAGGAACTACGCTAGCCAACATAGTCCCAACGAAATTGCTCATATAGGTGTTTTTTCACCAAATTCCTTGAGTCTAAATGACTCAAAAATTAATTGCTGAAAGCTTAGAGGCTTAGGGTATGACATAAGTCCAAGAACTAGCCATTTTTTTGCCCCTAAAAGCTAAATTTAGGCCTTGAAAGTGAAGTAGACTAAGGAAATACATTGGCTAGCATAGTCCCAACGTAGTTGCTCATATATGTGGCTTTTCACCAACTTTCTTGAGTTCAAATGACTTAAAAATAGACTATTGGAATTGCATACACATAGGGCATGACATATGCTCAAGATCTAGCCACTTTTCAGCCACTAAAAGCTTAATTTAAGCCTTGCAAGTTGGGCAAACTAAGAAACTATGTTGGCCAGTGTAGTTGCTCATATAGGTGGCTTTCCACCAGATTTCTTGAGCCCAAATGACTCAAAAATCAACTGGTGGAAGCTTAGAGTCCTAGGTTATAACATAATCCCAAGCTCTAGCCATGTTTTAGCCCATAAAAGGTAAGTTTAGTCCTTGAAAGCTAGGCATAATAAGGAACTACGTTGGCTAGTGTAGTCCTAGCATAGTTGCTTATATAGATGGATTTTCAACCAACTTCCTTAAGTCCAAATGACTTAAAAATTGATTGGTGGAAGCCTAGAGGTATAGGGTATAACATAAGCCTAACCTCTATCCCTTTTTTAGCCCCTAAAAGCTAAATATAGGCCTTGAAAATTAGGTTGAACTGAGGAACTATGCTAGCCAGCGTAGTTACTCTTATAGGTGGCTTTTCAGTAGTTTTCTTAAGTCCAAATGACTCAACAATTGATTGGTAGAAGCCCATAGGCCTAGGGTATAACATATTCTTAATATAAGGTCACTTTTCAGCCCCTAAAAGCCTAATTTAGGCTTTTAAATCTAGGAAAATTGAGGAACTACGTTGACCAGTGTAGTTGCTCATATAGGTGACATATCACCAACTTCCTTGAGTCAATATGACTCACAAATTGACTAGTGAAAGCCTATAGGCCTAGGTCATTACATAATCCCAATATTTAGCCACTTTCCACCCCCAAAAAGCTAAATTCAGGCATTGAAAGCTAGGTAGACTAAGAAATGACATTGTCTAGCATAGTCCTAACATAATTGCTCATATAGGTGGCTTTTCACTAGCTTCTTTAAGTCTAAATAACTCAACAAAATAACTAGTTGAATACCATATTCCTAGGCTATAACATAATCCAAACCTTTAACCACTTTTCAACCCCTAAAAGCTAAATTCATGGCTTGAAAGCTAGGAAAACTAATGAACTATGTTGGCTAACATAATCCTAGTGTAGTTGCTCATATAGGTGGCTTTTCACTAGCTCCCTTGAGTTAAAATGGCTTTAAAATAAATTGGTGAAAGTTGAAATGCCTATTTCATGACATAAGCCCAAGATCTAGCCACTTTTTAGCCCCTAAAGACTAAATTCTAGCTTTGCAACCTAGGTAAACTGAGGAATGACATTGGCCAATGTAGTTCCATTGTAGATGCTCCATCAAAACCCAATAATAGGCCATAAACATGTCAACCTAACCTCCAAACTTATCATCCAAAATCCAATCCCTAACATGAGCCTCTAGTAGCTCCAAAACTTCATGAAACCCATGAAAAGATGTTAAAAATCATTTGTTTTAGATGAACTACACTAGGAGGCATCTCAACTATGCTAGCCAACATAGTCCTAGTGTAGTTGGCATGGGTTTGACAATCAAATATCTCAAATAACCTTCAAAATAACATTTTCCAACCTTTACACCTACCTAGAGCCTCTAATAACACTAAAATGTCAAATTTTGAAGCAAAAATAAGTCAAATCCCACTCCTACCTTGGAACTACATTGGGGATGACCCCAACTATGTTGGCTAGCATAGTCGTAGTGTATTTGGTTGGATTTTGAATACCAAATACTAAAAATGACCTTGAAAGTGACATATCCTAGCCTTCACACCTTCCCAAAGTCTTTGTGACTCTAAAATAACAAAAATAAAATAAAAACTAGTCAAAACACATCTCAACCTTAGAGCTATACTAGCTAGTGTAGTCCCAGCATAGTTGGTTGAATCAACTTTCCAATGCATCATCTTAACCCCAAAACCCTATCGAAGTCTCCAAAGACCACTAAACCTTGTAAACTAAGTCAAAAATGGCTAAAACATATCATACATCTCACACCTACACTATGACTATGTTAGCCAACATAGTCCAAGGGTGTATGGCCATATCTACACTCAAAAAATCATCAAAAATGATCATTTTGAGTCTAAACCCTAGCTATGAATACCAATAACCCTGGGAACCTAAGAACTTGGTTGATTGATCACAAAAACCAACCAAAAGCTAAGATTCACATGCAACTATGTTGGTGTAGACCAAGACTATGTTGGCCAGTGTAGTTCTAGCATAGTTCTTGCTCCAGCGTAGTTGTACTAACACCACAACACTCAAAATGACCTAAAACTTAATTTGAGAAGTCTAGAAACCCTAAAGCTAGCTATAGTTTGTCCTTTTTTTGACCATGAAAAGTCTAAATTTTGATCTAACTATGCTAAGGCCACCCCTAACTATGCTAGCTAGCATATTCATGGGGTATTGGTGTCAAAACATCACTTGCAATAGCTTATTTTAACCTCCAAAAGACCAGTTCAAACTTTTCAAGATCCTCTGTCACCCTAGGAAGCTAATGGAACACTAATTTCAACACTAGAAAATCACAAATCTATTTTTCTCATGGAACTATGTTGAGACTACACTGGCTAGTGTAGTTAGTAGTCTTGATGTCATTTGTGGCTTCTAGGAAGTCAAAACAATGCCAAAATTCACCAATCTCCAACCCCAGTCCACTGTGCTAGCCATATAGACCATCAAGACCCCAAAACTAACCATAACAAACCTTAGAACCAACATGTTAACACCAGCTATGCTCAAGAATATCCCAACTACACTGGCTAGCATACTTCCAATTGAGCTCTAATGTACTTATAAGAAAAGCTTCATTTTTTACTTCAAATAGTCTTGAAATGACCACACCAAGTGTCCAAACTCCCCCATCAACCCTGCAAACCTCCACTATGACCCACCAATCCTAAAATTGGCAAAATCTGACCCTAGTTAACCATAAATTGATCAAGTTTCACCATCTATCTTCCACCTTGACTAGTTTGACCTTGTTTCCTTGTAGCTCAACTTGATTTGACCTTCTTGCATAATCATGACCTTCATTGCCTTATCATTTAGTGTCATTTGGCTCTACACCCCTCATGTCCATAACATTTGATCCTATTAAACCTCATGTTTTTACCATATGGCACCATTTGTACTTTAGTTGGCTTAGTTTGGCTTCAATTAATGTCATGGAGAATCAATACAACTTTTTTTGACCTTACCCAACTTCATTTCATGAAATTTGGTTTGCATATAATCTTATTTGACCATCATTAAACCATTGTTTAGCCTTTGTTTCATACTATTTACTCTAACTTACCCCTTACGGCCTTTGTTAATAATGATTAAACTATGTTTGGCCTTTTCTCTAATGTGTTTTGACTCATATATGCATTATTATTAATGTATTTTACATTATTTTTACATTATTTAAAAATTTTATTACATAGGTGCTACATGATATGCTTATGTTGTCATGCAGGAATGAGTTAGGAGGATAAGGAAGCAAATTCAAATAGCCTTAAAGCCTACATAAACCCCTCTCATGATGTTGTTAGACCAACTTGATGTTACATACCCAAACCTTAAACCTCACAAATGTTCTACTATATAGCCTCAATGCCCTAAAGTAGCCTAATGACCATTGACCTCAAAGCTAGAGACATCATAGAGGATTCCTTAGTAAAAATTCCCATCTAAATCATAATGGTGAAGAAAAACACATAGGACCAAGTTCCTCACCAAAACCTAAGCTTGTTGATGACCTCATCAGGCCCTTGCAATGCAACATTAAAGCCATTACATAGCCCTAATTACATCTAACACTCACATGTTTTCTTGTAGTGTTGTTTATCATTGTTGACAGGTTGCAACGAATGACTAATGTCAATGACTTTGATGATCTACAATAAGTGAGCCTACATGATCTTTATCTCTATCTATCTCTCTTTCTCTTTCTCTCTCTCTCTCTCTTTCTTTGTTTGGCACAATGAATGAACTAAAAGTTTTATAAATCTAATGCACATTGCATATATCTCTCTAAGTTGCATTGACAATGGTAACCTATGATGGCTTGGTTTGTTGGTTGTTTCATATGATCCTATACATTATCTTGTAACAACATGTTTTCTTTGTCTTGCTTTGTTGTTCTCTTAGAGTTGTTCTTGCAAGATGAAGCTCGGATGTTATTGTGAAGGTGCAACTCACTATGGCAATAAGTTACCATATGACCTTGATGCATAAGATTTGGTTAGCTTGTCCTACCATGCCAAGAGTTCTTATTTCATATCACCCCCATTACCATCCTTGAGCCACTATCCCATAGCCTAATTATAATCTTCCATACCCTAAATAACAATGATGACTAATGTTTGACACTCATGCATTATGGCCATTTGGCATCTCCTTCATCATGCTCCACCATCAAGTCCATTGGATGTAACACATCTCATTCAATGAGAAAACCAAATCAAACCCAACTTTGGTAATGAAACATAATGAAGGCTTCACCCCACAAAAATAAAGAAGAAATGGGGAAGCAAATTTCCAAGAAGCCAAAAGGCCAATGAAGCCCAAAAAGACAAACCAATGGCTTCAAACATGCAAAGGGAGAAGTCTAATGGCTAAAGAAGCCTTGGAGCAAAGTGTTGGCTCCTCACGAAGTTACCAAGTGGCCAACACTTCGAAGCATGAAGTGCAAAAACCAAATCGATTAGCCAACATGTCAGTGCCATCACCATGATCATAATTGCCAACATTTGGAACTTGTTGTTGATCCTTATGACCATTTTCTCATGATCAAATATATATAGCCTTTAACCTCTATCACCTCATCATAATCTTATCTCATTGTCATAAGCACTCTTTGGCATGGTTTGATACTATAGAATCATGCATAAAAGAGGAAATGTCAATGATGAACCTACATTCATGTGAATGTCTCTTGGGTCCATCCTCAAAACATCAACAAAGAGAGGCCAATGAAACACCACCAAAAAATCTCATGTTACAACTTGTAAACCTAAACATTAAACTTGAGGTTGGAATTTTATTGTAAAATGTGAAGATTGTAATCCATGAGATGCAATTTCACATACTTTAACTTTTGGGATTGAAAAATGCCTCATAAGTTGTCATAGCCTCACTTCCCAGGTAAACAAAGTCATACCATATCTATATTTTGCCTTGGGAATGTTAAAATACCTTTTGGACTGCTAAAATTGACATTTTCATGGGTTTTTGTGAGGATATAGCCTCAACTATGTTGGAACCACCTATCCCTAGCATTGGTGGTATTGGACTTTCATTTTTCCAAAAAAAAAACCAACATAGTTGCCACAAAACCCAACATGGGTGTTACAAAGCTAGCATTAAAGTGGATAGGAATTTGGTTTCTTCATAAACTTCAACATTGTTCCAACAACTCTAGCAATGTTGGTGGGAGAAACCAGCATAGTTAGAAAAGTCTTTTTACTATTTATGGTAACAATTATGGTTTTGGTGCCTTGGGGGTATCAAAGCTTACCATAAATGAAAACTACACTAGAGTTAAAGGCTTATCACACTTGCACATGATTTCAATCTATCAACAATCATGGAAAGAAATTTGTAGTAATAAATTGAACATGACCAGCCTATTTAAACAAAAATTCCAACACTTTCAAAGGACATTTTTGGAAAATTGGCAGTTGGAAGAGCATTGGAGACTCTTAGTGCATTGCCTAATAACAAAAAGTCAAGAATTTTTCCACCATTTTTCAACTAACATAGTAGATCTGAGCCAAAGAACTAGATAAGAGTTTTAGAAGTTGGAGCTTGGAAGCACCTAGATCATGAGGCTAACCATAGAACATAACTCGTCAGCTTCAATAGACTTCAGGCTTCATCGATGTAACTCCTTGTGCATTCAAGAAAATACACACTTGTACATCATTTGAACTCTATTTTATCATTAATTCCATTATTTTAATAAAATACATAGTTTATTTATTTGTGCAAGTTAATCATTTGAATATTACAAGTTCATTTTGTGTATTTTCTCTAGTTTCAAATCTATAAATCTTTAAAATTGATTCACACATGTTTATAATTTCTAAGTCCTTAGGTGATCAAAAAGATCATCCAAGGTGCTTTGGATCCTATTTTCTAAGGTCCTTTGAATTTGAATTTAAACTATTTCATCTAAATTTTTGATTTTCCAGCAATTGAATTTTTCAAGCATTATAGGACACATTATTTGAAAAGACATGTTGGGATTGTTTACCTAAGAGAGAGTTTATGGAGATCCTCTTCTCATCATCCTAGTTGTTTGTTAGGTAAATGTTCCTATTCTAGATCTACCTCCTCTTAAAGGGAAGAAAGTTCTTGCAGAGTTCTCCAAGAAAAGAAGTATAACTCTTGATGATACTAAAGTTCTAACTTCTCCACCTTAGAAGCAAAAATGAAGTAAGCAACATCTTCATCTAGCGCCTCTCCTCAGCTAAGGAGATCTAAGTCTATAAGTGCATAAACACGGTCTACCATAATGAAGATCCTGAAGATCATTGGCAAAACCTTATGGAAGATTGGATAGAATCTCTCTTACCTTCATAAGAGAATAAATCCATTAAGCCTTCCCCCTCCTATAGATGGTCAACAATTTACGGAGATCAGTACTTCTCATTGGATTGATAGTGATGAAGATATACCTACCCTAGCCAGACATTCTGTAGCATCAGGGCCATCATAAGGATATTATTCAAGTAATTCATGAGATTCATAGGATCTTGCAACACCTCCAACTCATGCCCAAGGGAAGTCCTTTCATCACATCACATAATTTGGACCAAGTTCATTTGTGTAGGGGGAGTCTTTTGAAAGACTCTCCAAGTGTTTTAGAAGTGAGGATGCTTCATAGTCCTTTGAGTAGTAAGCAATAGAGAGCATTTTTTGTATAGTAGCTTCCAAGACTTACCAATGAAAGGGTACTTCCTCATCTTGCTAGTAGGCTCCATCTCATCCTCTTCATCATCATAGTTTTAGATGAAGCTTCAACCCTAAAGAGCTCATGTAGTTGTATCTTCTCATAATGATGATGAATAGCATGTCTTCCATTATAGAACTAGTAGTGATGATAATAAGCAAGAGACATATCAACCCACTCATGCAACTTTAGACTTCAATGAGGATGATGATGATATAGAGGTTAGTGGTTAGGGAATTCTTATGATTCCCTCATTTTGGATGATGTCCAAAAAGGGGGAGAGTTATATGATATGTAATGGTTGTTTAGTTTGGAACATGTTATGGTGTGTATGGTATCTGATGTATAATGCCATGCTATGTACATTTTTATTATTGGCTATCTAACTTTGTATGATATACCTTTGGAGAGAGACTATGAAGTGTTAAGTGAATGTCAACTATATTTTAAGGTTATGGATTATGCTTGTATTATGAATAGATATGGGTAGTTTTTGATATTTTTATTTTCATCTATTGCTCTCTTATGGTTGTGGCCAATAGATATGTATCCATTAATTACTTTATCTCATTTTCCTTTTGTCTTTCCTGCTATCATAAGATTTTTTTCATATATATACAACTGTGCTTTAATTATTTATCACATAATGCTATGTTATTATGCTAACCCATTTTCTCAAGTATTTGACATCACCAAAAAGGAGAAGATTGTTGACCTTTTGGTATGTCAAAACCTTGTAAAATGGAGAATGTGCAAAATGTGCTTGTTGAAATCTTATAAGACTTGGAAAGACAAGAGCAAGATGATAGGAGAATTGTGAGATTGGGACAAGGGCTTAGATGGTGTCAAGATATGAATTCAAGATAAGAGCTTAGATGTGTCAATAAGAGATTGAGACAAAGAGGAAGTTAAGATCAAGATGAGAGTTGAGTTGTCAATTTGAGATGACAAAGCCTCAACTAGAAAATAAAGATGAAATATGTCAAGGATATACAAAGGCTAGAAGAAGATGCTTTAGCAATTGCTAAGATGTCCCAAAATAATTACAGATGTCCTAGAGGGAACAGCCTAGTTTTAGGCTAGACATTCAACAAAAATAGTAGAAGTACTAATTGTTCTTGAGATGTCACAACTAGAACATCCCATGTGATATGCTTCAATTTCTAGTAAAACATCCCACCTACAAGAATATAACATTAGTGAGACATCCCAAGCTCAAATGAGACATTCCCACTAGCTATTACACAAATCCCAATGGTTATTTGACAAGGATATCGGCTATAAAACAAATAATATCTTTGGAAAAAAGAACTATTCATATGAATATTCCTTCATTGTATACATCTTGTGAATTGATTTTTCATTCAATTCTCTATCTTTTGTAAGTTGTATTTTTTTATTGTAAGATCCTTAAAGCAAGGAATTTGTTAAGTGTAGTTGCATTCTCTCCTTAACTCTATTTCTTCCTTTGTAAGCCCTATGGGGTTGATGTGCTTCTTGCGAGAAGGAATTCATTGAGCTTGTAAAGACCTTGCAAAGTTAAGTATATTTATTAAGAGAAAACACTCTATGAAAAGCTCACATTATTCTAAAGGTTGTGGGATTCTTGAAACTACATTTTGAGCTTATTGGCATCTTGAGGTGTTGAGTGTGTTTCTTAAGTGAAAATAGTCCTTATGGAGCTAAAACTTTATAAAGGTTGTGGTATCCTTAAAATTACATTTTTTAAGGAACAAAGTCCAAAGGTGTGCAAGGATTCTACCCTCCAAGTGTGGAAGTACCCAAGTTGGGGAACCATGTAAATTTATTGCAATTTTGTATTTGAATTGGTGGGACTTATTTAACACTTTTTCTAAGTTCTTATTCCTTAGTTACTATAAAATTAGTATTAGAGTGTAAGATTGATGATAATTGACTCAAGAAAATATATCCTCTATACATCAACTCATAAGAAATTCACTCATCTTCAACTTCATTTTGATTTGTAAATTTGTTGATTTTATTATTCATGATAAATTAGGATTTGATTATCCTTCTTTTGGTCATCTTTGATGATCAATTAAATTACATATTGGAAATTTATGTTGTTTCAAATACCCACTAGCCTTCTCTAGTTAGGATTGTTTACCTTTTGGTATGTCAAAACCTTGGAAAATGTGAAAAATGTGCTTTTAGATCTTGCAAAACTAGGAAAGAATTAAGACAATATCATGACAAAAGCATGATTTGATTAGGACAAGAACTTAATGAGATTGAGACAAGAAGCATTGTGACATCGAGACAAAGATCAAGTTGAGACCAAGATGAGAGCTAAGTTGTTAATCTAAGGTGACAGTGTCTTAACCAAAATCACAAAAGTTTGAAGAAATCACAAGCATGCATGAAGCCTAGAAGTCAAAAGAAAGTGTTTGAGTATCTACCAAGATGTCCCAAAAGATCAACATACATCCTAGTGACAAAGCTCAGGTTTTAGATGAGAATCCAACAAAATGGTAGACATCCCAATTATTCTTGAGACATCCTAGATGGAACATCCCACGTGAGACATCCCAATTTCTAGTAGGAAGTCCCACCTGTAAGCACAAAAATTTAGTAGGATGTCCCAAGCTTTAATGAGAAATTCCATCTATTCATTTTCTAACCATTACATGAATTCCAATCATTATTTTACTAGGATAGAGGCTATAAAAGAAATAATATCTTAGTAAAAATGATAAGCACTATTCATACGAATATTTCTTCATTATATACATCTTGTGAATTAATTTTTCCTTTAACTCTCCATATTTTATGGGTTTTATATTGTATTGTGAGATCCTGAAAGAAAGGAATTTGTAAAGTATAGTTACATTCTCTCCTTAATTCTATTTCTTCCTTTGTAAGCTTTGTGGGATTAATGTTCCTCTTACATGAAGGCATCCATTAAGCTTATCATGATCTTACAAGATTGAGTGTGTTTCTCAAGAGAAAACCCTCTATGCAGAGCTCACATCATTGTAAAGTTTGTGGGATTCTTGAAACCACATTTTGAGCTTGTTGGAACTTTGTGAAGTTGAGTATGTTTCTTGAGAGAAAATACTTCTTTCAAAGACCAAACTTTGTAAAGGTTGTGGTGTTCTTAAAATCACATTTTGATGAAAAAAAAGCCCATAGGTGTGCAAGGATTCTACCCGTCAAGTGTGGAAGTACCCAAGTTGGGGAACCACATGCATCTAGTATTAATTTTAATTATCTTGGTTTTTGAATTAGTAGAACTAATTCAACCCCCCTTCTAAGTTCTCAATCATCAAGTGGTGTTGAAGCCAAGTCCTTCCAATTTTGATTGGAATAACTAAGGAGTGGACTATGAAGGGATCCTATTTCATCAAGCCACTAATGTTAGATGGGTTCAAATTCATAAATTGGGAAGCTAGAATGTAGGGGCTCATTGAATTCATCTTGGAAAATTACACTTGGTACATATACTACAAAGGTATGGTAAGAGGTAAGCAATGTAACAATTTTGATCATGCTATCTCCTCTGCAAACATTGAATATGTGATAGAAGAGGTCACATGATCTTCAAAGGTCATTATACTTGCAGGTTATAAGAAGAAGAGTCTAGTGAATAAATAATAATTTTCAACATCTATACAAGCTAGAATGATGAGGAAGAAATTAGTTATACAACTAAAGATTCTCATCATTTATTCCTAGCCTTTGCAAATCAAAAACCTATCAATGAGTCAATATTTAATGTTGGAGTTAAAGAAGATGAGATCAATTTTGAAGAAAGGTATGAGCTACTTTGTAATGAGGTAATTTCCTTTTAAAACCAATGCTTCAAAATGAAAGAAATGTTACATGATAAGGAAATAAACATAGCATAACTTAATTCTTATTGTTTATATCTTAAGAAGAAAAACTCAAATCTAACGACTAAGGTTTGAAAGCAAACAAGTGTTGTTGAGTAGACTAATAAGGAATTATCAAATGTAAACCTTAGCTATGAAATAAAAATTTAAAATAAAAAGATAGATCAAAATAAAAGCTATCCTTACATCAAAGCATCATCAAGTTTTGTGAAACACTCTCCCAAGTTCAATCATTTAACTAAATTTAAGAAAATGATTTGTTTCTATTACAGAAAAACTAGACATATTCAATCTTTCTATTATTTATGATTGAAATACTATACTTGGTCTTATCCAAAACATGCAAGAAAAGATGTGTTGCAAGAAAAGAAATTTTTGAAGTAAAAATATAAGAGTTCTTGAAAAGGGATGATTATACAAGTTGCACTCTCTTTTATAAAAAGGAGTACTTGGTACATCGACAATGGATGTTCAAGACATATGATAGGAGACAAATCTTAATTTGTATATTTCTTAAATTAGAACTGTCAAATTATCACCTTTGGAGATGACACAAAAGCTCAAATTATAGGTATTTTTACCATTGAAGGTAAGGATCAACCAACTATTAATCAAGTATTTTTTGTTCAAAGTCTTAAACATAATATTCTTAGTGTTAGTCAACTTTGTGATTTAAATTTTGATGTTACCTTCTCTAAAGATACTTGTAAAGTAAGAGATTCACTATCTAGAACTATTGTTATAAAAGGAAACAAAAAAGAAAATTTTTATACCACCGTTTTTGGAGATAACCCTAACCTTGAATCCAAGTGTTTGATTAGCAATACAAGTGATGTTCATATGTGGCATAGGAAACTAGGTCATATCAATAAAGACATTCTTCAAACTCTTGTCTCAAAAGATATGGTTTGAGGGCTACCCAAACTCAAGGATTTATTCTTAAATACTTGTGAGGCTTGTCAAAAAGAAAATTAAAAAGGTTAAGGTTTGATAAGAAAAATTGCATCTCTACCTCTCATCTTTTAGAATTACTTGACATGGACTTGGTTGGTCTCTCTTAATCTCTTATTCTAAAAAAGAAAAGGTATTTTTTAACTATTGTTGATGATTTCTCTTGTTTCACTAGGGTTTCTTTCTTATATCACAAAGATGAAGCTTTTGATTATTTCATGAGAATTTATAATCAGATATAGAATAAAAAGGAATATGGTATTAAAGTGATGAGAAGAGACAATGAGGGAGAGTTCAAAAATTCAAAGTTTAAGCAATACTATCAAATGAATGACATATTACATCAATTTTCTACTCCTAGGACTCCTCAACAAAATGGTGTTGAAGAAAGAAAAAATAGGATCTTGAATGAAGTAGGGAGAACTATGTTGAAGGACAAAAACATTCGCTATCACTTTTGGACAAAAGCGATCAATGCAGCATGCTACATCTTCAATAGAGCTTTAGTAAGAAGATTCACTATTAAAACTCCTTATAAATTATGGACTAGTAGAAAACCATTAGTTGGTTATTTTCATGTTTTTGGTTCGAAATGCTATATTCTAAATGACAAAGATGCTCTAAGAAAATTTGATTCCAAAACCAATGAGGGAATCTTTCTAGGATATTCAACTATTAGTAGGCCTTACCAACTATTTACCAAAAGAACTATCACTATGGAGGAAACTATACATGTTAAAATAGATGATAAAAATGGTTCAAATCTACATTCTAATGATGAGGAATCCAAAATAAATCTAACACTCATCTCATATGAATGAATAAAGACTTTCAAGTAGGAAGTAAGCATGAAAATACTTCTCCAATGCAATACAAAATGCCTAGACTTTGTAGATCATAATTTCTCAATAACATCATTGGGAAAGTGAAAGATAGAATTTGAACAAGGATCTAAACAAAAGAAATATGTGCATATGTTGCATATATTTCACAACTTAAGCCCAACAATTTTAAAGAGGCAGAAAGAAAGAAAGGATGAATTTCAACCATTTAAGAGGAACTAAATCAATTCATTAGAAATGATATGTGGGAACTCACTCCTAAACCTAATCACAAGTAGATTATTAGAACAAAATAAGGTTTTAAGAACAAGCAGTATGAACATGAAAACATTATTAAGAACAAATCTAGGTTAGTTGCCAAAAGATACAATCAACAAGGGGGAATTGATTTTGATGAAACCTTTTCTCTTGTGGTCAAACTTGAGTTAATCAAACTTCTTTTATCCTATGCAAGTATTAAAAGCATCAATTTGTACTAAATGAAGAGTACATTTTTGAATGGAACTATTCAAGAGGAAGTATATGTTGAGCAACCTAAAGGATTTGTTGATCCTATTCATCCAGATTATGTTTTCAAACTAAAGAAGGCTTTCTATGAGCTTTCTATGATTTCAAAAGAGGTAGGACATATGTTACTTTTTTTCTTAAATGAGAAGGTAAAGATTTAGTCATTATGAAAATTTATGTAGATGATATTATATCTAGAGCTACTAACGAGATTTTATGTAAGAAGTTTTCAGATCTTGTACAAACAAAATTTGAAATGAGCATGATTAGAGAACTCAAAAACTTCCTTGGATTTCAACTCAACCAAACTAAAGATGGAACTTTCATTTGAAAAATAAAATACATCAAAGGTCTATTACAAAGATTCAATTTAGCTTATGTAAAAGCATAAATAACGCCTATGGCTACAAACTTCAAGCTTAACAAAAATTAATAAGGAAAATCTATTAATCTAAAGCTTTATAGAGGTATGATTAGTAGCTTACTTTGATGAATTGCCAGTAGACCTAAAATAGCTTTAAGTATTGGAATATGCATCACGTATCAAGCTAATCCTTAAGAATCACATTTAAAAGCTATTAAATAAATTTTTCATTATTTAAAAAGTACTACTGACTAGGGACTTTTGTATTAAAAGGACTCCTCACTTGATATTGTTGGGTATTGTGATGCAAATTGGGTAGGCTATATAGATTATCAACAAAAAACAAGTGGAAGTTACTTTTTTCTATGAATAAGTATTGTCTCTTGGGCAACAAAGATGCAAACATCTACAACACTTTCAATGATGGAAGTAGAGTATATTTTAGCTATGAGTTTTTATGCACAAATTCTATTGATGTAGGAAACTCTCAAGAATCTAGGAACCCAATCATATGACATCCCTATCTTTTGTGTTAACAATAGTACTATCAATATGATGAAGAACCTTGTTCAACATTCTCATACAAAGCATATTAAAATTCAGCATCACTTTATTAGAGAACATACTCAACTAGGTCATATTTGTGGAATATGATGACTAGATGTTTCAAAAAAGAATTAAATAGATCTCATTCTTATATCTATATTAAATAAAATAATATCCTATTCATATCATTCTTATCTAATCCCATGATTAGTTCATCCCTTATTAAGAAGATCCTTAAAAGAGATAATAAGGATCATCCCCATGATTTCCTAAATTCATGCTTACCTCTCCAAATCTATTCATGGGAGATTAAGATCTATATAATTATAGCATCACATATTCATAAGTAAGAGAATTTAAGAGATTTTTACAAGAGTGTGTTTGTTCTAACTAATTTCCTTATTTCCTTTTAGCTTAGATCATAGATCCAAGGTCCTTTAGGCTATTCATTTTATATTAAAGTAGGTTAGTTCAAATTCTTAATAATAGATCTCTCTAGAATGATCCAAAATCATAGATTCGTGTCTCTCCAAGTTTCTATTTTCAATGAAGAGAATTATGAGTATTGGGCAATCAAGATGCAGACATTTTTGATCTCACAAGATTTGTGAGATTCTATTGAAAATGGATTCAAAGATGTTGATCAAACAACATTTCAAGCCTTAAAGGAAGAACAAAATAATGAATTCAATGAGCTTCACAAGAAAGATTCAAAAGCATTATTCATCATTCAATCTAGAAAGATTAAAAAAAAGCATTATTCATCATTCAATCTATGTTATATGTAACAATCTTTCCCAAAATTGTCATGCATCGAATTAGCAAAGCTACATGGGATGCACTAAATATTACATATAAGGGATCATTAAAAGTTCATGTTGTCAAGTTACAAGTATTAAGGAAAGATTTTGAATCTTTGTGCATGCTAGATTCAGAGAATATTGATAAATACATCATCTGATTTCAACAAGTTTTAAATGGACTCAAGTCTTATAGAGAAATGCTTTAGGAAAGGTGTGTTATTGAAAAGATCCTTCAAAGTATAACTAGATGATATGATCCCATCATCATGGCTATTGAAGAAGTAATAAATCTTGATAAGATGACCATGGTTGAGCTCATAGGAAGCTTGAGGACATATGAGCAAAGGATTTTTGATCATGAAGATTCAACAAAAAATGCATTTCAAGCATAATTTTAGAGAACATACAATCAAAATCAACATCAATATCAAAGATCATGAGGTGGGTCCTCATTCAAAGGATGTGGATGTGGTCACAGAAAATCCAGAGGCTAAGGTCATGGAAGATCAAATTAATTAAAGGAAGATAAGCATTATGATTTCTATGGTACCAACACCCACAATACTCCTGAGTGCTGGTCAAGAAAGAAGTATGAAAAGAAGGGCAAAGTAAAAATTGTAGAACATGAAGATTAACAAAAGGATCAAAACAAAGGATGAACAATTACTTTATATTGAAAATGAGGAAGATCAACCCCTGATCTCTACAAAGGTATGAAATGCTAGCAACAACAAAAATATTTGCTATGTTGATAGTGGGTGTAGTAATCACGTGATAGGGAATAAGAAATTATTCTCAAGTTTAGAAAAATATGATGAAAAGGTAACTATAGGTAATGGGAATAATTTAACCATTAGCAAGATTGGATTGCTTGCCTTCACAACAACTCAAGATAACAAATATGTTATTTCCCATATCTATTTTATTTCAAATCTTTCAAAGAATTTATTAAGTGAGGGGTTAATATGTCACAATGAGTATCATGTTGAATTTGAAAAAGATGTTTGTGAAATCTCTAAGACAAATGATGACAAAGGTATTGCCATTATTCCCATTAGCAAAAAATATATGTATAAGCTACATATGTAGAAGGATGTTCACTGGTTCACTATCACAAAAGACATGTCATGGTTATGACATGTTCAGTTAGGACAGCTCAACTTTGGCTCAATGGACCACATGCAAAAAGGAAAAATTGTAAGAGGTATGCCAAAATTTTCTTGGCCAAATAATCATGATTGTGGCATATGTCAACTAAGAAAAATTAGAAGGTTGTCATTTCTTAGGAAAGAACATAGATGTCAAGAAAAATTAGATCTAGTTTATATGGATTTATGCAGTCCATGCAAACATTAAGCCTAGGTAAAAGTTTATATATGTTGATCATAGCATATTACTTTTCAATATTTTTTTGGGGTTATTTTATGAAATTAAAAGGTCAAAAAATGGGATTGTTTAAAGAATTCAAGGTGGAAGTAGAAAAAAAAAGTGGCAATACAATTAAAAAAATCCAAATAAATCCTGGTGGTGAATTTTTATCAAATGAATTTGATGAATTTTGCAATAAAATGGGATTATTCATCAAACTACCACATCATTTACTCCTCAAAAAAATGTAATAGCATAGAGGAAAAATAGGACTATGGTTGAAATGGCAAGGTGTTTGCTTCAAATGTCAAGTTTAGAAAATAATTTTTGGGTAGAAGCATGTGCAAAAGTAATTTACATTTTAAATAGGGTACCATCAAGGTCAATTCAAGATAAAACATTGTATGAATTATGCTATGGATATTCCTCCAATATTTATCATTTTAAAATTTTTGGTTCACCTTGCTATGTTCAAATTCCAATACAAAACAGATAAGATTTAGATCAAAAGTCAAGGCAATGCATTTTTATTTGGTATTGTGCCAACACCAAAGGTTATAGATATGATCTTGAAAATAAAAAGGTGGTGGAATCACAAGATGTAATGTTTAAAAAAGATGATGTTCATACACTTGCATAGTGGATAGAAAATTATTGCAATACAAAAGACATTAGTAAATTTTAAAATTGTGCTTTCATGAAGCCAAATTTTTTGTAGAATACAAACACTTTATGCTCTTGGTCCAAGGTTGGATATTCCATCACTGCTTCTTCAACACCCATTATTTTCTAAAACTCTAGGTAGACATTCTCTCCTCCACTATGATAGCCTTCAACTCCATTTGATGATCAAATTAATGTTTGTCCACCATGTGCAGTAGTTGTTACACATCCTCATATTTCAAACTATCCACCAAAAGAATCTAATATAGCAACAACATCTCACCAATGTGCTACAACAACATTTTCAAAATAGCAAAATTAAAATCATCCTACCCAAATTATTTCTCCTGTGAATCATCTCTCAATAATTTTTGCATCCAATCTTCATCTAGTCTAATCTTCAGTAGTAACCAGCATTCAGTCCTTGCCTTCCCTTTTTCTATATCAAGATAATCTAGCATTTAGTCCTTGCCTTTCCTTTTTTTGTATCAAGATAATCTTTCTTCCATGAATTATCCATAATTTTCTCTAAATCCCCTGCTTCCATATTTATCATCTATCCAAAGCTCTTCCATCAAAGCACAATACAAGCCCACTAATTTCTCTTACTCTTCTATCCACTTCAATTTCCCTAGTTCCCTGATGCCTCCACCGCTAATTGTTCCTGGAACACCTACTACTCCTTCAACTAATTCTTTGCAAATCCCACCTACATCTTAGCTGGATACCTATCAACCAACCTTCCAAATGTTGGACTCCCAATTTCATCAATGCATCATTGGCAATCACTTTCAGGAGGACAATGCTCAGCCAGCCTAGGACATGGAACCTATTGTAGATGTTCTCTTCAATGCCATGGATAATGAATTTTTTATGTTGTTTACATCAATGGAAGGGACTACTAATGGATTGATGGAACCCTCTACCATCATCAAAGCTATGCTAAATGAATGCTAGATTAATGCCATGAAAAAAAGAGCTACAACAAATTCACAAAAACAACACTTGGAGCCTTATTCCTCATCCATATGGTAAGCCTCTTATCAAGTTAAAATGGATGTTTAAAATTAAAAGAAATTAGTATGATGAAGTAGACAAATTCAAGGCTCGTCTTGTTGCCAAAGGATATCTCCAATAGCAACGTAGAGATTTTGATGATAGTTTTGCTTCTATTTCATTGATGTAATAGTGTGAATTTTTCTTGCTATTGTTGCTCAGGCTAGTCATGCCATTTATCAACTAGATGTGGCATTTGCATTTCTCAATGGATTTTTTAATGAATAAGTTTATGTGGAGCAACCATCAGGTTTCGTTGATGAAGAAAAGAAGAATCAAGTATTATATGGGCTTAAGAAAGCTCCACATGCATGGTATGCACTTATTCATGCATTTTTCATGCATGAAGGCTTCATCAATCTTCAATCCCAAACAACTATATATAAAAAGATATATGGTGAGGATTAAATTTTTGTTTGTTTATATGTGGATGACATAATCTATTTTTCATCTACAACTACAAAAGGAAATAATTTTCTCAATGTTATGAAAAATGAATTTGAGATGTCTAGTCTATGGAAGATGTCATATTTTCTGGGTTTTCAAGTTGTCCAAAGACCAAAATCAATTTCCATATGCCAAATGAAATTTTTCCAATCCTTGATTGAGAAATTTGCAATGATTAATTGTAATCCCTCAAATACACCACTCTCCCTTGGTATAAAACTTACCAAGGATGACACATCCTCATCCTTCAATTCTTCATTATAGTATTTCCCTCTTGTTAGTCTCATGTATCTTTTCAATACCCATCCAAACATCCAATTTTTTGTAAATTACCTCTCTCAGTTTATGCAAAATCCACATGAATCACATTGGAAAGCTACAAAGCAAATTTTGTAATACTTTAAAACTACGACAGATTATGGGATCACATTTCATCAACATAGAAATTTCAACATATGGGGATACACTAATGTAAACTAGGAAGGCAACCTTAAAGAACGTAAATAAACTTTTGGTTTTTGTTTTTCCTTTGGACCTTCTCTCATCTCTTGGGGATTAAATAAAATAACTACAATCATCCTCTCAAAAATAGAATTAGAATACATAGCTACATCTAACACTACTACTTAGGCCATATGGATCCACTCCATTTTCACTAAAATGGGATATAAATTTGAACCTCCTATTTATTTATACTATGATAGCACAAGTGCTATTGCTATGAAACACAATCCTATTCATCATGGGCATTCCAAACACATAGATATCAAGCATCATCATCTCAAAAGCTTAATCCAAGACAACATACTTTGCATGGAACATTATGGGACTGAAGCACAAATGATTGATATTTTTATCAAGATTCTAAGCTATGAGAAGTTTGAATCTTTTGAAGACTTCCTTGGAGTAGAACCTCTTACCATCATTGGGAAAGGGGGGAGTTTGTGAGATATGATGACTAAATGTTTCACAAAAGAATTAGATAGATCTCATCTATAAATCTATATTAAATAAGATGAAATCCTATTCATATAATTTCTCTATAATCCCATGATTAGTTCATCCCTTATTAAGAAGATTCTTAAATGAGATGATAAGGATCATCCCCATGATTTCCTATATTCATGCTTATCTCTCCAAATCTATTCTTGGGAGATTAAGGCCTATATAATTATAGCAACACATATTTATTAGTAAGAGAATTTAAGAGAGTTTCACAAGAGTGTATTTTTTTCTAACTAAGTTCCTTATTTTCTTTTAGCTTAGATCATACCCTTTAGGTTTTTTTAATATTAATTTATAGTTTATTGGGAAAGCTTATCAACTTAGTGATGCTTCACCAAGCCTCTTCATGAAAGAAGACTTGTTGCTCTCTATAAAGGCATGGGTATAGGATCCTCTCCTATTACGTAAGAGATACTTATCTTTTCTTAATATTTGCAAAATTTAAAAACCAAACCTATATATATATAATAAAAACTATAAAAATATTAAGGAGAGCTCATATTTAGGGGAATTTTCCAAAGGAAACTTCTTTTTAGTGCTATCCAAAAAGGAGAAATATGATTTATGTTGTTTTGTACTATGCTATCCCATTTTCTCAAGTTTTGGACATCACCAAAAAGAGGAAGATTGTTGAACTTTTGGTATGTCAAAACCTTGAAAAATGAAGAATGTGAAAAATGTGCTTGTGGATCTTTCAAGACTAGGAAATGACTAAGTTAAGATCATGTCAAAATCATGATGTGATTAGGACAAGAATTTAATGAAATCAAGACAAAGAAAATTGTGAGATTGGGATAAAGAGAAAGTTGAAAACAATATGAAAGCTAAGTTATCAATTTGAGGTGATGAAGTCTCAACCAAAATTACAAGAGTTTGAAAAATCACAAGGATGTAAAAGGCCTAGAAGTCAAAGGAAAGTGTTCCAGTATTTGCCAACAGGTCATAAAAGATCAATAAACATCCCAGTGGCAGAGCTCAAGTTTCAAGCCAAACATCCTACAAAAATAGCAGATGTCCCAATTGCTCTTAAGACGTACCAACTAGAACATCCAATGTGAGATGTCCCAATTTCTAGTAAGACATTCCACCTGCAAGCACATAAGTTTAGTAGGTTGTCCCAACTAGCTATTTTCTAGCTATTGTACGAATTCCAACAGATATTTGGCTAGGATGAAGGCTATAAAAGAAATAATATCTCAATGAAAATGATAAGCACTATTCATACAAATATTCCTTCATTGTATACATCTTGTGAATTAATTTTTTTTTCAATTCTCTATCTTTTGTAAGTTATATTTTGTTTTGTGAGATCCTCAAAGCAAGGAATTTGTAAAGTATAGTTACATTCTCTCCTTAATTCTATTTCTTCCTTTATAAGCTTTGCAGGGTTGATGTGCTTCTTGCGAAAGGCATCCATTGAGCTTGTCAGGATCTTATGGGGTTAAGTGTGTTTCTTAAGAGAAAATACTCCATGTGGAACTAACATCATTGCAAAGGTTGTGGGATCTTTAAAACCATATTTTGAGCTTGTTGGAACCTTGTAGGCTTGATTGTGTTTCTTGAGAGAAAGCACTCTTTATGAAGCTCAAACTTTATAAAGGTTATGGTGTTCTTAAAACCACATTTTTTAAGAAAAAAAGTTTGGAGGTGTATAAGGATTTTACCCTTCAAGTGTGAAAGTACCCAAGATTGGGAACCATGTACATATGGTTGCAAATTTAGTTATCTTGGTTGCTCAAATTAGTGGAACTTATTCAACCCTCCTAAATTCTCAATCCTCAAGGATTTATGGGAACTTTGTTTATCCTATTTTTTATTTTTGTATATCTTGATGCATCTAAGTGGATACTTCAATTTTGATTGTGGGTACTCTTAATTCTTTCGAAATTTCTTGTGGGTATTTGTGTCATTTTTCTTGTAGGTCCATTTGGTCATGGCATCCAAAAAGAAATTATTCTAGGGCTCATCCAAGGACATGGAAGATTTGAGAGATGATCTCAATATATTTTTTAACCAAATGAAAAATCTTAAAGAAAAGAAAGGTTATCCTCCAACACCAAGGGATTCCAAGCAAGATGTCAACTTATAATTTTCTTCACCAAGAACTTCTTTAATAAGGGAATCATGCATGCCAGACCTTAAAGATAACATTCCTTTTCAAGATGAAAACATAGGAAAATATGAGAAATATGATGAAAACCCTCATTCTTCAATTATTAAGTGAATATCTCATAGATTCTAATTTCTAGGACTAAGGAATAATGGATCTGACTATAGATCTCAAAGAAATCCTAAAAAGGAAATGGAGATCACTCTTAAAAAGGTTTATAGGCATGTCTTAAGAATTCCTTATGTAAAATTGAAAACTTTCAATGGAATGGAATTCACTAAGTCTTTTCTTTCTTAGCTAAATATCTTGAACAATTACTTTTAACTTGAAGATGTGGAAGACCATCAAAAAGTGATATATGTTGAGAAAAAACTTAAGGGCATGGCATAAATTTGGTTGGACAAAGATAGTCATTCTTACCTTGTAAGTAATAGTGGTCCTATCAAAGATTGGTTCCTAATGCAGTTCATGCTCAAATAAAAATTTGAAAAGTTCCACCATTAGCAAGAGGTGATTCAAATATTGAAATAACTAATGTAAGGTGATAAGAGTATCAAGAACTTTACATAAATTTTTTCAAAGCCTTCCAATAGGCCAAATTTTATTGGGATGAATATGAGAAAGCATTCAATTTTTAATGAGGATTAAAGAAGTATCAATAAGATCCTACATTTTATGAGTCTCAAATGCTAGATAAGGCTTTTGAACTAGCTATTAAAGTTAAAAAGAAACTTCAAGGCTTTAATAGAGGTTTCAAATATTCTATGGAAAAGGACTTTAAATCTACTAAAGATGAGAAGGAGAAAATAAGAGGAAAAACATCAAAGAAGAGACAAATGAAAAGCAAGAGAAATCTAAGAAGGACCAAGATTTGAAGAAGAAATGCACTAAGTAAGTGAAGCATTAAATGAATTTCTAGGATTCCAAACTTCAATGCTTAATTTATGGTGAGATGAAACATAAGGAATAGAAATGAAAAAAGATAAAGGTTTTCAAGAGTAATAACTCCAAACATTGGAGAATGGAGAGTCCACCAATGAAGGTAATCCTCATGCTTTCATGATAAAAGCTATGACTAAAATTAATTCTTACACTTTCATGGGAAATATGAATGTTAGTGAAGATCCTATGAGGAATATGCTCTTTAGGGCTAGATGTCATAATAATGACAAATGGGTAAATAGTTTGATAAATGATGATGCCAAAGAAAATGTGATTTCTTCTAAGACTATTACTGAACTTGGCTTTAAGACCTTTCCACATCCTAGGTCCTATAAAGTTCATTGGCTTTCAAAAGATAATTTTCAAGAAGTGAAGGAGATGTGTATTACTTCTTTCAAGATTTTTTCCTTTAAAGAAAAAGAATATTATGCATTGTTCCAATTGATTGTGCTTGTGTTATTTTGGCAAGACCTTGAAATTCCCACAACTAGGCTTCTATTGATGAATCAAGAAATGTTTGGTTAGTACCAAGGAAATATGGGATACATGATTTAATTCCTATGACTTCATAGTACTACTATAAAAATATCCCTACAAATGCAACATTAATCTCGCTAAGTGTGCAAGAATATCTACAAGCATATGAAGAAGATAGACATAGTTTTTTCATCATGTCTACACTTTTAGTAAGTAAAGAAAAACCTCCAAATGAACTTCCTCCAATGATGCAACCTTTAGCATTGGAATTTACTAATGTACTCAAGGAAAAATTATAAGATCTTCCTCCTATGAGGTCTATTTAATACCAAATTCACTTCATATTTAGAGCTACCATTCCAAATGAGACAACTTACTACATGACATCACATTAGAGGGAAGAGTTACACAAGTGAATTATACTTTAATGACTACATAAGAAATTCATTTCTTCTTGTGTCATTCCATCTATATTAGTTCCTAAAAAGGATATGGATGAGACCAAAATATGCATAGATTCTAGGGCTATCAATATAATCACCATCAAGTATAGGTTTTCTATCCCTAAAATTGATGAAATTCTTTATGTATTTGCTAATGTTAAATTTTTCTCTAAAAATGATTTCAACCATGGTTATCACTGAATAAATACTAGATTGGAATATGAATGAAAAATAGTCTTTGTGACAGTGGATGAATTGTATAAGTGGTTAATCATGTCTTTTGGGATAGCCAATGTTTCAAAAACTTTCATGAGGCTTATGTATTAAGTTCTCTAATATCTTATTCATAAATGTTGTATTGTTTTCCATGATGATATTATTAAGTATAATTATAATGAAGAAGAACATATGCAAAACTTGAGATTAGTATGCTCAAAATTACATAAGGCTAAATTGGTTATGAATGTTAAGAAATGTCATTTTATAAAGAAAGAAATTATGTACTTAGGTCATGTTATCTTCAAGAACTAAGTTAATATGAAGCAAAGTAAGATCAAGGCAATTAAGGAATGGCCTTAAACTAAAGATGTGGAAGAGGTGAGACCTTTTCTTGGTTTGGCTAGTTTTTATAGGAGGTTTATTAGAAATTTTAATTCTATTGCATGGTCTATGCTTGCTTGTTTAAAGAAGAATTTAGATTTTTTTTTTGAGATGATTAGAAGAAAAAATCATTCAAAGCTTCACAAGAAATAATTTTTGGTGCTCCAATATTATCTATTCCAAATTTTTTTAAGCTTTTTGAAGTGGAGGTGGATGCAAGTGGACTTGTAGTTGGATGGGTACTATCCCAAGGAAGTAAACCCATTATATTTTTCTTTAAAAATATTAGTGAGTCTAGGAAAAACTATAGTATTATGAGAAAGAGTTATATGCTATACTTCAAGTCATAAAACATTAGAGAAATTATTTTGACTAAGAGGCCAATTACTAGCCTCATCCAAGAGAGTCTTCCTTGGCCATGGTAAAATAATTTTATTGTCATAATGATGAGAATGAGCTTTCCTAGCCATAATTTTTTTATGGAAGTTACTATTTTTTTAAAAAGTTTTATCAAGAGGCCAAATACTTGTTATCTCAACTTCATTCCTATAAATAAATAATTTTTGTCATAAAGATGGGTGATGAGATGGACTTTTTCATGAGAATGGTATGTTGATTTTGATTTCTAATTTCAATATGAAAATCAATTCTTAGTGAATCAATCTAAGATTTTATTAATTTAAAAACATAAAAGATTATCTCAACTAAATATTAAATATATATTATAAATATATGGCTAACCTAGTTTATTAGGAAGTGAATTTTTATTATTGATTGATCATAAGACATTACAATTCTTAAATTCACAAAAGAAGTTAAGTGTCAAGCATATGAAATTGGTGGAGCAAATCCAAGAACTTCACTTTATGTTAAAACATAGAAGTAGTAATATAGTGGAAGATTCTCTTTTAAGAATTCATATTGTAAATTGCTCATGTGCTAAAGCAGAAAGATTTAATGCTTTGACTTATTTGTACTCTCATGATGGTGATTTTGAAAAGATTTGGAAGGATCTTAATGCTCCATTTATTGGTATAGTGGATAGGTGGATATACTATTATCTATAAAAATACATCCTCTTCAAGAATGACAAGGTAGGTGTGATAAAGGATGATTTTAGATCAAGAATTTTGGGTAAAAATCATAATTATAATATGGCTAGACATATGGGTAAGATAAACATCTATGAGCTTGTGGGAAATAGAAGCTATTGGTGAGGTATGAGAAATGATGTAAATAAATTTGTTAGAGAGTGTTTTATGTACCAAAAATACAATGGAAGTAAGGGTATTTCTGGATATTATTTACCTTTACCAATTCCTAATGCTCCATGGAAAATTATCTCTATGGATTTTATTTGAAAGATTCCAAAGACACAAGCTAGTCATGATTCTAATTTTGTTGTTGTTAGAGATTTACTAAAATGATCCATTTCATTTCTTGTAAGAGAAGCAATTATGCATCTCATTTTTCTCACTTGTATTTCTAAAATGTTGTAAGATTTCATGATCTTCCTTTAAATACTATCAATGATAGAGATGTTAAATTTATAAGCTTTTGGAGTTTATTGTCAAAATTGATGGATAAAATTATCCTTTTATAGTGTCTATAATCCACAATATGATGGACAAAATAAATTTTTGAATAAATCATTCCTCAAAATTTTGATGATTAGCCCAATAGATGGAAAAATCTTTGGTCACATGTTGAATTTAGTTATAATGATTATTATCATTCTAGTATTGGAAAAAGTCCATTTAAGGAAAACTATACTTATGCTCCTAATATGGAAAATTATTTGAGGAAATTTGATGGTTGTGCTCATTTCATTTCAGATTTTATGAAATACATGTAAGACTTACATAAACAAGTCAAGAAAAAGCTTGAAGAAAAGGAAAAAGTTTTTACTACCACGAAATTGTAAAAAATGTGATCTTTTAATTTTAGTGACTATATATAATGAATTCATTTAGACAAGAGGATACTACAGAATATAAACTTCTCTAAGCTCAAGTCCAAGAAGATTATTCTATTTTAGATCAAGGTAAAAGTAAATAACAATGCTTTTAAGCTTGATCTCTATCATTTTCTATTATCATATGTATTCAATGTTTTATATTTAAGGCATTTCCATGATAAGTTGCTTGCATCTAATCTTGAGGATATCATTGAAGTCCTTAAATATGTAATTGAAGGTTCAAGCTTATCTAAAACATCAAGTAAACTATTGGTGCTATAGGCAAGAGAGGAAATGAATGCAAGAGGTTGGAAGAAGCATAAGTATTTGATCTATTGAAGTGATGTAAGGCATGAAAATGTCATTTGAGTTCATGAGTTTAATTTGGCCTTATGAGAACCCAATGTCATCCTAAGTGTAATGCCAACTTAAGATTAAGTCTCATTTCAAGGATGGAAGACATGATGAGGACATCACCTAGCCCTAATGTGTAAATCCTCATTTGTATTATGTATTTGATATTTATTTTGCTATGTCTAGTATCTGTTTGATATGTTTCCATACATTTGGAAAGGTTCTAGAACTTATAAGGCATTGAATAAGACATTTTAGGCTTCAAGATAGACATATAGCTATTTTTTAAACACTCTAGAAATACATCTTTCACACATGGAAGACATATTCTGTAGGTTGGGGTCTTTGGAAAAACATCTTTAAGATCCAATGATTCCATTTTTTAAGCGTTAACTCTCAAGAAAGATATCTTTCATCTATAAAAGGTATCTTCTAGTGCATGATTTCTTCTCATGAAAGATGTCTTTCATGGTCCAAAGATATTTTCTTCATTATGAGCAACAGCCATAATTTTAGGAATTCAAGAACCAAGTGACTCAAAAAGCTACAAATAAACATCAAGGCCTTTCATTTTATGTCCAAGAGAGGTCCATAAGAAGAAATATTAGAGAGAAAAGAAAAGAGAGTGTGTAAAGGTCCTCTTGATTATCCATTGTAGGCTTCATAGCCATTAATATTTGAGTGTGTTGAGAGAGGATATTCAGCCCTTGTCTGTCCTTGGAAACTTTGCCTCCAACATCTTTTATTTCATTTTCATTACAAGTAAGAATAAATATTTATGTTCTTTTCTTGTTTTCAAATTTTGAGCATTTTGTGAATTTGGACTTAATTTTAGATTGTTGATATCTCGCCCTTACCATTTTAAGATCTTACCTCTAAGCTTACCTTATTTATATCTATTTCTAGGTCATTCCCTTTCTTCTTTGAGTTGTTTGACAATCACCCTGCTAACTCTTCTTGTAAGAAGTATTGGCTTAGGGTCATCTAGATCATAACATCACTATATAGTGAAGTATCAACTTGTATTTCCTTTATCTTCTCTAATAATGCTTGGCTTGAAAATAGTGTAATAGGATCATCTTTTAGCATCCCTTGCTTAACTAGTTTCATCTCATATGTGATGAGAGCACTATAATACCTCATATTTTTGGATCCTTAGTACATATGATCCTTTATTGAGATGGTGTTACTTGATACCTAGGTATGTTATGCATGTTAGTAATTTGATGTATTTTATGATTATGCACTTGATATTTCATGTTGATGAGCTTGTGATGCATGTATAAATTAATTTTATACATCTTTTTGATGTACATATTTATAGATAGATATTTCCATTCAAAAGATGTGCACTAATCCTAATATTAAGTATGGCAGCATTTCATAAGAGGTTAGTTGGGAGCATGACATGGTTGATGACCTATGGTTTGCTTGATATTCCTTAGTGAATATTTTATGGCTTTATTTGATATCTTATGTTGGTATTTACTTGAATAATATTTAATTTAATTATTTTAATTCTATTTTATGATATTTATTAGGATAGTTTGGAATAGCTATTTATTAACATCTCCTTTATCAATTATATTTGAAGTTTCTAGTTGTTACATGAAAGTAGAGGAAGTTACATATGTGATGAGAGATATTAACAAAAGCATTCTTTTAGTTAAACTCTTGTTTGGATAACTAAACAATTTTTTCTTTCCATGTTTTTTGGTAACCTTCCTTTAAAACATCCACGACTCTTTCATTACACACACATTGACAATTTTGGCAAACACAATAGAGAGGTACTATTTAAGATTAAAGATTTTGGATATGCTAGTGGATTTTGGATTAGGAGTGCTTTCAATCAAATAGTTAATATATTTAATTCTTCTCATGTAAGTTTCTTCATGCAGTTTAGAAATGAGTAATCTTAACTCCTTTTTCACCTAGATTGATTAGATTATGCATATTTGTGTGATTGGTTTGATGATATTAAAGTTTGTATTATTGTGTTATTTGTGGAACTGTGAGTTTTTTTTTATTTAACATCTTGGAATGTTAATCTAATAGCTTGGTGTGTAATTAATGGTTGTTAGCATTGCTAGTTCCATTGATTTTAGGTATGAGTTTTATGAGAATTATTACCAACAATTTTATGGGTTGGATTTTTCATTTATATGGTTAATATCCACTATAATTGTACATTAGAATTGGATCCATTTAAGTGTTTGATTACCTTGGAAATTTGGATCATTTTTGTTTTATTATCATCCTCCACTATCATTTTGGATTACCATATTTATATGTTTATTGGATAATTGGATGTTAGAGCTAGCACAAAGTTTATGTGGCCAATTGGAGATGGACTTCCTAGACATGTTGGTGTACTTGACCCTCACTGTTATGCATCAATATAACTTTCATTATAGGCCCCATTCTATGTGATAGGGTGATTTCATGGATCATTGATATTCTTTTATTTAATGCCTCCAAAACATCAAAGGTGAGCCTTGTAGATAATTCTAACACCAATAAATGTTTGGTAAGACTGGATGAGTCTTGGTATATGTCTATTGTTAGAAGACTAAAAATAAATTCATGTACATGATACATTTTTTATTTAATTTTGAATTTTATATTTAAAATTAAATGAGTATACATGACAATAATTTATATACATTTGACAATGAACGTGATGAATACTAATCTCCTTATTTATAGTGATAGTTGAATTTGAATAATCTTGGTATTAGCAATGTTTAGTGGTTGCATGTTTGGCTATACATTTGTATACTTGTTTAGATGTTCTTAGCATAACATGTTTTGTAAGGTAGTCATGCTCCACATAACTTCCATAAGATCTTTCCATTCTTTGATTGGAGATGATGTCAAGGTTTCTCACTTAATTTATACTAATATCACCTTTTTATTATAAGTTAATTGGATTAGGTGGACGTTAAAGATTTTGGATGATGTGTAGATTTTTTTCTATAGTGATTAATATTTTTAGAATTAAATTTTGAATATTTATTATATATTAGACATTTCAATATTGTGTTAGACATTATTTTTCATTTTTTCAATTTCTGGATTTATGGATTTTGTATGGGCTAGACCTTTGATATTTTGTTGATCATATATTTATGGAGGTATTTAGATTTTTAGTTTGTTTATTTCTCTTCTCAATCTCATATTTTATTTGATAAAGGATTTGTATTATTCTCTGTCTAATTAGATTCAATTTCTAGCATATATGTTTAACATAATTTTATAATTATGTATTCTCTCTCTTCTACTATTTACTTTTACTTTTTTCCATGGGTCATGGCTTTACAGTTAGTTTCTTTTTCTTCCTTTCACTATGTAGTTCATGCATTATATTGCTCCTTGCCATGATCAATCATTCATTAGAAGTTTTACCCAACATAATGCTTTCCAATCTAAGGTTTAGGAGGGAGGGTGTTACAAACTAATATCAGAGCATAGGTTTGCTAATTTTCTCATTTTATTATTATTTATAGAAATGGTAGATGCTAGAAGCAAATGTGTTAATGCTCGAAAGATAGATTTTAGGTCTAGCAATTGAACACCAACACCAAACCTCATTTTTGATCAAACAGAGGAGTTGTTGATGGATCCTTAAGAGAAACTTGTCAATCCAGTTTCTACTCCTATGTAGGATGAGGAGATCAACCAAATAGATATCTACTATTAGCTATTTTAGTTCCTCCATCATCATATAGAGAAAAACTAAAGTTCATTTTCAATGTAGCTTTCTTCTAGAAGTGGTAGAAATGGCAAACAATTGATGGGAGAGAGAGCTTATGAAGTAGTTTCGTAAACTAGAATCTCCTACCTTTCAAGTTGAGAAGGATCCTACCATTATCACTAAGTGACTTGAGAAGATTCTTAATGTTGGCAAGCTAATGGATTGTGCTCCTATGCAATAAACTCATTTAACAACTCACTAGTTTCATGGATCTACTAGTGATGAATAGTAGAGAATTCCAACACTTAACCATACAAGTTACAAGTATTCACATGCAACAAGATCGTAATTTATGGATGGACAATGTAAGTATACTTGTAAGTTGATAATATGTTTGTGACCATTGCCTTCTCACTTGAAGTTAGTGACGTATAAAATGTATGGTTTAACTCATTATGAGATATATGATTAAATGATGTTATTTTAATTTAACTATGCTAACAATAAATATGGTCAAATTTAATATGAATTTTATTAACTAAGAATAATAAGAATGTAAAACTATTCTATCCTACTGGTAACAAGTATCCAATTCTAACTTGTCGAACACGTCCTAGGCTAATGTAATTATTACTGGCATTATCAAGTAACTTTACCACTAAGTGAATTAAGTAAAGTGACTACTAGGTTACCAAACAATTACACTTTATGTTAGAAACTAGTTGTACTTATTTTGCATATGTTAATAGATATGGTAATTGATGAGTGGTGAGGTACCCCTACACTCAACCATACGAATACAGACGTTACATGTGCAATCCGGTCGAACTCCGCAGAGAGACTAGTTGTGGCATCTAGACAGTTAGCCTTAGGTCGCAGTTCGATGTCTTTCCACCTGGACTAGTATTAGCTTTGTCACATATGGTTTAGTCCAGAGTGAGGTATATGATGTGTTTCTAACCTAATGCTACTCCTAAAGGCAATGGAAGATAGTATTAACTAAGCTAAGGGAGAAAGGGTGAGAAGGATCTAAACTAGCCTAAGTGCGATGAGCATCCGTTCCTTGATTATCCATACACACCTTGGACTTCGTGTATGACTACCGCTAGGATTACCAAGCGCAGATCCTAGGTACGCTACTGGGTTACCAAGTAGTCACACTTAAGTGCTCGTAATCAAGACATACTCATTCTGTGTTTAATAGGAGTTTAAGGGTGAGAGAGAGATTAACTAGGAAAGTAGTAAATAATAATTAATTAAATGATTAAACTAAGTGAATGTTGCAATGATGAAGTAATCTTGATCTTTATTTCTGATCATGTGCATGTCCAAGTATGTCACATTCGAATAAAGGATGTCATACAATTACAATCACCACACTGCGGGCATACACTAAGAGGAAAAGGGGTGAGAGGAAAAGGAAAACTAAAACTTTAACACTTAAACTAAAACTGATAAAAAGCTGACTTCTGAACAAGGAAAGCTGCCTCTTATTTATAGAGATTGAGGCAGGCCGTGATATCGCCTATGTGATATTGCAGCTAGGCTACGATATCACATACGTGATATCGCGACCGCTGTGATATCACGGCCGTTGCAACAACAAGGTTGTGATATCACGGCTGTGATATCACAACCAGCAAATTGATAACTCATCATATCCCCACAACTAAATGAAAACTCATCCTCAAGTTAAAGTGAGAATAAGCACCATTGATTACACAGTGGATAGGTATGGGATTATTGACTGACTAGAATGGATTCATGCTGCAGTGTGGAGTCAGAACAAAATTGAGACACAACACAAAAGAAAATTCTATGATTAAAAAATTGGATGGAACTCATGTAGTTCCTGGTGGCGGTGGCTCCTCCATGGGTGTCTTTCCCTTTTCTTGCTCTCCAGGTCATGGCATTTGATGGCATTGTAGTATGGCCTAGAGTTTCTCCTCTTGTAAGGCCTTGAGTGCCTTGGCATGTGTGCAAGTTTGCACTTGTGCCATAGAGGCATCTCAGTTATCCTTCTCTTTTTCTTCCGCCATCCTTTTATTCTCTATCAATAGTTTATTAAGTTGCTCAGTTTTGAAAGTGTCTAGCTAGTTTTGAGCAACCTTTGGCCCTATATTTGGAAGGTTTAATACTTCCAAAATGGTTTGAACAAAGAAATCAACAATCACACCACAATTGTTAACCATGGTGCCTTATTCTTTATTGTGCCAAAATTGGTACATTTACCCTAAGTACCAGGCACCACTTTCACAAAGAATAGGCCATAAGGGAGACCCTGTGAGGTGGTCCCTAACAACCTCAGGAGCAAACTCTACAAAGGATTCAAAATTTAATTCCACAATCACCACAGTGAATGTGGACCTTTCATGGATAGCCTGAACACAATCCTGGGGAAACGTGAGATGTTGTCCCTATTCAGGTGCTACACCAATTCCTCCTTCTTCCTACTCAGACTGTATGGTAGGAGGGTCCTCTTGATGAATGCTAAATGATTGTTCCTCCTGATCTGCATGTTGTCTAGTAGGGACTTGTTCTTTTCCTCTCCAAGGTCGTTTAATCACACCTTAAGCAGGACCTTATTGGTGTCTGCATTTTGGGGTCATTTGCAATCACACGGGACCAATCGTTAGTAAGGTTGTTACCAAAGTTAGGTTATACCTTACTGCTTTCCTTAATAGATTTACTTTATTTCTGTGTGATGTTAATTATTGGAAGAACATGTCCCCGAAAGATTATAATGTTGAGTCCTCTTTGCTTAGGTGGTTTCCAAATTTAATTTTCTGGTATAGCTAAGGGAATGAAATTATTTTTGACACATTTTATTCTTAATTTTACAACTAATTACCCTTAAATATTTCCTTTGGTTGATGATGAATTTCAAAAAATTTATGCACTATTTGGTGTGTGCCCCCTCCCCCATGACTAAGCTGAACACTCTGGGTTCAAGTAGGTTCAAACGAAATGAAAATCAGAGTACCAGCGAGCGAGTTATGGATATGAAAGCAAGGGATGCACAATCATGAGTCGTAGAGAGGAATTTGAAAAACTTCCCCTACGTGAACAGTTGCAAATGATGTTCATTAGCATAGGGGGGTCACATATATATATTTTCATCGAAGTTAGGGCACTTAGAGAATGTACTGAATTTAATATATATATATATATATATATTGAAATTAAACGATGTAAACTAAGGACATCTGGATGATTGTTAAAGGGTTCCACGGTAACTCAACTAGTTCTGAAGGCACAAAAATTATGATGGTGTGGGGTTTATCAATAAGGACCTCAGATGGTAGAGAAAAAGGCTATGTGATGATTCATAGGAACACTGAATCGGAGGGATAGTAATAAGGGAAAGAATATCATGAACAATACGCTGAGGGTAATAAATGGTGTGTGTGAGCTGTGTCATAAGTGAAAATTACAAAAGATTACACGAGTGGGTCCTCCCCTAAGCAGGTTCCAACCTATAATGCCCTTATGTAACCACACTTAAAAGTGTCCATGGGCACTAGAAGGGTTAAATGTAATCCGCACTAATTCCACAAAACACACACATGTAAATATCACTGGAATGAGGTAAGAATTCTATGTTACACATGACACTAGCTACAATTACATGAACAGTGAGATGAGACAAAACATAAAAGGGATCGTAGAGATTGGGACATGAGGTAACTGACCCAGGGCACAGTGAATCCTACATGAAAAGCATGATTAATGTGTCATTAACCCATCATTCCAAGATCAGGACCAAGTCCATTCGTTGAATCAGTGACATTACATTATTTCATCCCATGATGAGCAACTATGAGAGTACCATAACCACATGGAGTACGATCACTTGGCATTTTATTCAGGGGAGGAGTACGATCACTTGCTTGCTATTAGAATGGGGGATAGCCCTCATAGCTAAACGGTTGAGGATGGCAAGGATTAATAAATGACGATGAGGATCCTTGCATGTTGGAAATATTGGAACTTGGCCATACTTACCCCATCAGGTTTCACACACTTGATTGTAGTAAGCATAGTGGGGCAATTTATATGATGTAGTTCCCAGATAATGAGTTGATCCACTATGATATTTAGGACCATTAGATGGTATGCAAGGATCGGGATGTTTCCTTCCATGACTGTGTTCATTGGGTTGTATGGTTGTTGGAGTGTTAGTTGTGGCCCTGATGAAGTTACATGAGGCGCTGGGTTCAAAGGTAAGGGTGCACCACAGGGTTGGGCTTGTGTTAAGTTAGAGGATGCAGTGGCCTTGGAATTGTGTTGTCCCTTCTTACGGTCATGTTTAAAGAAAGGACACTTTTGATGTTGTTGAGGTCTCTCACTGTTGTTAGTAATATTAGCACAAGTGATGTTTGGGGGTTGTTGTTGTGGTGCAGACACCTTAAGAATAACTAGTGGTGATGTAGAAGGAGGGAAAGGATGAGAATGTTGAAATTGAGGAGAAGTGTAGGATATACAAGGTGGTGGTTGTGTTGAAGGCATGGGCTAATAGTATTGAGGAGAATGATAATGCGGTGAGATAAAGTATGTTGGTCCAGCTAGAAAAACAGGATGTTGAATGTGATAAGCATTTGGATTTGGATGATATGAAGGGTGTCTCCAGTCTAAGGGTGGTCTCCTCCATGATTGGGATTGTTTCCACTGTGATCGAACACAGTATCTCTGTACGAACTCTAGATGTAACGTGTTTCCCCAATGCTCATGTAAATGTAACAATATTGGGCATTGGCCCTTGGGGTGATCGTACAGGCATATGTTGCATTCATACATGTGATTGGCAGTTGAGCTCTTATTTTCCTTATCCCTTCTTTCCAATTGTCTATTATTTTGTCCTGCTTCTTAGGTTGTCAAAACTCTATCTCTAATAATATTGATATATTCTCCACACTTTTGATACGTCCATTCCAACATCTTATTGATCTTTGACTCGACTTCCTCTAATGATTGTTATACTGGCAAAGATGGTTCTTTCTCTTTGTGATAAGTCGATTTCTCCTTTTTATGATCATGGACCTTTGTTAACTTGAAATTTTGGTCCCATTGATGTTTTCAACACTCTCCCATCTAGCCATTTCTCCTTCTTCTTTTGCTACCCACTTAATAAGCTCTTGGACTTGATGGGTTCGTAGTTCATATAGTTGACCTTGGGCATACATTCCTAAGGTCTCTCTTGTTTCATCACGAAGCCCATTAATGATATGGTACATTAGCCTTTCCTCGGAGAACTCATGGCCTAGATAGTTGTTTAACAATGCATAATATCTTTCTAAGGCCATGTCCAAGGGTTCATTTTATGCTTGTTTCCACCCTTGGATTTGTTTCCTCAAGGCTAACACTCTTGCATGGGTTTGATATCTTTCGCTAAAGAGTTCTACCATTGTTGGCTAACGTTGTATTGAATTTGGTTTTAACGATCTATACCATACTTTTGCTTGGCCAACGAGTGTCATAGGAAAGAGCTCGAGTTTTTTCCACCCGTTATCAATGTTGTTCCATGTACAAGCACCATAGAAGGCCTGTAAATGTTGATGTAGATCTAAGTCATAGACTCCTGAAAAATTAGGAAAGTTGTTTAAATCGAGCCTAGGTAGGCGACTCTCTTTACGATGCCTACGGGAGATTCGAATAACCTCTTGTATTTGCGTTAGGCTTGTAGTGGCGAGTAGGGGTTCATCATCACTAAGTAGGTTGTGAGTTTGTAATTTGGAATGACGTTGCCTTCGTTTATGTTGGCATTCTTAATTTTCTTTATGAGCTCAATTTTTAGTTCTACGCCAATCCCTTAAAAGATAGTCATCTGTGTCACAATCTAACGTTGAAGAAGTAGAGGAAGAGAAGGAACTGTAAAACTTGTTATGACTTTTGTAAGTCTTCCAATCATCCCCAAGTAAATTCTTGTTAGTTATTGAGAAGGTACTAGGCCTTTCGAGCCTCCTTATTCTATGGGATGTCTCATCCTCACTAGAGGTGTCAGAGTTGGATGACGAGAGTCTTTGAGTATCGTTAGGGTGTTCATAAACGTAGGGGACTCCTGCATAAGGTTGAGTACTTCAATCTTCATTTTCATCTAATTCGTTGGTTCTCCAATGAACTACCTCACCAAATATGGCATTATTATAGTCCTGTAGGAGAGGCATTGTTTTGAAATTGTGTGTGAATTTATATGTGACTTTTTATAATGATTTCTTCCTAAAAGATATATCGTTAATTCCTGTACAACGACCTTGTATGATATAACTAATCTAGATAACTAGCACCATCCTTGGCAACAGTGCCAATGATGAGTGACGAGGTACCCCTACACTCAACCATACGAATACGAGCATTACACGCGCGATCCGGTCGAACTCCGTAGATGGACTAGTTGTGGCATCTAGACAGTTAGCCTTAGGTCGCAGTTCATTGTCTTCCCACCTAGACTAGTATTAGCTTTGTCACATATGGTTTAGTCCAGAGTGAGGTATATTATGTGTTTCTAACCTAATGCTACTCCTGAAGTTAATGGAAGATAGTATTAACTAAGCTAAGGGAGAAAGGGTGAAAAGGATATAAACTAGCCTAAGTGCGATGAGCATCTGTTCCTTGATAATCCATACACACCTTAGACATCGTGTATGACTACCACTAGGATTACCAAGCATAGATCCTAGGTACGCTACTGGGTTACCAAGTAGTCACACTTAAGTGCTCATAATCAAGTCATACTCATTCTGCATTTAAGAGGAGTTTAAGGGTGAGAGAAAGATTAACTAGGAAAGCAGTAAATAAAAATTAATTAAATAATTAAACTAAGTAATTAAATTAATTAAATGAGTAAACTAAGTGAATGCTACAATGATGAAGTAATCTCGATCTTTATTTCTGGTCATGTGCGTGTCCAAGTACGTCACACTCGAATAAAGGATGTTGTACAATTACAATCACCACACTGCAGGCATACACTGAGAGGAAAAGGAAAACTAAAAATTTAACACTTAAACTAAAACTGACAAAAAGGTGACTTCTGAACAAGGAAAGTTGCCTCTTATTTATAGAGATTGAGGCAGGCCGCGATATCGCGTATGGGACGCGATATTGCAGCTGCGATATCGCGGTCGTTGCAACAACAGGGCTGCGATATCACGGCTGCGATATCATAGCCAGTAAATTCATGACTCATCAATAATATTAAATAACTTAGGAAATATAAATAATAAAGTAAAAGCACATGACATTGAAATGTAAATAAATTCTATATGTAATGATGCAATTATGAGTAGCAATCTTAGCATTTATTATCATTCATAAATTGTGTCTAGGAATAATCTACTTAAATAAATATGTCATACAATTGTAATTCACCACACTACAAACATTCACAACTAACTATAACTTTAAGAACACAAACTGCAAAAATTTCACTAAGGATTGGCAAAACAAATGTATGATTTAACATGATGGTAGGCTCATATTTATAAGGATGATCATGGCCCAATACATTGTATATTAGGCTACGATATCATAGTCCTTTTATCAGATGTTTCATCATACCCCCACAACTAACTCAAAACTCATGCTTGAGTTTAAACAAAAAGGAGAATAAAGTTCATTAAAAACTTATGAGGTGATATGGACTTGATAACATGACCTATATAAACAACTAACTACTAATTATGAATGTTACATCTTTGATCAGGTGCTATTACAAAATTATCATGCGGCACATGATTAACATATGATGAAGACAAAATAAAATAAAAGCTTGATATAATCATCTTAAGTTCATGGTGGTGGTGGCTCCTCCATCAGCTTCTTCCCTTTATCATTTTTTTTCTTAAATTGATAGTTTCTTAGAGTGCTCTTAGCTTCTCTTATTCAATCCTAGGATCATGCATATTCCACACCAATTTAGCAATGTTCTTTGGTATCTATACTTCACAAGGACATGGAAATTGTGGAAACATCTAATTTATCTTAACATACCATACTAAAAATTTTGTCCATTCCATCTCAAAAACCTTGGTCATTTTCTATAATTTCTGATAGTTTGTCATTCTTCTAGCCAAATTTGTTGCAACATCCTTTTGATCTTTATAGCTTAATTTAACTACTTGAAGCTTATAGTTTTTAATGTGAAGTTTTTGTTATGCATATTTTCTGTCTACAAACTCTTTCTCATACATGAAGTACATGGCAGTCAATTACTACTCTAACTCCATTTTTAATATACCTGCTATTAACATTGACATGTTATCATATCATAGATTCTCTAACCCCATGTATTCTATCAAATCTTTTATATGAAAGTCTTTATTTTTAAGCTTTTCTTGGGGGACCATGATAAGACCACCTAAGATTTATTGTCAATCAAGTAACTACTATGTAATGAAGCTAATCTTACCTTTGGCCAACTAGATTTATTTTTCATTGATTTTCTTGTACATCCGTAGTTAGTCTTTGAAATGTTTCTTAAGTCTTTCATGCATCTTAGCCTCATTCTACCACACATTAATCTTGATAGTTCAATTTTTTCTAACTATACACACTTCTTCCATTGACAAGGTTCTATTTTTTTCATCTAATTGTCTCATATCTAAATTGACTCTGGTAAATTTCTCCCTTAGCTAATGGATAATTTTCTTAAGCATGTTATTTTGTTTCTCTGCATTTGTCAGCTTGACTTTTTTTGCATTAATTCTCTTATTTTCTTCTTCTAATCTAGTAATAATGTTTTCATGGGTAATGTTTGAGCCTCTACAATTGAAGCATTTCATACTACCTTCTCCCTTTCTATTTCTATTTTCTTTTGCTTAGTCATTAATTATTCAACTTAGTTATTTTTGAATTGTATTAATTGATCTAGTGTAATATATTATGTATGGTTTTTTCTTTCAGCTCTCAATATGGCTAGTTTCTTTTGTAACCTTTACACTTTAGTCTCTACATGTTGCATCCTTGTCTCAACCCTAACTAGTTTTCCTTTTGTAGATATCAACATTAACTAAATAGTAGTGATATCACTAGGAATATCAAAAATATTTTGCATAACTTGTCCTATCTATAGTAATCTCTCTAAGTCATCTTCATGTTTAAAAAGGGATATAATCTCTTTTTTTGATTGAATGAATCTTTGATATGATCAATAATTACTTTTGTTGCTTCTACTGCATCTTAGTATTGCATAACCACTACAATGGCTCTTTCTCCTACTTCCAACATCACCTAGAAGGATGAAGCATTCCCAAATATTTGTTGCGTCAATTCATATTTTCTCTTACATGTAAAGATACTTTACCACTAGTAGGTCCTATGGATATCATAAATCTACTTGGATTATCTCATACACTATAAATGCTAAATACTTCTAGATTGCTTCAACTTATTTTTTTTGCAATATGTTAAGCATGGCTCATGTAGGATCAATAATTTAGCTATTGTGCTAGCAGAGCACTTGGTCCTACTCACTTTATAGTTGGGGTTAACCCATTGGATCTTAGCTATTCTATTCCTATGACTGGAATATTTGTCACTAGTGTTCACTATGTTATAGCCTTAGTTCCTAATGGTTTTTCTACTTCATCTTTCTTAGGTAATACTAGCTTTAAAATATCTAATGTGATGCATTTTGGGCTTTACAAAGAACATCATTGGTGTATCCTAAAATACTTGCCTACCTACATAACTTTCTAGTAAGTGCTATGAAGAAATATCATTACTTTGTAATGAAGAAGAAGGAAGCAATTTATTAATTAAGTAGTTTATTTTGAAGGAGACTTGGCCATTGGATATAAGATTACCTTCAAGCATGGATAACATATCTTTCCAATGGAACCCCTAGGAATTTTTATTATGAGTATTTATTATGCAACTATTGTGTTAACCTTACTAGAGGACTATCTTTAGGCATAGCAAAGTAGTACTTATTATAGAACATGCTTTCATTTTTCATTAGAACACAAGTAAATGATATAATCTAATAGTATAATAAGACTCATAGAAGTAGCTTTAGAAAATTCACAAATCCCTTTGATGTCATATCCTTTTCATTCCTACTTGGTTCTTCTCCTTTCCATCCAAACATAATGATCATAGGTTTATTTTAGTTTTATTGTGATAAGAATATGATTATGTCTATGGTAAGAACCTTTTATTATTTGAAATGAGTGGATAGTGAGGATCATAAAATTTAGAAGGGGGATGAATAAGTTCCCCTAACAAAAATTAATAGCCACAAAAACCACACTCAACTTTTATGTGGTTCCCCAACTTGGGTACGTCCACACTTAGAGGGTAAAATCCTTACATACCTCCAAACTTTTTTTTATCAAAAATGTGGTTTGAAGAACACCACAACTTATACAAGCTCTAATATCCAACTCTAGAGTATTTTGTCACTGCAAAACCACTAAGCCCTACAAGGTTCCAACAAGCTTAGAATGTGGTTTCAAGGATCCCACAACCTTTACAAATTAAGCACAAGAAGTAAATCAACCCCAGTGGGGATTCAAGAGAAAAATAATCACAAGGAAAGAATGTAACTTAAATTATAGGTCCTTGTACTTTGAAGCACAATTCACAATTCAATCACCAATTAAGAATTTTTCAAATGAAGTACATAAGTACAATATATAATGATTGCTTTGATAGTGATAATTCATGCACCACACTTGCTCAATACCCTAGAAAATGAAGTCTTCTTATAGCCTCAGAGTTTTCAAATTCACCTTGGAATTCACACAACGACTATCTAATGGCTAGTGTAGACATCTTCTTCAAGATTGAGGCATCTCTCTACAAATGACTTCAATTTTGGGAAGACATCTCTTCTGAATTTGGAACATCTCTATGAAGACATCTTCTCTTGAAAGGAGACATCTTCTCTACATGATCCTCACTTTAGCTAAGACGTCTTCTACTTCTTAGAGATGTCTTTTTAGCTTTTGAACTTTAATTCTTTAGGCTTCCTCTTGCTGATTTAGCTTTTTCTCAATTATTGGAGCATCTTCATTTGGCTTGTAGTCCTCATACTCATCCATGCTTCCTTGAGTCGTTATAGTCTCCATGTTGACATCTTCATATTTGTCCATGCTCCTTTAAATACAACTTTCATTCATGCCCTATAAAAACATCATACTCCATAACATTCTATGTTCTCCATTTTTCTTAATGTTTTGACATACCAAAAGGTCAACAATCTCCCCCTTTTGGTGATGTCCAAAACTTAAGAAAATGGATGAGTTAATAAATAATTAAATAATACAATAACTAGAAATATTTGGATGTATAAATTCAAATGGAAACGAAGGACTAGGATAAAGGTTCTAAAGCTCAAGATGTAGGGTAGAGATTGTATAAAATCAAAAAATGAAACAAAGATAATGAAATGACCCAATGTAGTGAAAAGGTAAAACCTGTCTTCACAAAAAAAATGCATAACCTTTGGTCTATACCACAAATAGTTGATACTTTCTACAAACTATCCATCCATAAACCATCCATATAATACAGCCACAGATACATCCTCAACATATACAAAAATCACATATGTGCAAATCCAAGAAAAAATCACATATGTATTCATCAAACTGTGTTTCCCTTTTTGGACATTAGCAAAAAGAGAGAGAGCACCTGAGAACTCTAACCACTAACCTCAGTCTCATCATTGGACTGATTGTGTGAAGTAGCTACAACTCTAAATGATTAATACATCACCTCATCATTGTCATCACTACTAGTGCTAATGATAGTCACACATTGCTTAGCATCATCATCAAAGAAGGGTAGCTAAACAAAAGCTCTATGCAGATGAAGCTTCACATAAAATCAAGATAAAGCTGGAGATTCAGCTACACTGGAGTCTACTGAGAGGATGAGGAAGCTCCCTTTTTTTTATATGTGATCACATCAGTAGGCCTCCATTGGGACAAAGTCCCAAAAATACTCTGCATAGCCTACTACTCAAAAGATCTAGAAGCATCATCCTAGTAAGAGTTGGGGCTAGGCTACATAGGATCAAGATGCTCCCCCTAAACATGGGTCAGTGATGCATCAGGCTCAGAATCTAACTCATTTTCCAAGTTATAGGCCTAGGAGGGTCCAACTTCTATAGAGTGTCTCAGATGAGCAGGAATGTCTTCCTCACTATCAAAAATAGGAGGAGTGATGATATTCTTGAATTATTGCCCATCAAGAGGAAGAGGTATGCTAGTGGCATCCATTCTCTTATGCAAGTAAGTGAGATTCCTACCAATCATCTTGAAAGTATGAGCAAATAGCTAAAGTAGCTTTTTCAATGATGATCTCATCTGTTCACCAGTAGATTTGGACTGTCTCAACTAAGGAGAGGGCCTAGATAATGATGTTGCTCTCTTCTTCTATGATGGAGATGGCCTAGTGCTAGGTCCCATGTCATCTTCATGTGAGAAGTTCCTCTTCTCCACATACTCCCCAAGGCTCCTCTTAACTTTGAGAAAATGCATCTTTGGAATGGGAACACTTCTCTAAAAAATAAACAGGATGATGAGATGAGGATGCCCAAAGATCCTCTCTTTAGTGAACATGATCAACATGCCATGGTAGAGAGTATGGCCCAAGTCCAGTGGCTTTCCTATAAGTTGGCAATAGAGAAAAAAATTGGGGGTGGCAACAGATAGTTATAGCTTCCTCCTTTTACAATAATGTTATCTTGAATAATAAGGGATAAGGTGGTAGCATCTAGAGACATCCTATTCCTATAAATTCTACCTCTATCAAAAGACTCTGACTCCCTAAACTAGGCATCATAGAACTCATCATGTGTGATGGGAATTATAACATTTGAAAAGATATCATTCATAGAATGAATGGAAACCCAAAAAACATTAGTACTAGATATCCCAAGTATTGCATTTACTATTTGGGAAGACACATCAATCACTAAACCCCCAATTACATTAGTAAATTCTTCAATAGAAACATCAGTAATCACAATTTTACAATAAAATTCTCTAATAAAAAATTCATGAACCAAGAAATCCATAGTAATGAAAACACCCTTATCCAAAACTTGAAAATAACTCATTAAATCTTACTTTCTATGTAGAGGAAAGGAAAAATAAAACTTAGAAATGATATTGACAGTTCAAGTTACCTCAAACTAATGTTGGGCATTGGTTGATTTGAACTAGCGAACATAGGTGCTTACATTACTGGTGGATCCTACCCTTGACTTCTTCCTTAGCAATGCTCTTGACATTCCAAACTTCTTGTGGGTAATAGCTACTCAAATCGATGTCACTGGTAAAGCCTTGGTCATCTTTCTAGGGTCTTCTTTGATGTAGAAGAACAAAAATGAGAGTTTGAATTTTTATAACTACATTAAATGAGGATTTTTAACAAGAAATAAGACATCTCCTTTGGAAGATAGACATCTCATCCACATTTAAAACTTCAATTAGATGTCTCCTTTTCAAAGTAGACATCTTTGTTGCATTGAAGGTAATGACAAGTAGACATCTCATTTCAAGAGTAGACATCTCCACATAGATGTCTCCTCTTGGGAGTAGATGCCTCCTAGAAGATGTCTCCTCTAGATTAGGCTCAACAAGATGGGGTTCAAGAAATTTTGCCAATGGCTATAGTCTTACACATCATTAATTTAAAAATTACCTATACTTACCTTTCTTACTGAAGAGAATGAAGGTGCTTAACAAGCTTGAGCATGAGATTACTCTTTCAAGGTTTCTCATCTTATGCAAAGTTTCTCAATCTCCAAGGCTTGGCTTCCTTTCACAAAACTATTAAAGAGAGTCCTCTCTTTCCCCTATTCTTTCCTTTTGACTCTCCATTCTTTCTTAACTCCCTTATCCTTTTGAGTTCATTCTTTCTTAACTCCCTTATCCTTTTGAGTTGTCCATTTTTTATGGTCCTACATAGTTTCCTTTCTCAATGCATTTTGGTAATACCAAAGAGTCTTATGATACAACCAAATATTCATATGATAAAACTTTAAATTGCATTCCCATTTATTATGCTCAAAATTATGATAATAATAACATCTCATCTTTCTATAGTAGTTAAAATAATCATACCTTTGAGTGACTCTTGATTGAGATGTAGTGTCTGTTGATTCTTCATTCTTTGAAGTAGCCTTTGGTTGAGATGTGATTGGTGTAGAAGATTCATCTTGTGTAAAACATCATAGTCCACTCTTATCATGTGCACTTCTTCCTTGTCCTAAAACCATCTAAAGGAACTCTTTCCCTTTAACTAGCCTTTCATTCATAGGTTTTACATCTGCAAGCTCTTCCTTCATTTACTCACAAGACTTGATTAGCTCTTTTTTCTCAGTCCTAAGGTCTGAGATTTTCTTTGTGAGATCTAAAATCTTTGAATTTAATAAAGAAATTTCTTGATCCTTAGCTTTTACTTGTTTACCCAACTTCATGTAAAGATTTTGAAAACATAAAAGTTCATTACACAAAAGTTCATACCATTCTTCTTCATTTTCAAATTCATCATATGGGGTGCTAACATCATCATCTATAAGAGCCACATAGATGAGGTGTGAATCTTTTACATTGTTCTCCACCTCTTCTTCACTGTGTTCACCATCATCCCAACTTATGTAGAAGTTAGTCTTTTTTGGTTTCATATCATTTCTATCCCTTCTTTGCAACCTGCCATTACTAAGACATTTGAAGGCCACATGGCCTCTACCACCACAAATCCAACATTCTATTAAAGAAGAATCAAAATTAGAATTTGAAAATTTTTTACCTTTTTCTTTACCTTTGAATTGGTTGGATCTTTGCTAATTTAAGCTCTTACTTCTTTTTACCATAAGCCTTTGCAATCTTCCTGAGAGAAAGGCTATTTCTTCTTCATTACTCTCATTTGGCTTATGAGATTCCTTTTCCTTGGAAGGAGATTTTAGAGCTATGGGTTTTTCTTTAATTGCATATTCACTTATGAGATTCATTTCATAAGCAATAAGAGAACTTTAAAGCTCTTCAAATTTTAAAACAGAGAAATCTCTAATTTCCTCCATGGCAGTAAATTTTAGTCTAAATTTAGGTTGATGAGTTCTAATCATTTTTATTATGACATCACTTTTAGGTATATTTACTAGTACCTCTAATAGCCACAACAAGATCATTTGATCTAGAGAAATATTCTTTTATTTTCTCACTTTCTCACATTCTTATCTTATCATACTCACTTTGTAAGACTAAAAGTTGAGATTGGTTAACTATCAACGTTTCCTCATAAGTAGCCTCTAATGTTTCTTGAATTTCTTTGGCCGTTTTACATCCAGTTACTCTATTAAATTAAGATTTATTCAAAGCACAATATAAATAATTTTTTTCTTTTAAATCAAACATGAACTTATCTCTTTCTTCTTGTGTCCACTTGCTCCAAGGCTTGATGGCTTTTTTGCATCATTGATGGGTGGTATGTAGCCTTTGAGGATGGACTCCTAGACTTCAAACTCCATAGACTCAAAGAAGCCTTGCATCCTTGCCTTCCAATAGGCAAAGTCAAACCCATCAAACATCAATGGCTTTGTGTAAGATGCCCCCTCCATAGTTCACTCTTGCAAATTAATGTCAAAAAATATATTACCATGCATCGATACCACTTGAGGATTGTAGATCTTATACGGGAGGGATGAATAAGTTAACCTAACAAAAATTAATAGCCACAAAATCACATCCAATTTTTACATGGTTTCCCAACTTGGGTATGTCCACACTCAAAGTGTAGAATCCTTGCATGTCTTCAGACTTTTTTTCTCAAAAAAGTGATTTAAAGGTTGTCACACCCTGTATAAGTTCTAAGCTCTACTCTAGAGTGTTTTATCACTATGAAACCAATTAACTCTGCAAGGTCCCAATAAGCTTAGAATTTGATTTCAAGGATCCCACAACCTTTAAAAATTGAGCTCCACTTTGAAGTGTTTTGATGTTGCATAAACACTCAAACCCACAGGATTCTGAAAAGCTTAATGATGATTCTTTCTCATAAGAAGTACATCAGCCCCAACAGGGCAACAAGAGAGAAACAAAATCATAAGGAAAGAAAGTAACTTAAATTACAAGTTCTTGTACTTTGAAGCACAATTCATAATTCAATAACCAATCAAGCAAATGATTTCTAAAATTAAGTACACAAGTATAATATACAATGATCACTTTAATAGTGATAATTCATGCATAACACTTACTCAATACCCAAGAAAACGAAGTCTTCTTGTAGCCTCAGAGTTTCCAAATTCACCTTGGAATTTATGCAACAACTATCTAATAGCTAGTGTAGATGTCTCCTTTGAGATTGAGGTGTCTCTTTGAAAATGGCTTCATTTCTAGAGAGATGTCTCTTTTGAATTTGGGATGTCTCTATGGAGATGTCTTCTATTGAAAGGAGACATCTCTTGTTTTTGGAAGATGTCTTCTCCGCATGATCCTCACTTTGGCCATGACGTCTTCTACTTCTTGGAGACATCTTCCCAGCTTTTGAACTTTGATTCCTTAGGCTTCCTCTTGCTGATTTAGCTTTCTCTTGATTACTAGAGCATCTTCATTTAGCTTGTATTCTTCATACTCTTCCATGATTCCTTGAGTCCTTATAGTCTCCACGTTGACATCTTTGTATTTTTCCATGCTCCTTTGACTACAACTTTCATTCATACCCTATAAAAACATCACACTCCACAACATTCTATGTTCTCCATTTTTCTTAATGTTTTGACATACCAAAAGGGCAATAGATGGATGATGTAGTCTCACTATATACAATTAGTCCTTCAATGATCTAATAACATAGAGTGAAATTCTTACTATTTCAATTGCATCTTGCTTATTACTTGATACCTTATTAGAAAAATCAACAAAAATATGTACATCAAAAATGGAAAAATTGAATAAATAATCAAAGATGTATAAGAATAGAAAAACATATAAAAATAGTAAGAAATTATAGAAAATACTAATAATTTAGAAGGATGTTAAAAAATTTATAAAAATAGTAAGAAATTATAGAAAATACTAATAATTTAGAAAATAGTAATAAATTAGAGAAATAAAGAGAGAATGTAAAAATATTATTTAGTGTCTAAGAACAAGAAATGACACCTCGACAACTATTTTTGAAGGTAGAAACTTGAAAGATAAAACTAGAAGTGGTCTAGTTAGGATGTATGGTAGAGTTTTCTAATGATGAAAAGTCATAGAATGGCATGACTTGTTGAATATTGATAAGGATCAATTTTTGTGGATCAATTGAGTGATAGATTTGTGTGGTGCTAGATTGGTACGTAGCGTGGACTATGTAGGGTCCTTCCCATAAGGTCTAGAACTTAGTCTTTTGGGTAATAAGATTTGGATTATAGTAGAGGGACTCTATCTCTAGGCCTAATAGAAACCTATCTAATCCTAGCATCATGTTGATATTTGGAATATTTCTTATGAATCTTATTACTCATTTGGGCAACTAATAGATTTTCATCTAATAGGCTAAGATTCAGTAATCTCTCTTTCTAGGCAAAGTCTATATCTAAGTCAAGTGTATAAGATGTGACTCGAGTACTTATTTCTACCTAAATTGGCAAGGTTGATAATTTATCATATATGAGTTCATATGAAGAATATACTATAGAAAGTTTCTAGGTTGATCTATGTGGCCTTAATGCATCATTAAGCTTAGTTCTCCAATCCTTCCTATACTTACTAATAGTTTTAGTTAGTATACATGTAATTTCTTTGTTTGTAACTTTAGCTTGTTCATTCACTTAGGGATGGTATAGTGTACTAAGCTTATGATTCACCCCAAAATGTTGTATTAATTTTTTAAATATAGTTCCAGTAAACTAAGTTTCATTGTCTAAGATTAGCATTCATGGAACTCCAAACCTATTTACCACATGTTATTGAAAGAATTTTGCAACTATTGTTACTGTATATTCTTTGACTGCAATTGCTTTTACTCACTTAGTATAATAATCAATTTTCATAATTATATAAAACTTTCCATTTGACATTGGTGTGACAGCCTCTATGAAATAAATTCTCTAGATATCAAATGATTCTAATGACTGTATCCATTATTGTGGTCCTTCAAAGCTTCATCAAGAAATTATTCTAACAAAGATTATTCACTATCTTAAGGATCCCATCTTAGTCTTAATATATGATCAACTACAAAAATTTTAGTTTCTCTTCTTTCAATCATACTGATGTGAAATTCTTGTAGTATAATGAGTCATCTAATTGCTCTTAGACTAACCACTAGCTTATTCATTAATAACCTAATTATAGTATGGTTAGTATTAATATAGATCGAATACCTAAGCACATAATATCTGAATTTTTCAAGCAAATGTACCATAGCCATAAGCTCCTTTTCTATAGTGGTATAGTTGATTTATACTTCAGTAATGCTTCGACTATTTCAGTGTATGTAGTATGGTCTCTTTTGATTATCTAATTGGATCAACACTGCTCCTTATGCATAGTTTGGAGCATCTATCATAATGTGAAAAGGTCTTGACCAATCTATAGCTTTGATGATTGGTGTCTCAATTAGCTTTTATCTCAGGGTCTCATATACCTTTTCACATTTCTTTGACCAATGAAATGATGCACCTTTCTTTGTTAATTCCACAAATAATTTTTCTATCTTCAAAAAGTTATTAATAAATCCTCTATAATAGCATGTATGATCAAAAATTAATCTAACATCCTTGACTATTTGTGATCTCTAAGTAATATTATAGATTAATCTTATTTTATCTAGATATATCTATATACCCTTCTTTGATACCCTTATGTCCTAGAACTATGTCATCTTGAACCATTAAATGCCTATTTTACCAATTAAGCTTCAAATTTGCTTCAATACATCTTTTCAAAAAAATTTCTAAGCAATGTAAAGCTTGCTCAAAGTCAAGTCCATAAGTAGTGAAATCATCCATGAATACCGCAACTTCGTTCCTAATTTATTTTACTAGAGCATTACACAGAATAATTGGCATGTGCCTGTATGCAAACATTTTCCATAAACTAGTAAATGTTATCTTCTTATGATCTTCTGGTATGATACAAATTTAATTATACCTATTGTATCCATCCAAAAAGCTATAATACTAGTTCCCTACAAATCATAAAGGGAAATGACCTTTTAATGTCACCATGTTCAATAACCTAAAGTCTATACAATCCCTTCACTTATTGTTTTTCTTTGGAACAATAACCAATGAGTTGATCCATTCATTATCCACAATAGAATAGATGAACCCTACCTTCAATAGTTTTTCCAACTCCTGTATTATAATTACTTTAAGCATATGGTTTAATCTTCATTAAGGCTAACAACATGGTTTAATAACTAGATTTGTATAAATATGGTGTTGACAAATTTGTAGATCTATACTAGTAACTTCATCATAAGATCATAAAATCTAGTCAAGCATCTATTTACCACTTCCAATAATCTTCTTTTTTATTATTTATCAAGATTATCATTTATAATAACCAATTCTTCATTATTTAGGAAATCATATTCAAGCATACATGGTAGGACTTTTAGTTCTAGAGTTTCTGGTTCATACTTATTTGGAATTTCTAATTCTTCCCATTCAATATCTACTTCTTATTAGAACTTATTATAGGAAAGTTATCTTCACATATATTCTATCTTATTGATTTCTTTTATATAGGTACTTGTGATCTTTTCAACCAATTTCATGCATATATTTGATTCATATTTTGTTTCATGTGTCAACCACTAGCTACCTTTTTGCATTATGGCTACTACGTATAAGCACTATTATACATCATTTTTTAACATGTATTTTGCATGCTAAAATTTTATCTTGCTTAGTGGTCTAGAATTTGTGCACAAAATTGCACTTGTTATCATTTTATGTCATACATGGAAATCTTCATTGTTGAATGGTACCAGTCTTATCTTTAGTGAAGATTTCCAAGGACAAGTCTTTGATACCAAACTTAGCATCTATAGTGTTAATCCATGCTCTTCCCATAATAATAAGGAATTCTTCTTTGTTCTTCTTCACATGGATGATAAGAAAGTCTATAGGATAAGACCAACTACTTATGGTAGTTACAACATCTTTCACTTGTCCAAGTGAAATAGCAATAGACTAATAAGCTAGTACTAATCAAATATTGCATTTCTTTAATGGAGGTAAATTCCATGCCTCATACATATCCTAATAAATGAGATTCACGACTAATCCTAAAACTAATAAAAAATGCATCAATTATTTCTTACTATTTGGAGACAAAGTAAAGTGCTTCTTGGATCTATTTGTTTTTTTGGAAGCGCTCCTATTTTTATCCAATGTTCAATAGTTTTTTTAAGTATGATAGTTCTTAGATTCTTCTTTATTAATATCTGAACAATGATTTTTACTAAAGAACTTAATGTGGGAGGAGTAGGGTTAGATCAAGTTCCTATTGTTCAGATTTTTTTAGGACTTTTGCTAAAGAGAGAAAGGAAATTTCTTTGATCTTTGTTCACTATTTCTTGTAATATCCTCTTGTGTACTTACTACCCTAGTAGCACTTTTCTACTATGGTTAAGTTGGAAATTCTTCTTACAACTAGTGATGGTACTAGTGGTAGAGGATTAGAAGCTTGATGAGAGTGGCTTCTAACTAGTTAAGATATGTAGGGTTGTGATTCCATATATGGGGTTATAGATATATGGTACTCAGCTAGATGGTAATGAAACACATGAGCAAGAACACTAGTTGGGGATGTAGAACACTTAACATAATCCATAAGGGTCTGGCTATTGGTAGGGATATTGTTGCCTTGGTGGTGGCATCCCCCATGTCTATGGTTGTTGTTACTATTGGTGATATTACTCTTATGGATGAGATTAAGCTACACTTGCATAATATGGTTTTTAATAGGGTTGTCTATAATTACCTTGTTGATAAGGTAATCTTTTGGGAATTTTATTTTTCACAAATTTTTGATTAAGTACATATGCCTTGGACTCTTGGAGATGGCCCATAACATGACAACATCACTTAGGATGTTTGTATGGCATACACTACATTCATTTTTTCCTTTTGAACTTGAGTCCATAACCTCCTCCACTCCAATAACTTTTTCTTTATTCTTGTAATTTTCTCATCCGTTATCCTTCTTCTTTTCCTTATGCTTGTTCCTAATGAATGCATGTTCAATTTTCTCTTCTACTATCTTAATTATTATTATAAATTTTTTATCTATAGAGTTTGACATTTTCTCTACCTTTTCTATAATATCATTTACTAATTTCTGAATGGGTAGAGTTTTTTGTTAAATCACATCTTCCATGGTTTTCTCTTTTATATCCATATGACTTCTCAGTTTTTCTACTTTTTTTTCCATGTTTTTGATTTTACAAGTTATTTATTTTACAAATTTTTGATTTTCAAATTTTTCTAATTTTACACCATTATTAGTACCTTTTAACCTTTCTTCATTATTTTACACTTTATTATATATTTTGTTTTGTTTTGTTTTGTTTTATGCAAGTGTGATATCTCCTTATTTTTGCTAATAAAAATTGCTTTGCTGTCATAAGACACAATGCCATTGTTGCTATTTACTAATGATAGTTTGTGCTTAATGTTGTGATTGTCGATGTATGGTTTCTATTTTTGAATTCTGATGTCTGATGACTTTGACATGGTTTATCTTTCATGGAATAGACAGCGACTCCATGTCATCTACCCATCTAATAAACTCTATGGTTTTCCTTGTTCTAGGAATTTGAGATCCCTTCCATTGAAGAAACTTTTAATTAATGGGTGACCTTGGTAGTTTTAGAATTAGAAAGGATTCAAAGGTTTGTAAAGGGTGTAACTTCAAGGAGACTCAATACTCTTTGTAGTCTTCTACTTGCTTAAGTGCTTGAATGTTTTTCATGGACTTCTTACTATTCCATTTCAACCATTCATAGGAAGTCAAATAAAGTCTTTGCATGGTGTGGGTTCCATCCAAAATTCAAAAAGAACATGGGAATTCAAAGCACACCCCTTAGACATAATAAATGAATAAATTCTTGCATGGTTTGATTCCCATTTGAAAAAAACAAATAAAAAAATAATGGGAATTCAAAGCACACCCCTTGGACAAATAAACGAGCAACAAGCATTGGTTATGGGACTAGAAAGCCATGTACCTATGCTTGAAGATCCCCTCTAACTAAGGCCCTCTCTCACTTCCTACTTCTTTCTTTTCTTCTCCTTATGGAATGGTGGTTGTCTTGTGGACACACTCTCGTGTCTCCTATGGATGGATCGGTCTTAGGGTGGTGATGCAAAGTCACTAAAAGTGGATGGTTTTGGTCTAGATTGAGGATGGATCTTCCCAGGTCATTTTAAACACAAATTCCACAAGAGACTTCTTATGACCTCAATTTGGAACTCCATTCCACCTTCTCTATCATCCATCCATGCTGCCATAACTCACCTCACTACCATGTTCTATGTTATGCTCTATGTCTTGGTCTAATGTGTTTGAATTCTTGAGTAGATTATTTTTGGTTGGTCCTTGACTTTTCATAATCATTAAATCAACCCTAGGGCCCATGAACTTCTTAGTTGAGGTTATGTAAGGGCAACAAGAGCATGAGCATACTATGGGAAGGACCCACTTGCATAGCTCTTGGTTTGATTAGTTAAGGTCCCTTACCTTTGACATTGTCACAATCCTATCTTTTGCATATTCCATTGGGTATTCTGCTTTGTGCTCCTTAACCTTTTAGTTCATTCATCCCCTAAATCAATTTTTCTCCATTTTTCCAAATTTATGAGCTTCAACACCCTGTTCTCATGTTTTCATACTCTTCTTGGCCTTTTGAGCTTTTATTTAACCCTAATTTTATTTAAAAATCCTTTGTATTTTGCAAGTTTGACCAAAGTCAACAACTGTCTACGGTGATCAACAACTACATCAACGAGGTCTCGTTGATGTAGCTGACTATGTCAATGACACACCATCGATGAGGCCTCCTTAATGCATTACAAAAATACTATATATACCACTATGCACTTAGGAAGTTTTTACATTTGCCTCATAACACATAGGGAGTTTTTGCAATTTTTCAAAGCCCAAAACCTTCTAGAGCCCATAACTTCCCAACCGTTTGTCCAAATCACTCTATTTTTTGATCCTACACTTACCGAAGGTAAGCTCTTTATCATGAGGGCCGCAAACCTTAAGGTTTCCAATGAAAAATTGATGAAAGTTTTTGGAAATTCTTCTAACTCCTCCAAGGGTTAATAAACTTAACAATATATAAACATCAAATTTTTCAAGAGTTCACCTTTCAACAACCTCTAGGATGATTTATTAATAATAACACATAAATAAAATAATAATTGAAATAATTAAATCAACCATAATCACAACTTAGCCAAGTGTAACTATCCTTAAGAGACAAAGATATCCCAATTGCTTTAAGTTACACAACAATTGCTAACCCATGGTCTCATTGTGATTACAAATGGCACCAAAACAAAAATGCCTGCAGGAAGGAAAACCCTCTCAACCAAGGGAGAAGCAACTTAGAACTAAAAGGGGCCAACAAGAACAAGTCCAAGAACCATCAAAGGCAACCCAAGCAATGGGACCTCTTCGTGAGGAGCCCAAAGTGGAATCTATCTAACAAATTCCAGAAGAAGAAGTGTCCATCAAGTAATCACAACAAGGAGAAGTGCTTGGACACACACCAAGGCTTGAAGTCACTTTAACTCAAGCCTACCTTGACATAATTAGGTCCTAATAAATCCAACGATCATTTCTTTATGAAATCAACTTTGGACCATTCTTAGAGAAAGCTCCAGCAAATGTTAAGCCTCAACTACAAACCTCTCCCATGTGGCCAATCATTACATCCAGTGAGTAGTAGTACATGGGAGAGACATATCTCTTCTAAAATAATAGAAGGTTGGGGTCCACTGTCAAGATCAAGGACATTCAAGTTTCCTACTTAGTCGAAGCTATCACACAGGCACTAGGGTTGCCTGACACCAAGACATAATTGGTAGAACTATCAATAAAAGGTGATCCTGAGGCCAAGACGAAGTGGACTCAATGATGCTATAGGGTTGACCATGATGAGTATAGTATGCTCACATCAATGGAGCAAATCTATTTCAAAATTGTAGCCTATCACCTCAATCCAACAGTGAGGCCAAGTAAGATGATTGTCTTCTCTGCCCGAGCATGCATCACTTTAAGTGAAAATTTTCCCTTCAACCTTCCACAACTCATCTATTTGGAGATTGAAAAGTTCTTCAAGGAAAACAAACGTGGAAAGAAAACCATACCTTTTTCATGCCTCATCCAAAAACTCTACAAAAGGGCAAGTATCATCTACTATTGCAATGATACAATCAAGGATGCTCCTTTGGCCTCATGGTCCAAAATCATGAAAGACAAGATGCTGCAATCGCCCACTCAAGAAAAAATGTCAAAAGCCCACATAGCCATTGAGTGCCTATGAAAAATCTAAGAGTAGCTCTTGAGTGAGCAAGAGCAACATGCAAGAACAATTGGAGCAGATCCATCTGTATATCAACTAGCAATGAGTCACCTTAATGAGGTGGCCCAAATAGTTAGCCAAATGGAGAGGGATGGACCAATGTTCTCTACCCAAAAAATGTAGTTTCCTACAAGGTCAAATCCCAACACTCGAGAGGTGATGGTGTCATTATCTCAACACCATTTATTACTAGAAATCTCTTGGAATGCCTTCACTTTCTCAATGCATTTGGAGGAAGGTGAAGGGGCAACTATCCTAGTGATGCAACACCAAGGATAGGAAATAGTGGTTGAAGTTATTTTTGATTGTGTTGCTGAAGCATTAAATGCACCTGTAGCATCTGTACTAGATGTATCTACACTTGAATATGTGTAGACATCTGTAAGCATGATCAGTAGGAAGTTGAACGTAGCCCAACATGAAGAATTATTGGATCAACTAGTGGGGATTAGGCAACCAATTTCAAACATCTTTGATTTTCAACAAAACCATCACTGCAACCCAGTTGGAGCTACTAGACATAAGGGGGAAATGCATCATCCTTGTGGGGCAATGAAAAATGGCTCAAGCACAAAATGAATGCTTGGCCATGTAGGTTTCCAAATTATGTGCCCATCTTGCTAACCCTACAATCTTTAGTGCAACAACAACCAAATATGAAGCTTTCCAATAACTTTAATAATGATTTAGGAAGGTTGAGGAGGAAGCAGTAACGACCATCTTCAACTAGTCCATAGTAGAAGTGAAAACACATTCATTTTAAAAGGACTCAGCTTAGATGCACTAGGAGAATGAGACTTTGACCACACAAAATCATCACCTTCATAATGTTAATACCCAGAAGGAACAAATGCAAGAATTCATTCATCAACAGCAAGAGTAGCTTGCAAGGGTGAACACTGAATTGAGGAGATTGGCCATGAAGAATCTAAATCTGTCAATGAAGGAAATTCATGCCTTGCACTAGAAGTTTACCATTGAGATCATCACCTAGAAGAATGAGGTCCTCAAGTTTGAAAAAGTAAAGAATCACTATAGAGACCAGATTGGCCTATACAAGGAAGTCAATGAGAAACACATCCAAATAACAAAGGTAAAAATAAATGAATCCCTCCAACAACTCCAATAAGGAAGAGAGGTTTGGCAACCCATCCTTGATGGGATTAATGCTTACAAAAAGTAGAGATCTACCTAAAGGAGTTGCAAATTGAAGAAATCATAAAGTACATGGAGTTGGCCAATCTCTGTTACGCAAACTTAGTAATGTTGACTATTTGATGGCCACAGTCAAAGTTAGAGAAACAAGTGGCTAGCTCATATTTGTTATATGAGGTAGAGTTTAAGCACCACAAAGACACCAAATAGAAGCTTGAGACTACAAATGCTGAACTCAAAGTTCTTAGAGCATGATTCACAGACCAACAATCAACTATCGAGAACCTAGCCAAATGAATGAATGATTACCAAGAGCCAAAGGACACAGTCAAAGCATTTAACATTAAACACAAATAGTTTGCTACCTAGTTCATCAATGCTAAGGAGTTGTTTCTAGAAATCCTATGTCCTTGGGATGTGCCCATTTTGACCCACATTGGTGAAGCTGCATGGATGATGCATGATCCCAAATGTAAGGAGGAGAAAATGAAAGCATTGCTAAATTCTTTTCACCTCCCACCAAAAGTTGTAGTAGCAGTAGGATAGCCACCACTGCCTAGTATCATCTGATCTTCTACACAAAACTTCACACCATCAAGGAACATGCTATCCAATTTTGAAGAATTATGTCATGGTGTTCAATTTTGTGTCCTGAACACTGTCATTACTTGTAATGTGTTGATCCATACACCTGAGCACTCTATTTTTCTCAAGTTTGTCAATCTATTTTTTGTTTAGAAACATTAGTCAATAATCCCATACCTTTTCAATTTTCTAAAAGAACTCAAGGATGAATTTCATTTAGTCATGGGGGTATGATGAGTTGTAGTTTGGTTGGCTACATCAATGAGGCCTTGTTGATGCATCATATCATGCATCAATGAGGCCCCATCGATGCAATGTCTATATTTAACTATAAATATGCATCCACCAACTACATTTATGGCAACAGAGATTTAGTGGTAGTGAATCTCTTGTAGTTTGTTCATTTGAAAGTTAGAATTTTTCTCCCAAGTCCCCATAGTAGGAATCATTGAGTGTATGGATCTTTATTCAAGCATTGTTGTACATGAGCACAACAGTGTCGGGGACAATAAAGATGAGCTTTCTTATAAACCTTGTAGCACTTTGGATAGATTAAATATTTTATTTATGCATTTAATTTTTTTCATTACTTATTAAATGTTTTCAATTATTTATCAAATATTTTTCAGTAATTACGTGAATGAAGTAATTAAGCAAAATAGATTAAACACATAAGTATGACCACTTCAAGCATAACACGTATTTGCTTGGTAATTTCAGTAGCGTTATTACTTGGTACACCCAATAGCATAGCACTTGGTAACCTAGCAATGGATACATGGATCCAGGACATGTACAGAAAGTGGGATCGAATGCTTATGTTAGGACTAGTTAGGCACTGGTTAATTAGTTAATTTAAATTAGTTAATCCAATTACTTTATCTTCATTTGAACACAAAACCATAAAATACAAAATGATAAAAACCAAATGCCTCAATTATACTTAACCATACCAATGTACATCACAAGTGTAATTGGGAAGATAATGATTGACCTTAAGGCAAAGATTCACTTCCTAAAAGACTAGTGCACCGAAAACTACAAAGTCTATGGAATTTGACCAGATCATGTATGAATGATTGTGATTTGTATGGTTGGATGTAGGGCTACCTCACTGCTCATCATTTAAAACAAAACTTTTCTACCAAATTGTTATAAAAAAACTATGCAAGTTGACCATATTTTAACAAGAAAATAGCAAAAACACATAGAATTGGCAAAACAAAAAAGTTTCAAAACTTTGCATGGGAAATCCCTAAGGCTAAAACAACAACATCAATACATTGGCACAACCTAGATGCATCATCCAAACCACTCAAAACCAAAATTCATTTAACCTACAAGCCTAGACAACATAAAATTCCTAATTATCTTGACCAAAATTAATTTAAAAAATGGCTAAGTGTACCTAGTAGGCATGGTAGATTGGAGATCCCCTTAGTAGTAGCATCTACCTCCTCCAAGGTTGGGCTTTTGCTAGTAGAAGATCTTCTCTTTGACATCTTAGACAAGCAAATGCAAAAATCTTTAATTTTCCTTCACTTTCCTTCAAATACATTACCTCTATGATGGAGTGTGGAAAAACTACATTAAGGATGGATGGGATTAGAACCAAGATTAGTGAAGAAGCCTTAGTCATATGCATTTCTTGTAAGAGATGGGCTAAGAGAATCAACTTCTGCAATATTGCAATGTGGAGATATTCCTACACTTATGTGTTGGTAATATAAGCCCCATGCCTACAACACCCATACAACTCATAGTGAACTCTAAGTTCATAAGAGGAAAGTTAAAACTATGCTAGGTGTATTGGAAGTTTCAAACCAAATAACCATTTGAATTTGAATGGACCCTACTAGGTGCCTCCTAGGCAAACCACCAAAAATCCCAATACAATGAGATTTACAACGTCTAGCTAAAACTACGCTAGGATTAATTCCTAAATTAGCCTTGGAGTAGGTTCCAAGCATAAACCATTGCTAAAACCCATTTCCTAGCCATTCTTCCTTATCATATTGAAGCTAGAAGACCCTCATACCAAAACTGGAAAATAGTTATTATGAACAAAGGTCCCGAACACCAAGAATGGTCAACACATAGCCAAGATAAGTCATTTTTAAGATTACTACACTAGACAAGGGTAAAACTATGCTAGTCAACATGCTTTTTCTAGGGATAGGAATGATTGACACTAACCAAGATTTCAATCAACTTCAAAGTAACCACACCAAGCCCCAAACCCTAGCCAAAGCCTCTAGCAACTTCGAAACCTTCCAAAACCTGTCGAAAGATGCCAAAATCCACTATTCTTGAGAAACTACATTGAAGAACTCAAAAAATACATTGGAAAATGCAGTTTCCTAAAGTGTGACCATCAGAAGATTTAATAGAGCCTCTAACAGCCTTCAAAGTGGAAAACCCTAGCCTACAAACCTTCTCGGAGCCTCTGATAACCTTGGAATGTAAAATACAAAGTCAAAAATAAGTCAAAGCTTATGCTAACCTAAAAACTATGTTGGAGGAGCCCAAACCTATGTTGGCCAATGTAGTTTTTCTAACAAAATATAAGAACTAGCTACTAACCAATCAAATTGACCTCTAAGTATATCAATCTAACCCCAAAACCATACCAGAGGCTTCAAAGACCACCAAATCCTCTAAATTGAGTTGAAAATGATCAAAATTAATCATCTTTTCCAAAACTATGTTGGAACCAACTAAAACTACACTAGCCAATGTATTTTTGATGGAAGGTAGCAAAATCAACACTCTAATAACCTCTAGAGTTGACAATTTTAACCCTAAACCCTAAGAATTTTCCAATGACCCTGTGAACCCAAAAACTTGGTTGATTGACCACAAAAACTAGACAAAATATAAGATTAATGTAATACTACATTGGATCAAACCAAAACCACACTGGCCAGCATATTTTTAATTTTAGGAATACTTTTGATCGCATCACAACACTCCAAATGCTGTGAAAGTTGATTGGCAGAGCCTAGAATCTCAGAGCCTGGAACTAGTTATCATTTGATCTTGTTTTGGATAAAAAAACATTAAACTTATCAAAACTACATTGGAACTAGAGAAAACTATGCTTTCCAAGGTATTTTTTTTGAGATTTCAAATTCCAAACTGCACTTTCTGTTACTCATCTTGGCTTCCAAGTGATCATTCGAGAACCCTAACATTCCTGTGCTACCCTAGGAGGTTGTTGGAGCAAAACTTCCAAGACTTAGACACCATAAATTAAGTTTTCATGTAAAACTATGCTAGATCCAAGGAAAACTATGTTGGCCATTGTAGTTTCTATCTTTTAGTAGCATTTGGAGTCTTCAAGTGGTCAAATTAATGCTAAAGTTCACCAATCTCCACTCCCAGTCTATTACACTATCAACTTAGACCATTAGAACCCCAAAAATGGTCCTAATGGATCTAAGAAACTACATTTTATCAAAAAATACACTAGGGCTTACCAAAACTACATTGGCCAGCATAGTTTTGGTGTGTGCTAGCATAGTTTTTAAAAAGGACCTCTTTTTTACCTCAAAAAAGCCTTAAAATAACCTTGCCAAGTGACCAAACTCCTTCATCAATCCTCTAACCTCCCACCATGTCCTGCTAAGGTTTAAAACTAGCAAAATGTGATCTTGATTAACCAATATTAACCATGTTTTACCACATGTTTTCCACCTTGACTAGTTTGGCCTTATTCCATTGTGTTTTAACTTATTTTAACCTAGTTACACATTATTAACCTTTAATGACATATCATTTTGTGTCATTTGGCTTATTTTTCTTACATTTAGCCTTGTTTCACCAAATTTTTCTATCATTTGGCACCATTTGGACCTTAGTTTTCTTAGTTGGACATTAGAGGATGTCATTCGACATTAGGTTGGCCTTGTTTGACCTTGCTAGACATCCTTTGATGAGACCCAACCATCATTTAGGTTATCATTTAGCCTCACTTGTCATCATTCGGTCACCATTTGGCTTCATTCCATGTTAGTTGGCCTTTAATTCACCTCATTTACCTTACCCTCTCTCCTATGACCTTTGTTGACCATGCTTTGACCTTATTTGACATCATTTGATGGGGCTTGACCATCATTAGGTCATCATTTGGCCCCATCTAATCATCATTTAGCCATCATTTGGCTTCATTTCATAATATTTGGCCTTGTACTCACATGGTTTACCTTAACTTCCTCTTATGGCCCCTTTTAATCATGTTTTAACCTTTCTTGACTTTATTGGATGGCGTTTGACTATCATTTGGCCTTCATTTGAACTTATCTTGCACGATATATCCTTTATTTCACCCTAGTTTCTTTAACCTACCTCTTATAACCTTTATTAAGCTTGTTTGATCATTGAAGTAATGTGTTTTTGCGTATTACTAAAGTACTTTACATTGCTTAACATTATTTGCTCATTTTATCATACAAGTGCTACTTAATGTGCTTAAGGTTGATATGCATGATTGAAGGAGGCTAAGCCGGCCTAATGATAATGTTAAAAAATTCATTAACCTCAAATACTTAGATCTTGAGCCTAAGAGCCTAGTTGACCACATGGCCTCAATAGGGACACCTCTTGAATGGCCTGAACTTCTAGTCAAAACCCTTAACCTTGAGGTTGGAAACATTACCAAAGACTCTTTGGTTGAAGTTCCTATAACAACACATAATGGTGAGGAGAAAACACTGAAATTAAGTTCCTCACTGGAACATCAACAAGCTCAAGATAACATTAAGGCCTTTACCTAGTCATATGAAGATATGTTAGGTCTTGATATATGCCTAGTATGACATAACATCATACTTGACCCTAGTATCAAGCTAGTTAAGCAAAAGGTTCACAAGATTAGACTAGATTTAGCCCTACCAGCTCATGATGAGATCATGAAATTGTATCAAGCTGGTTTCATTCGAGCTATCAATTATGCTAATTGGGTGTCTAAAATAGTGGTAGTTCCTAAGAAAAATGGGAGTGTACATATCTATACTGATTTCAAAAACCTAAATAAGGAAACTATTAAAGATGATTTTTCTTTGCCTAGTATTGACCAACTTATCTATACTACGATCAGACATGCCTTGTTATCCTTCATGGATGAGTTCTCAGGATACAACCAAGTTAGTATTAACCCAAAGCATCAACTTTGTATGACCTTCATGACCCCTTGGAGAACCTTTTATTACACCATGATGCATTTTGGTCTAAAGAATGTAGGCACAACCTATCAATGAGCAATGACATATATCTCTAGTAATTACATGCTAGGATTACTTAATGTATACGTAGATGACATAGCAGTTAAATCCAAAATGGCCAATGACCATGTGCATGACCTTAAACTTGTGCTTAAATGATGCCTTAAATATGAACTTAGGCATAATTTTAAGAAGTTTATCATTAGTGTAAAAACTAGTAAAATGCTTGTCTTTGTAGTGTCTAAAGTAGGAACATGTGTCAATCCTGATAAGGTTAGGACTATATCCAACTTGCTATCACTAACTAACCTTAAAGAGCTTCGAGAAATCCAAGGTGGATTATATCTTATCCAGAGGTTCATCACCAGGCTTATAGATAAGCTACAACCCATGCAACACTTGCTTAAGAAATGAGTTTGCTATGTGTGGATAGCTCAATGCCAAGAAGCCTTTGAAAACCTTAACTGAGAGTTGGCACAACTACCCACAGTTTATCCACCACAAAAGGATAAATATTTTTACATCTACCTTGTTATCTTTAACATGTTCATTTCCCCTCTACTCTGTCAAAAATGAGACAATGGAGCAAAGCTATTGGTATACAACCTAAGCCATGTATTAATTGCCTATGAGACTCGATACACCAAAGTGAAGACGTATTGTCTAGTCGTAGTCTTCTCATTAAAAAAGTGAAGACATTACCTCTTTAGGAGCCAAGTCAATGTCATTTTCAAGGATACAATGCTTAGGGCCATAATAACCAAAATTTATGAAAGTAGTCGTATAGCCTGTTGGAAGGTCATAATGGCTAAGTTTAACCTACATTACATGTCCCAAGCCTCAATGAAAGGTCAAGCTATAGCCACATAACTCAAAACTTTTCCAATCGAAGACCATGCAAACATAGATCCTAAATTCCCTGATAAGCATGTTAACATTATTAGCAAAGTGCATGAGGGCTATGAGGCAATCATGCACTTTGACAAAGCTTCAACCAACCATGGGACCAATGCTACTACTATCATAACATAACCTTATAGTGTAATCCAATCCTTCACATATCATTTTCAATTCCCATGTACCAATAACATGGTGAAGTATGAAGGATTAATTAGAGGAATGATGGTAGCCTATGACCAAGAAATAAAATGCCTAATGATAAAAGGTGATTCACAACTTGTGGTTAACCAAGTAATAGAGGTTTACGCATATAAAGCCAAACATTTGCAATATTTTTATGACCTAGGTAAGAAACTAATGCAACAATTTATAGATGTTGGTATCTAACATATACCCCAAACCAAAAATACATTAGCTAATGCCATTACAACCTTAGCCCTAAGTGTAATGCCTAATGTGTTTAACAAGCTATCCTCCTTAACCATGGACTATGCTATTCCTATTACACAAAACACTAAAGATATCTCTATAGTCTCTATTAACACCACCCCTCAAAATGAGTGGTATGACAATATCAATTTTTACCTAATGCATAGTGAATCTCCATAGGGCCTAATCACTTCTCAAAAGAACATTGTACATAAAAGATGAAAATAGTATGTCATTATAGGTGATAACACACTATGTCAAAGGTCTTATGATGGCATATTGTTAGTGTGCTTGGGCAAAACCGAAGCTCACACAATCCTCGAGAAAGTTCACAAAGGTGTATGTCAAGGACATATAGGACATAGAGCCATGGCTACAAAGATTAGATGATTATATTATTATTGGTATTATATGGAAAGTAACTACCTATAGAAGGTTAAAACTTATGATACCTATCAATGGCATAGCAACATAATACATGTAGCACTGACTCAGTTACATACCACTCAAATAACTTAGTCGTTTCAATGGTTGGGACTTCACATTATTGAACTTATAACACCTAAATCTTCCATAGGGCATAGCCTTATCATCACTACAACTAAATACTTTACAAAGTGAGTTGAAGCTATTTTCCTAATGAAGACAACATCTCAACAAGTTTGTAGATTTATACTTAATAACATAGTAGCCCATTTTGGCATACCTTTGACCATAGTCACAGATAATGTACCACAATTTAGTAGCCAAGACATGCAAGCCTTTTGCCAAGACCTAGGCATTAAATATTCCTTCTCATCACTGTACTACCCTCAAGCCAATGGACAAGTTGAAGCTATTTACAAAGCCATCATAAAATTTCTTTAAAAGATACTAAATAATAGCAAAGGCAAGTGCATGAGCAGTTTGTCCATGCACTTTGGGCTTATTGAATTACCTATCAAATAGCAACTAGTGCCACCTCATATAGCTTAGTTTATGGATCTAAAGTTGTTTTACCTCTTCAATTGTAGGTTCTTTTGCTAAGACTAGCTCTATCTAACTTCATCAATGATGAGCAAAATAGGGAACTACGTATCATTGACCTAGATTCAGTGGAAGAGCAATGAACACAAATGCTTGCTCACATCAAATGATATCAAAAGAGGTAGAAGCAATAGCATCAACATGACCTAAATAAGCAAAAGACCAAGGAATAAGACCTATTCCTCAAGGTTTTTCATGGGTATGCAAACAAATTTTCAGTCAACTAGGAGGGGCCTTTCTTGGTTACCAATGCCTATCGCAACAATGCATTTAGGGTGGCAGACATGGATGGGAATGAATTGGCCAATCCAGTCAACCATTTCTATCTCAATCATTATTACATCTAACATGATCTTCTTTATAGGTGCAAATCAACTATTGGCATCAACAACCTTTATAACCAATAACAAATGAGCCTAAACAACCTCTCTCTCTCTCTCTCTCTCTCTCTCTCTCTCTCTCTCTCTCTCTCTCTCTCTATTTGGCATAATAAATGAATTGTAATTTTTGTAAATCTAATGTGCATCACAAAAATCTCTCTATACTATAACAATAGTAACCTATGGTGGCCTATTTTGCTAGTTATCTCATGTGCCCCTACACATTATCTTGTAACAACATGTTTTCGTTGTCTTGTTTTCTTATTCTCTTGGAGTTGTGCTTGTAGGAAGAAGCCTAGAAGTCCTGACAGAGTGCAACTCATCATGGAAGCAAGTTACTACATGACCTTGATCCATGAGATTTGGTTAGCTTGTCCTGTTGCATCAAGAGTGCTTGACTCATGTCACTTTCATTACCCCTCTTGAACTATAACTCCATAGTCCAATTATAACCATCCTTATCCTAAACAACAATGGTGACCTTTGTTTAACATTCATGCATTATGGTCATTTGACATCTCCTTCGTCATGCTCCACCATAAAGTTCATTGGATGCAACACATCTCATTCAATGAGAAAACCAAACTGAGTTTGGCCTTGGCAAAAAAACCTAATAAAGGTTTCACCCTGCAAAAAAATGTGGAGAAGAAAATTGCCAAAGAAATTCAAAAAGGCCAATGAAGCTCAAAAGATATATCAATGGCTTCAAACACTCAAAGGGAGGATCCTAATGGCCAAAGAAGCCTTGGAGTGGAGTGTTGGTTACTCAAAAGTATTACCCAGTGATTGACACTTTGAAACACAAAGCATGAAGACTACATCAATTAACCAACATGTCATTGTCATACCATAATCATGATGTCAATATTTGAAATTCATTGTTAACCCCTATAACCATTTCCTTGTAATCAACTTTAGTCTTTACCCTATGTCACCTCATAATAACCTTATCTCATCATCACAAGCACTCTTTGGCACAATTTGACAACTACTAAATCAAGCGTAGAGAGGACATGTTGGTAATGGATCCACAGTGGTGTTTTGTATTCTTTGTCAATGTCTCCTAGGTCAATCCTCAAAACATCAACAAAGAGAGGCCAATGAAACACCACCAATAAAATTCATGTTGCAACGTTTTGGCATTGTAAACTTCACCATTAAACTTGAGGCTAGATTTAATTATAAAATGTAAGGTTTGCAATTCATAAGCTGCAATCTTGCATACTTTAACTTGTTGAGGCTAGAAAATTTCTCATAAGTTATTGTAACCTCACTTCCAAAGTGCAAAAAGCTATATTAAGCATGTATCTAGGCTTGGGAGGGTTGAAAATACCTTGGGAGTCACCAAATTTGGGTTTTTTATGGGTTTTATGTTGGCCAAGGAAAAAACTACGCTAGAGTCACCTACAACCAGCATAGCAATTGTTGGGTTTTAATTTTCACATCAAGGCCAATGTAGTTTTCATCAAACCCAACATAGCTTTTCAAGGCTAGCATAGTTTGGGTAAAGGCAACGTATCTTTTTAGAGAAGCATACTTTTTATAGCATCCAATCTATTTTTGATGGCCTTTGTACATCAAACTTACCACAAATGGGAAGATACACTAGAATTGATGGCCTACCACACCTGAAAATTACAACAATTTATCAACAATCATCGAAAAAAATTTGTAGCAACAAATTGCATACCCATAGCCTATTTAAATCAAATTTGAATGCATTGGGAAGAATTTTTAGTAAATTAACAATTAACTAAGAATTAGAGACTCTCAAAGAAATTTCATATCAACAAAAAGTCAAGTGATTGCCCACCATTTTACAATTAACATAGCAAATCTGAGCCCAAGAACCAATAAGGAGTTTCAAAATTTAAAGCTTGGCTATACCTAGATCATGTAACCAATTGCAAAACACAACTTGCCGATTTCACCAAACTTCAAGCATCATTCAAGCTACTCCTTATGCATCTAGGCACATACTTGTACACATTTGAACTCTCTTCTTGCAATAATTTTATTATTTCAATAAAATTTACAATTCATTTATTTGTGCAATTTCATCATTTAAATATTAAAAGTTTATTTTGTGCATTTTCTCTAGTTTTGGATCTAAAAATTTATTTACACTCATTTACAATTTCCAAGTCCCTGGGTGATTGATAAGATCATCCAAGGTGCCTTGGATCATCTCTCTCGAAGGCCCTTGGGATCCAAGGTCAAACTATTTTCATCAAAGATCTGCAATTTTTCCAACATTGAATTTTTCTGGTGCAACATCAAGTTTGGTGAATCAATATCTTAATCAAAATCTTGTCGTTAACTTTGTTAGTGGATTGTGTGCTTGATTTGCACCAAGTCTCCATGTTCATGCCCTTGGTAAATCAAAATGCCACTCTTCATATCATGAACCTACGGGAGTATGATGTGATCTTGGGAATGAATTAGGTTTCTTACTATCAAAGTAGCTTGGATTAGTATCCCAAGGAACTTTCCTTGGTGATAGATGATGGTGCATAAGGTTAAGTTGGATTTTATGGCTTCGAGAAATTTTTGTTATTTATTATAGAAGACTCATTATTTCTTCACTATTTCTATAAGTGAACTTTCTTTTATCATCTTAGATTGATCATATTTCTATTCTTCAAGATTTTATTGATATTTTTTCATTTCGAGTTACTTGGTCTACCTCCAAGGTATGATGTTAAGTTTGAGATTTTTTTTCAAATTTGATGTTGAATCTATCTCTAACGTTCCACATAGGATGTCCCTATTCATTTAGCAAAACTAAAGATTCATCTTTAGAAGTTTCTTGATAAGGATTTAATTTATCGAGGTATGTCTTCTTAAGGTGCTACTATTCTCTTTGTAAAGAAGAAGGATGGTAGTATGCAGTTGTGCATTGCTTACTAATAGTTGAACTAGATGATAATGAAGAACAACTATCCTCAATCATGTGTAGATGATTTTTTAATCAATTATAAGAAGCTTGGATATTCATGAAGATAGATTTCAAGTCAGGATATCATCATGTTTACATTAGAGAGGAGGATGTCACCAAGATAGCCTTTAGGTTACAGTATGGATATTATGAGTTCTTGAGCATTCCATTTTAACATGCTAATGCTCCTATAATGTTTATGTACCTCTTGAACAATGTCATGAGATCATACCTATACTAGTTTGTTATTGTGCTCATCAATGACATTTTAATGTACTCTTCATCCAAGGAGCTGCATGAACAACATTTGAGGATCATTTTACAGATACTTAGAGAACATCAATTATTTTCCCAATCTTCTAAGTGTTTGTTTTGGTGCCAAGAGATTCAATTTTTAGGACATGTCATTTCAAAGGCTAGTTTAACAATGGACTTCACTAAGATATTAGTTATTTGAGATTGTATTATTTCAAAGGACATTAGAGAGGTTTATAGCTTGCCTGGGCTAGTAGCTTATTACAAGAGGTTCACTAAAAGCTTCTTTTGCATTGTTTCACCTCTCATAAAGCTATTGTAGAAGGATGTTGGTTTCTTATGGAATCCACATTATTAGGCTACCTTTGATGAACTTAAGAGTAGACTAATTTAGACTTATGTTTTTATTTCATTTAACATAGTTAAACCATTGACATTCTAATGCATCAAAAGAGAGCTATGGGAATGTCTACATGCAAAAGAAAAATGTGTAGCCTATACATCATGATAGTTGAAGCCTCATTATATGCACTACCCCACACATACTCTTAAGATGGTAGTAATAGTATTTTCCTTGAAGGTTTAGTACTACTACTTTCTCAAAGAGTAGTTGATGATTTGGATGAACCACAAGAAATTACAATATCTACTAAATTAGTCATAATTAAACCTACATTAGAGGAGGTGGATTGAACTATTGACTAATTTTTATTTTACCATTTAGTATTTGATGAGCAAGAGTAATGTTATTATGAGTTTCTTAAGTTGTATTGCTAGTAAGATCCATAGTTGGATGATCTAGTCTGATGTGAATAGTGAGATTCATGCAAAGTAGTAGTGCAATTCTTGATGTGAAAAAATTAGGTAGTTTGGTGATTCTTCTATGGTAATTTATGTACTTAGGTTTCTTCATTGTAAGGATCAAGTATGTGTGCATGATTCTTTTCGATAGCATCCATTTAAGGAATCTTACCTCAATATGCTTCAAATGCATCTGGGTAGTAACAAGATATACCAAATGCTAAAGAGGGCAAGCTAGTGACCAAGCATGAAGAAGCTAGTTGAAGAATTTGTGGCTAGATGTTTAATTTGTTAGTAGGTTAAACTTGAACACCAATAACCAAGTGGCTACTTGTACCCTCACACTATTTCAAAATAGAAGTAGAACGTAATCAATATAAATTTCATTACCGCTTTGCCTCACATTAGGAGTGAAATGAATGCTATCTTTGTTATTCTTGACTAGTTAACCAAGTCAACCCATTTTCGAGCTATAAGGACTTTAGCCAATGTAGAGGATCTTATGCAATTATTTGTTTCTAAGATCATACGATTGCATGACATTCTTACCAAGATTGTTTTAGATTATAATGCCAAATTCACTTCTTGGTTTTGATATGCATCCATTAATAGCCTGAGCACCAGGTTGAATATGATTTTAACTTATCATGTATAGACTAGTGGATAGGTTGAGAGAGTCAACCAAGTATTGGACGACATGCTTCAATCTGGTGCTTTATAGTTTCCAAATAGCTAAAATAGTATGTTTTCATTGGTACAATTTAACTATAACAATAACTATTAGGTGAATCTAAAGGGATTACCATATAAGGTTTTGTACATGAGACCTTACAAGACATCCTTGTATTGGGATGTGATCAAGTATAGGTATTGTATTAGTTCAGATGTTGTGAGGAGGATGATAGAGTAGATTTAGAGAGATTCATGAGTAGATTGAAGTAGCTCAAGATCACTAGGTAAGTTATGTGAACTACATAAGGAGATGTCTTGAGTTAAAGTTGATGAGAATGTAATTTTTTATGTCTCTTCATTGAAGAACTTGATGTGCTTTGATTGGAAAGGCATGCTTACACCTCATTACATTGGGTCATTTGATGTTCTCTAGTGTTTAGGGGAGGTGACATACCATGTTGGTTTGCCCTTGTATCTTTCAAACATGCATGATATGTTTCATGTCTCCATGCTATAAAAGTATGTTCTTGATGATAGTTATGTTGTCGATTAGACTAAGGTACAACTTCAAGCTGATGCCTTACACATGGAGTATTCTATTAGGATTGTGGAGCAAATGCAATGTCAATTGCATAGTAGGATAGTGGTCATGATAAAGATCTTATGAAGTTGTCATGGTTCTAAAGAGGCTACTTAGGATGGGTTTGAGTCCAATTTACATTCTTTCCATCCTAAAATATTCTAGAAGAAATATTTTTAAGGGGGAAAAGATGTAACATCCCACATTTTTTAATATGTGGTACATATGATCCTTTATAGAGATTGTGTTGTTTGGGGGTATGTTATGCATGTTAGTAGTTTATTATATTTTTTGGTTATGCACTTTATATTTCATGTTGATGAGCTTGTGATGCATGTATGAATTAATGTTATTTTACATCTTATGTGTATGTGTGTGTGTATTTTCATTTAATAGATGTATACTAATCCTACTGTTTAGTGTGGTAGGATTTAATGAGAGATTGGTTGGAAGCATGGCATGGTTGATGATCTATGGTTTGTTTGATATTTCTTAGTGAATATATTATGGCCTTGCTTATCATCTTATGTTGGTAGCTAATTTTTTATATTTAATTTAATTATTTTAATTTTATTTTAGGAGATTTATTAGGATATCTTAGGAGAGTGATTTATTATCATATTCTTTATTAATTATTTTTGGTAATTGTGGATGTTACATGAAAGTTAAATATGTGATGCGACAAATTAATTGAAGTATTCTTTTAGCTCAACTCTTATTTTGGATACTTGGCCAATTTTTTCTTTCCATCATTTTTGATAACCTTTCATTAAAACTTTCATAACTTTTTCATTCCACATACCTTGACAAATTCAATGAACACAATGAAGAGGTGCTATTGGAGACTAAAGCTTGTAGAGGTGCTCATGCATTTTGGATTGACAGTGCTTTCAATTACATCTATATTATGTTTCATTTTTCTTGTGTGAATTTTTTTGTGCAATTTAGAGATGAGTAATCTTGGATCCTTCTCCACTTATATTAAGAAGCTTTAACACATTTATGGGATTGGTTTGATGATATTAAATTTTGTATTATGGTATTGTTTGTAAAATTGTGGGTTTTTTTTTTTTACATTTAAGAATGTTGATCTAATAGTTTGACATACAATTCATGGTTGTTAGCATTGCTAGTTATATAAATTTTGATTATGAGTTTCATGAGAATCATTGCTAAAAATTTTGTGGACTATGTTTTTATACTCATATGGTTGATATCAACTATAATTGTACATTAGAGTTGTTGTAATTATTGTCATGATTGATCTCTTATTTGGGAAGAGATTTTCGAATGGTTTGATTTGATGGATAGTTTGGAATCTTTGAATTTTCATTTCTTATTTTGTACCTTACCTTGGACCCATTTCTCCTTTGTTGATAATAAGCTTCTATTAATGTTGTAAGTTTTGTTCATTTGCCTTCATGATGGTATTGATTGGATTCTCTTTTTAACGTCCTTATATCCTCTCAATCATATGGATGTAATCCCCTTGTTGTGCCTAAATTGATCTATCAATGTGCCAATTTGATTATCATATTGTTGTTATTGTTAATTACCCTAGCTCTCCACCTGTTCTTGTTTCCAAGTTGTTGAATCTATGTTATTTACTTACTTATAGTTTCCTTGAATTTCCTCATTATTATGATCTCATTTCGATTATTTTTGGTCTTTTTCCAACTTGAACACGATGTCTTTGATCTCAGAGAGATGTCTCCCCAATAATTCAAGACTCCCAAATAGACATCTCTATCCTACCAAGACATCTCTTTTTCAATGTAGACATCTTTCCCAGACTATAAACATCTCCAAATGGACACCTTTTAAGATTCTTCATGACATATCTTGAAAGTCTTTATGACATCTCTTAAGAGTCTTCATGATATCTCTTAAGAGTCGATATATTTTAATGAATATCTTTCCAACTTAGTAGATGTCTTCCTCCTCCTATTGATGTCTTTCCTACAAGCCTAACACTACAATAAACTTACTTCTCATGAAGTTTGATCTTCTATATGAGTCCATTGTTTGGTTTTATTAACTCTAAACCTCCTTAAAGTTTTTTTCAAGTCTCCTATCTTGGTTTAAAATACTTTCTATTTTCTTTTGGATTCTTAAGTGTTGAACACTCTTATTGCATAATTGTATATTAGTTGGCTTGTATATTGATTAGTTTATGGCTTTCCTTATTGATTATCTTGATCCTCATACTACTGGAACTCTATTTGATTCATTAAAACTTGGTAATGATGATCTATCCATGGTTTTTTAACATTTGATTTGGATCCCCTTGGATAGTTGGATTCTTTTGGTTTGATTGCCACCATCCACTATCAGTTTGGATTTCATATGTGTATGTTTGTTGGATGATTGAATGTTGGGGCTAGCACTAAGTTTATGTGGCTGGTTGAAGATGGGCTCCCTAGAGATGTTGGTGTGCTTAACCTCCTCTACTATGCATCAATTTGGTTTTTATTTCATGTCCCATCATATGTGAGAGGCTGATTGCATGACTCATTGGTCTTCTTTTATTTAATGCCTTCAGAATGTTAAAGGTGAGTCTTGGAGATGTTTCTAACACCAATATATGTTTGGTATGATTAGATGAGTCTTAGCAAATGCCTATTATTATGAGACTACAAATAAATCCATGCACATGGTAAGTTTTGTATTTGGGCTAGAATTTGGTATTTGGAATCAAATGAGTATACATGACAATAATTAATACACATTTGACACTAAGTGTGATGCATGCTAGCCTCCTTATTTGATATGATGATTCGAATTGGCAAATATTAGTATTCATAATATTTAGTGGTGGGATGTTTGATTATGCATTGATATGCTTATTTAGATGTGCTTAAGCTAACATGTTTTTTAGGAGAGCCATGCTCTACTTAGCTTCTATGAGATCTACCCATTCTTTAGTTGGAGATGGTGCCAAGGATCCTCACTCAGTTTATACTAATATCTCCTTTTTATTATAGGTTGATCAAATTTAGTAAAGATTGGAGATCTCGGATAGTTCACTAATTTGTTTCTAGAGTGATTGATGATGTTATATTTTTAGAGTTGAACTTTATTGACTACTTATATTTTAGATATTTCAACATTGTGTTAGAAATTATTTTTCTTTTTTTTTTCCAACTTCTAGATTTATGGATTTTGTTTGGACTAAACCTTTGATATTATGCTGATCACATATTTATGAAAATATTCATATTTCCAATTTATTTATTTCTCTTTTCAATCTCATATTTTTTTGGCAGATGATTTGTATTATTTTCTATTTAGTTTCCAACATATATGTTTAATATATTTGCATTATTGATGATGTGATATATGTATATTAATCTATTTTTCATGATTTTTAAGCACATTCATATGATCTTTGATTATTATTTATATTAAATAATATTTTCTATGATTTGATGCATTCTTATGATGAAATTGTACATTATCGAGTTATCACTAAAAGTGTCATAATCCTAATTTTTCATGTCTCTATAAATGAATTAAGGACTTTAGAACAAGAAATCAAAAGTCTTGGTATTGATCAAGATAATAAAACTAGATGATAGGTAAAAATAAAACTTAATTCTGATATCTATATAAAATGTTGGGCTTTTGCACCAAAGCCAAAAAATCACAATTTAATCTATGTAGAATTAGCTTTTACGACTAGGTCTATTGAATCAAAATGAGGTAATTTCTTATTTACTTGTAAAATTTAAAGTAAATGAAGATGTAACAAGTAAAAATATATAAAAAGTAAATGTTTTACATATAAATAAGTACTACTTCTATTCCTCTATAGTTCAGACATATTTGTAGTGATTAGATACCCTAGCATAGTTTAGGCATCCCACCATGTTTCAAGTACCTAACCATTTTCAAATATGCAAGTATAATTTAGATATTTCAATATAGATTAGGCACCCAAGTATAGTTCAAATGCCATAGCAAATCTCAGGCACCTTAGCATGATTCAAGCACCCAATCATGTTAAGATACCACAATATAAATTAGGTTCCCAATCATTTTTAGGCATCCAAGAATAGTTCAGAGACCCTAGCAAAGTTCAAGAACATCAATACAACTCAAACATCCAAGTATAATTTAGGTGGTCATGTATAGTTCAAACATCCAACAAAGTCCATGCATTTTAGTATAGCTCGAGCCTCCATCCATGTTTAGATGTCCAAGTATAGTTCAAACATCCTAATAAAGTTTAACTCTTCCAATAACTCAAGTGTCCCATCATATTTCAAGCACCTGATCATATTTACCCATCTAAATCTAAAAATTACAAAATCTATGGGATGCCTATAACAATTAGTAACAATATTTCTACAAAATATACCTCTATCTTCTTTGGAAAAACTCATCTGAGAGTATCATGTTATGGTTCATCTAAGAAGGATCAAGGTATGATGAGGTTCACTCATCTGATGCTTGAAAATTCGATGATGCCTAAAATCTATCTAAGACATCTTACAAAAGCGAGATAGATGAATATGATGTGACATTTGAATTAAGATGTGATCCTTGTAAAGCTTTTTAACATATGAGCTTCACTATCATAAATTTAGAAATTCCTTGATAATTGAATGACTCTTCTACTCATCCGTCTACCACTCTAAGAGGATGCTTTTAAAAAAAAACCTATTTTTCAACTTAGTATTGATGATTTTTTTAGGGTTAAGTTGAAAATAATCATGAACAAATGACTTCTAGCCATTATAGTCTATAAAATACTCAAAAATTCAAATTTTAAGGGTTGGCAACTCATAATTAAATCAAAGTCATGTTTTGAAAATTTAAAAAAAATACCCTACAAGGACTACATAAAAGTATCCAAACTTGAAGGAAAAGTTTGACTTTGGATAATACCATACTCAAAAATCCATGGCCTTGAATTCTTTCATAATAGTCAAATGGTAATAATTTTTTTTTAATTAATTCAAGCACAAGAGAAAATTAAATTCCTTATTAAGTAGCTTCTAATGTACCCCATACTTCCTTGATAGTTTTGTAGTGGTTGACATGACTAGATTCTTCTTGCATCAAAATAAAGATGATTGCATTTGTAGCTTTGAAATCATTTATGAAGGTCTTCTTAGAATTGTTGTCCCATTTTGCACCTTTATTTATTGGTGCTTGATATCCTTCGATAATACTTTGCTACACATCAAACTCATATGATTCTCAGTACATTTGCACCCAAGATTTCCAAAAGACATAATTAGTATCATTAAAGAGAGGTAGTCGTGCAAGTGGCATTCCTTGTTATCCTTCTATTTTACTATGTTATCAAGTTTGTAAAAATGAGTAACCAATCTCCTATACCATTTTTGGATCATTTAACTTAGAAAGGACCAATGAATGAGTTATAAAATAAAGTATGAAGTATAAGAATTAATGTTAAAAATAATAATAACAAATGCATAAATGAAACACACTTACCAATACACATGGTATAGCTAGACTTTAATTTTTTTGAAATTAAATTATTGCTAAGGATAGCATTGTGGTATATCATTAAATGTTGCACATTCCCCATAAGGAAAAATTTATGCTTGATATCCCACAGGACTCCCAAGGACCTCGTAAGATTGAGAACAAAATATGATACTCCTATTGGACACTCTCACAACCCCTCAAGGAAAAGACAATAAAACAAATGCTTAGCCACCTGAGTTGAAAACATCTTTTCATAGCAAGAATATATACTTCTCAAAGCAAAGAATGAATTAGAAAAATGATAGATTATAGAGAGGGATTCTAGAAATTAAAATTTCACATAATGTACTTAAGATCTAACGTAAGAGACATAGAAATAGAAAGTCCTATTTGAAGAATGAATATAAAAATGATATAACAATGATAGGAAAATAGATCAAAGCAACATAAACAAATCAATACATTAGATTCAATCAAAACCTTCAAAAACTTCCAATTAATCAATCAATCTTCCAACCTTTGTTGTTGCTTAGCTAATGTAATCCTTTGATTAAATCAATATGCCAAGATACCTAATTCAATGTGATGATGCCACTATATACCTTGAATTCAAGATTTGGATACATTATTTTATAGTCCTTACATCCCAAGGGTTTTTTGTATCAAAGTAGAGTTAGTAAAATGGCTAGGAAAAGCCTTTTATTTGTAGCTGGCTAGGAAAAGCCTTTTATTTGTTCCAACAGCTACATGAGATATTCACTTTGAAGCTAGAATGCCCATCTTACAAAGCCTATCATTCTAACCAAACATCTAGATCTTACTAGGATGTTCATCTTGAGAACTCATTTGGTTTGATATCTACCTCTAGGCTTGGACATCCACTTTGTTGGATATCATTGACCTTGGGTAAAAGACATATGCAAAACCTCATTTACTCTTGATCCAAATGTCTAACATGAAGTGTGAACATCCACTCTACATCTAGGATTAAGACATGATGAACTTGACCTATCAAATCTTGCCTTCACACATCTTAGATTCTTTGATAGGTCTTGTGAACTCCAATCCTATATTGGACTCAACAACTAGAACAATAGCTTAACCACAAGCACAACTAAATACACTTCTCCAATTCATAATTTTTAGATCATTAAAATAAGGGATAGATCAACAATGAGGATGTTTATTTATCATTTTATTCTTAAAATAAAAACATATAAATATTTTAAATATTTCAATTACTCATTATGGCAACATAGGTTTTTTTATTATACATATTATATAAGTTATAATATTTTTATACCTTTTGAAACAAAACAACAAAACCCAAGTAAACTATATGATTCACTTATGTTTCTTCTCAATGCTAACAATGGGTTTACCATGTGTACTACCAATTAATAGATTTATTGTGGTCTTGGTTGGAAGGAGTCCTTATTATGCAGCAAGGTTAATCAACACTAGATAAAAATCATAAATAAAATTATAGAAAAATATTAAAAATAATTAGACACATCAAAAAACAAGAAAATTACATATTTTATCAAAACTTGATTAAAATAAAATATTTACAAAGTTATACAAGCAATCATAATCACGCACAGCCAAGAAAACTAAGGTGGTTAGCAAACAGAACCTTCAATTATCAACCCCCATTTTCAAAGGGATGTTTGGCATCAACTCCCCACTTGACTGGGGCATGCTTCACAGATCAATCTATGGATGATATTGAAGAAGAATTAGATGAATATATCAAAGAACATGAAAAAGGAAAACAGATAGAGGAAAAAGCACAACCACAAATACAAGATCAACCCATAGAACAAAGATATATCCCAGAACTAACAGAGAAAGTAGATAGGTCCTTATGGAGAATCCATAGGATAAAATAATTACAAACATTTATGAAATGGGCTGAATAAGAATTGGAGCAACTCCAAGTAGAAGAAGAAAGTGAACAAAGAAAACAATATGAAGAAGAAACAAAGACCAATCATCCCATATTCATAAATATCAATAAAAAACAACCTATCCAAGTACCAACCTGTACATTTTGGATTAAATTACTAGGGTTTAAAGTTATCCCATATATGCATTAATAGATATTGGAGCTAAAGTTTTAGTAGCTAGAAAAGGGATAATTATAGAATATTTGTGGAAGGATAGAAAACCTTTAATCGTTAGTTTTGATTGTCTTGATAAAACAATCACTAAAGATACCCAACTACCCATAAAAAATCCATTAGGAGACATAATACATTTTAATGTATGTCAAGTAGATTGGCTAGTTTATGATATGATTATAGCAGTAGATAATTTAGTTAATCTTGAACCTTATCAAAATCTAAAGGATATAATAATATTAGGTAAATATGAAAGTATAAAAGAAGATTTTATCCAGTAACAAGATTTGATCATCAAGTAAAACTATAAAAAATACTGAATGGGTGATCAACCAGATTCATCAAAAGAATGATGAATTTCAACAAATAAGGAAAAAAATATTGACAATATCTAGTGAAGATCTAGCATCATTTAGACATCAGAAAGAACACTAGTGTCATATCGATTTACTGGATGGAATAAAAGTAAAAGCAAAAGCACATCACATTGGGATGTCACCTAAACTTAAAAAAAATATCAGGAGGAATTAAACAATTATTGAAAAAGAACTTTATAACACCCAGTACAAGTATGTTTGCTTGTGCAATTTTTTATGTAAACAAAAGACTTGAATTAACTAGGGGAAAAAAGAGATTGGTTGTCAACTATAAGCCTTTGAATGAAATTATTAAGCCGGTCCAACATCCAATCCCTTCTAAAGATGATCTTTTCCAAAGATTGAAAATACTCACATTTATTCAAACTTTCATTTAAAATCAAGTTTTTGGAAAATCCAAATCTATCCAGAGGATAGATGGAAAATTGCTTTTACAGTTCCAAGTGGTTTATATCAATGGAATGTTTTACCATTTGGAATTAAAACCACACCTTCAATATTTCAACAATGTATGGATAAGATTTTCAAGGGCTATAATGTCATATTTTTTTATATTGATGATATTTTAATAATGTCTAAGAATGTTCAACAACATATAAAACATTTAAATCAATTTTATAAATTAGTTTATGAAAATGGTTTAGTACTTTCACCTTTGGAGAAAAAAATTGAGATTGCAGTAGATTCTCTAAAATTTCTAGGAATGAAAATTACACATGGAAAAATTCATTTACAAGATCATATTCTTGTATCTATACAAAATTTCCAAGATGAGATAAAGGAGAAAAAGCAACTACAACAATTCTTAGGATGTCTAAACTATGCATTTAGTTTTTATAAAGACCTTGCCAAAGATAGAAAGATCTTAAATGAACAGTTAACCAAGAATGCAGGTTTATGGACATCTCAACATACCAATGCAATTAGAAGATTAAAAGAATAGTGTAAGACATTACCCCAACTACGTTTACCTACCAATGGAACTTTAATATTAGAAACAGATGCCTTAGAAGAATTTTGGGGAGGCATCTTAAAAGAAGATTTAGAAGGCATAATATATGTATGTAGGTATGCTAGTGAAAAAATCAATAATGCAGAAAAGAATTACCATAGTACCCATAAAGAGCTTTTAGCAATTATTAGGGGTATTGAAAAATTTAGATTATTTCTCCAAGAAAAGAAATTTATCACAAGGAGCGATCTCAAACACTTTGACAAATATTTATACATGAAAAATTTAAATAAAGTTGCACATACTAGGTTAATTAGATGGAGTTTATTTCTTGCTAATTTTGAATTTGAAAGCCAATATATAAATAGTAAGAAAAATGCTTTGGTAGATTTTCTGACCAGAGAATATCATATTTAACTAATCAATTTTATGAGGTTTCTATACAAAGTTATTATTGCAAGAAGGTTGGAGTCTTTGTTACAGTCGCAGGCTAAGAAGTTATAATATAACTAATAGTTATTTGACCAGCCAAGAGGCAGAACGAGATTGCACAGATCATTGTTTCCAATGGAATTAGTTCTGTGAAATTAACAAACATCTACAAATATGGACCAGTGTGACCAAAGCATCCTACGGATTTAAAAACCCAAACAAAACATTTTCTAAAACTCCCTTAAAAACTATGGTTAATTTAAGAAACCTTAATTTTGATGTAGTCTATCCAAAAAATATCCATACTTGGCCATTGTACCATCCCAATGCCTTCCATACCTATCATATTAATTTTGAAATAGGTTGCCATGAGACTCTAAGGTTTTGGTCTTAGTGGAATAATTTTGGATATACTCCAAAATATTATCCACAAGGTTTTACAAATAATCTGATCAGAGAAATTCGGAGTGAAGAAAATGGAAGCTTCAAATACTTCACACATATCCAATCCATAACATGGCATTTACTGCAACGAGATACGAATTCTCCAACATATTTCTTGACCACTAGTTTAGCCACCGCCTTGATTATCAAAATCCTTGGGCATATGCTTGGTTCCCGGATATCTCTACGGCTACAGATGTGGATATTATTGAGCATTTTGGTAGGAGTCAGAGATATCCCTTATCTCTTGAATTGTACCACCTCAATCCAGAATATCAAAACTACAGACAACGTGGTGGGCTCCATATTCATGAATTACTCCTACATGAGGATTTGTCTCCAAAACCGGATGACATAGACGAAGGTTCTACCTAAAGGAATCTACCACATGTATAATGTATATTAAAAGTGTGTCAGTCATTACATCTATAATCTTATCCTGTGTGATAAGAGAGAATCCCAAGAGTCAACTTGGGATTAGTGTCCTGTAAACCCTAACTAAGTATCTGAGCAAGAAAATGGTATCTGAGCAACGAAATGGTATCTAGTATCTGACTTAGCTAGGGTTTACAAGACATTGATCCCAAGACAACTCTTGGGATTCTCTCTTATCACACAGGATAAGATTACAAATGTAATGATTGACACACTTTTAATACACATCATACAGGTGGCAAATTCCTTTAGGTAAAACCTTCATCTGTGTCATCTAGTTTTGGAGACGGATCCTCATGCAAGAGGAATTCATGAATATGGAGCCCACCACGTTGTCTATAGTTCTGATATTCTAGATTGAGGTGGTACAATTCAAGAGATAAGGGATATCTCCCACTCCTATCACAATGCTCAATAATATCCACATCTATAGCCATATAGATATCCTAGAACCAAGCATATGCCCAAGGATTTTGATAATCAAGGCAGTGGCTAAAATAGTGGTCAAGAAATATGTTGGAAAATTTGTATCTCAGTGCAGTAAATGCCATGCTATGGACTAGATATGTGTGAAGTATTTGAAACTTCCATTTTCTTCACTCCTAATTTCTCTTATCAGATTATTTGTAAAACCTTGTGGATAATATTTTGGAGTACATCCAAACTTATTCCACTAAGACCAAAACCTTAGAGTCTCATGACAACCTAGTTCAAAATTAATATGATAGGTATGGAAGGCATTGGGATGGTACAATGGCCAAGTATGGATATTTTCTAGATAGACTATATCAAAATCAAGGTTTCTTAAATTAACCATAGTTTTTGAGGGAGTTTTAAAAAATGTTTTGTTTGGGTTTTTAAATTCGTAGGATGCTCTAGTTACACTAGTCCATATCTGTAGATGTTTGTTAATTTCACAGAACTAGTTCCATTAGGAACAATGATCTGTGCAATATCATTCTACCTCCTAGTTGGTCAAATAACTATTAGTTATATTACAGCTTCTTAGCCTATGACTGTAACAAAGACTCCAACCTTCTTGCAATAATAACTCTGTACAGAAACCTTATAAAACTGATTAGTTAAATATGATATTCTCTAGTCAGAAAATCTGCCAAAGCTTTTATCTTGCCATCTATATATTGGCTTTCAAATTCAAAATTAGCAAGAAATAAACTCCATCTAATTAACCTAGTATGTGCAACTTTATTTAAATTTTTCACCTATAAATATTTGTCAAAGTGTTTGAGATTGCTCCTTATGATAAATTTCTTTTCTTGGAGAAATAATCTAAATTTTTCAATACCCCTAATAATTGCTAAAAGCTCTTTATGGGTACTATGGTAATTCTTTTCTATATCATTGAATTTTTCACTAGCATACCTACATACATATATTATGCCTTCTAAATCTTCTTTTAAGACACCTCCCTAAAATTCTTCTAAGTCATCTATTTCTAATATTAAAGTTCCATTGGTAGGTAAACGCAATTGGGGTAATGTCTTACACTGTTCTTTTAATCTTCTAACTACATTGGTATGTTGAGATGTCCATAAACCTGCATTCTTGGTTAATTGTTCATTTAAGATCTTTCTATTTTTAGTAAGATCTTTATAAAAACCAAATACATAGTTTAGAAATCCTAAGAATTGTTGTAGTTGCTTTTTCTCCTTTATCTCATCTAGGAAATTTTGTATAGATACAAGAATATGATCTTGTAAATGAATTTTTCCATGTGTAATTTTCATTCTTAGAAATTTTATAGAATCTACTGCAATCTCAATTTTTTCTCCGAATGTGAAAGTACTAAACCATTTTCATAAACTAATTTATAAAATTGATTTAAATTTTATAAAATTGATTTAAATGTTCTAAATTGATTTATAAGTAGTTGGGTATCTTTAGTTATTCTTTTATCAAGATGATCAAAACTAACCATTAAAGGTTTTCTATGCTTCCACAAATATTTTGGAATTATCCCTTTTCTAGCTACTAAAACTTCAACTCCCGTATCTATTAATGCATATATGGAATAAACTTTAAACCCTGGTAATTTAATCCAAAACATACATATTGGTCCTTGGATAGGTTGTTTTTTATTGATATTTATGAATATAGGATGATTGACCTTCGTTTATTCTTCATATTATTTCTTTATTCACTTTCTTCTTCTACTTGGAATTGTTCCAATTCCTATTCAGCGCATTTCATAAATGTCTACAATTTTTTTATCCTATGGATTCTCCATAAGGACTTATCTACTTTTTCTGTTAGTTCTGAAATATATCTTTGTTCTATGGGTTGATCTTGTATTTGTGGTTGTGGTTTTTCCTATATCTGTTTTCCTTTTTCATGTTCTTTGATATATTCATCTAATTCTTCTTTAATATCATCCATAGATTGATTTGGTTGAGCATCAAGGAAAATGTCTTTTTCTTTCTTTAATTATCTTAACCGTCTCCATTCCTCTTTTTTCTTACTTATAGAATTTTCTATTTGCAAATATTTTGATACATTGTCTATAGGAGTATGTTTTAATTTAGCTTTTAATATACTAAGATCCTATTTTAACTATTCATCATATAGATTAGGTATATCCAGGGTTAGTGATGGCATCCAATGAGATGGAAAACCTAAAGGTACACATCCTCCAAAATATTTTCTAGAAGACATTCTAGATGATGATGGATGGATTCAGTTCATATGATTAGCATAATAAATGCAATCTTCATCTTCCAAGTCATCTGAAGTGCAAAAATTGGCAAAGCCTTCCTCCATGGGGAAAAGTGGGTTCTCTTCTTTAGAAGAAGAAGGATGTGATGAATAGAGATTATAATCCTCATCAGATTGATACAGAATATTGATTTGAGGATCAAAAGGAATATTATCATCAGAAATATAATCGTAAAATTGTTCATTCAAATTATACGTCTGAATGAAGTTGATTTTCTTTTGATGTTGATCTTTGTGAAGGCAAACATTTGCAAAATGTGGTCCTTTACAAAGATAACATTTAATATTCTTACGATCTATCTTTCTTTGTCTCTTTTCGAACAAACTAGGATATTTCCTAATGGTTTGAGGCTTTTGTCTTTTCCATTGTTGACATGGTCTTAGTTTATAATTCCTTTTACATTTATAAGGTTTTTTCTTGGATGGACAACACTATTGATATTTTTCTTTCGGACATAAATCAAAACATAGATTTTTACCTAATCTTCTACTCAGATCATTTACTTGTCTTTGAGCTTGTTCATTATAACATAATTCTCTATTTACATCTATAAGGAATTGTTTTATTTGATCAAAACTCATTTCACCTAATATTAAGTTTTTCTTTTTTATTTCACCTAATATTTATTATAGAATTGTTGGGGCAAAGAACCTAGTAGATGTTCTTTGGCTGCAACTTCATGTGTTAATTTTCCATTATAATATCATTGCTCCATCTCTTCAAGATAAGCTTAAAGATCTTGAATTCTTCCAAGCCTAGCTTTGAAGAATCTATCTCAATGCATTGTTTCTACATTTATTTTTGTTCCTATAAATTCCTTAATAATAACATTAAGAAATACTATAGGTGGAGCACTGGTTAATTTTCTTTTAATTTTTGTCGAAATATGATTCCACCAACGTCTTAAAATACCTATAAAATTATAAGTTGTATTTACTATGGCTAAATATGGTTGTTTCCTTTCCAAGTATATTTGTATATCCAAATATGCTTGGATTGAATCTAAAACATCTTGTCGTTCTTTTAATGATTTATTATCCATAGTAAATGTTGGTTGTTTATGTCCTACTTTTCTCATTTACATTTGATGTAATTTTGTAGGATCTATGGCTTTGTTTTGGGTAGCAGTTTCTTTTACTAATATTTCTTCTTTAGTGTCTAGGGATGCAATTCCTATCATACTTGTAGTACTCGTAGAGGATGCTTCATCTCTAGCTTGATTCATGCTAATTTTTAATCCTTTTAATTTTTCTTCTGCTAACCTTCTCATTTTTCTTTTATATCTAACTTTATGGCTATGTCCCATCTTAGGTGGTGATGAGGATGATGGAATTATGGTTGAGTCAATATCTGAGCTACTTGTAAATAATGGTGGTGCTAATGGTTTTGGATTTTTAGGCATCCAAACTTGTGCAAGATATTTCATATCTTTTATAATTTCTTCTAATAATTTTACTTCTACTACTTGGTATTCTAATAGTTCGCCTATACTAGTATTATCTTAGTTTTGTAAACGTACAATATCTGTAGGTGCAGATGTACTGGCTTTAGTTTTCATATGATATATAGTTTTAGGGCCCACTGTTGTTGTTTGTACAAATGTATATGTACCTGATGTTGTGGCTGCTATTCCCAAACCTAATTTTGATTCTTCATTGATGAGTGGCGAGGTACCTCGCCACTCATCATTGGTGCCATTACCGGGGATGGTGCTAGTTATCTAGATTAGTTATATCATACAAGGTCGTTGTATAGGAATTAACGATATATCTTTTAGGAAGAAATAATTATAAAAAGTCACATATAAATTCACACACAATTTCACAACCATGCCTCTCCTACAAGACTATAATAATGCAACATCTAGTGAGGAAGTTCATTGGAGAACCAACGAACTATATGACAATGAAAATTGGAGTACACAACCCAAGGTGGGGGTTTCTTATAAGCATAAACGAAGGCAACATCATCCCAATGCACAAAATCATAACTTACTTGATGATGATGAACCCCTACTGGCCACTACAAGCCTAACGCAAATACAAGAGGTTGTTCGAATCTCCCGTAGGCATCGTAAAGAGAGCCACCTACCTAGGCTCGATTTAAACAACTTTTTCAATTTCTCAGGAGGCTATGACTTAGATCCACAACAACATTTACAAGCCTTCTACGATGCCTGTACATGGAACAACATTGATAACGATTGGCAAAAACTCAAGCTCTTTTCTATGACACTCGTTGCCTAAGCAAAAGTATGGTATAGATCGTTAAAACCAAATTCAATATGACATTGGCCAACAATGGTAGAACTCTTTAACGAAAGATATCAAACCTACGCAAGAGTGTCAGCCTTGAGGAAACAAATCCAAGAGTGAAAAAAAGCACAACATGAACCCTTGGACATGGCCTTAGAAAGATATTATGCACTATTAAACAACTACCTAAGCCATGAGGTCTCCAAGGAAAGGCTAATGTACCATATCATTGATGGGATTCGTGATGCAACAAGAGAAACCCTAGGGATGTATGCCCAAGGTCAACTATACAAACTACGAACCCATCAAGTTCAAGAGCTTATTCAACGGGTAGCAAAAGAAGAAAGAGAAATGACTAGATGGGAGAGTGTTAAAAAACATTAATGAGACCAGAATCTCAACCTAACAAAAGTCCATAATCACAAAAAGGAGAAATTAACCTATCTCAAGGAGGAAAAATCATCTTTGCCAACACAACAATCACTAGAAGAAGTCGAGGCAAAGATCAATAAGATGTTAGAATGGACACATAAAAAGTGTAGAGAATTTATTGATATTATTGGAGATAGATTTTTGACAACCCGAGAAGCAGGACAAAATGTCATTAGACAATTGAAAATAAGGGATGAAGAAAATAAGAGCTCAATTACCGATCATACATATGAATGCAACATTTGTCTATACAATCACCCCAAGGGCCAATGCCCAATCTTGTTACATTTATATGAGCATTGGGGAAACACATTACACCCAGAGTTCATACAGAGATACTGTGTTCAATCACAGTGGCAACAATCCCAGTCATGGGGGAAACCAACCCTAAACTGGTGACACCCTTCATATCATCCAAATCCACATGCTTATCTAGTCCAATATCTTGTTTCCTCAACTGGGTTAGCATACTCTATCTCATTGCATTATCATTCTCCTCAATACTATCAACCCATGCCTTCAACACAACCACTACCTTGTGTATCCTAAACTTCTCCTCAATTTCAACATTCTCATCCTTTCCCTCCTTCTACATCACCACCAACTATTCCTGAAATGTCTGCACCACAGCAACAACCCATGAACGTTACTTGTGCTACTATTTCCAACAACAGTGAGAGGCTACCTCAACATCAAAAGTGTCCCTTCTTTAAACATGACCGTAAGAAGGGACAACACAATTCCAAGGCCACTACATTCTCCAACTTAGCACAAGTCCAACACTATGGTGCACCCTTCCCTTCGAATCCAATGCCTCGTGTTACTTCATCAAGGCCATCAACTCACACTCCAACAACCATATGGCCCAATGAACACAACCATGGAGAGTGACGTCCTGATCCTTGCATACCATCTTATAGTCCCAGATATCATAGTCGGTCAACTCTTTATCCAAGAACCACATCTCATAAATTGCCCCACTATGCTTACTATAATCAAGTGTGTGAACCCCAATGGGGTAAGTATGACCAAGTTTCAATGTTTCCAACATGCAAGGATTCTCATCTTTCGTTTATTAATCCATGTCATGCTCAACCGTTTGGTCATGGGGGATATCCCCCATTTTAATAACAAGCAGGATTAATAAATATTTTTCATTTTCTTTAATTTTACAATTTTTGTTTTCCAGTTTTTCATCTTTTAATTTCTTGTTTTATCTTTTTTGTCTTTTTGCCTTTTTATCTTTTTACAAGTAATCTCATCTACGAATAAAACACTCATGTGGCTCGTTGGTTGAGGTGTGTTCTATGTTATCAAGTCTCGAACGATCAATTATTTGGACAGTGAGTCCATTACACCCACTCATCCATTCTACAAATAAGAGGTTTTGTTCGAGGGTACAGTGATATGCTTAACATTCTTGAAACTTAAAATTAATTTCGTGTTCATTGTACCCAGAATGAAGAAGGATGGACCAAGAGGGAATGATTAGGATGTGACATCAAGGGGACTTGTGGATTCTCTTTGGTGACTTCTATGGGAGTTATCATGCAACATGGTTGTACTAAGATCCTTGTAGATCTAACAAAAAATGGGAGTAAGAGTAATCAAACGGCACTCAAAAATCCAATGCGGTTCTAGGGGGTCCCACTGGAAAGACATGCACCCATGCCTAAAGGTTGGTAGCTTCTCTGGATTCAGCAATCAACAAGAAAGAGAGAGATAGAAAAAGAAAAGGAAAACAAAAACAAAAACAAATGTGCCACAAAGCAAAAATCACTCCTCCCTTGAACAAAATTCCGAGTGATCATACACGTTGTTGTTATGGTACTCTCATAGTCACTCATCATGGGATGAAACAATGTAGTGTTACTGATCAGAGGAATGGACTTGGTCCTGATCTTGGAACAATGGGTTAATGACACATTAATCATGCTTTACATGCAGGATTCATTGTGCCCTAGGTTAGTTACCTCATGTCCCAATCTCTACAATTCCTTCTATAGTCTGTCTCATCTCGTTGTTCATGTAATTTTAGCTCGTGTCTTGTGTAGCATAGAATTCTTACCTCATTTCAGTGGTATCTACATGTGTGTGTTTTGTGCAACTGGTATGGATTACATTTAACCCTTCTAGTGCCTACAGACATTCTAAGGTGTGGTTACGCAAGGGAATTATAGGTTGGAACCTACTTTGGGGAGGACCCACTTGCATGACTTTTGCAATTTGTACTTCTTGCATGCCACTACATCATCTTATACCCTCTAAGTACTTCATTGCCAAATCTATTCTTTCCTTTATCATCATTTTATCAAATGTTCCTCAATGTCACCTAAACAAACCAAGTCCGACATTAAACTTTTAGGGCAACTTCCTTGAAAAAAAATTCTAACTCTAAAATCACACTAAGCAAAGAATTCAAAATTTATTAAAGGCAATGAGTAAGGTATGAAATCATTGAAATTTTTTCAATAACCTTACTAAAAATCAATCTTTGTGTGATTATAGATGGCCCCTAAAAGAAGAAAACAAGGAGGACCTTCTCAAGGTGCAACCGAACGACCAGGGGGAGGCTGAGGCCAAGGACTTCATGCAGAACATGCAAAGCAGGAGGCACAATCACTCAACATCCATCATGGAACTCCTGTTACTGCATAATCTATCTAAGCAAAAAGTGAAGAGGTCAGGGCCCAAGCCTATGAAGAGGAACGATGGTTGTTTGCAGCATGACATGTCAAGGCCAATCAAGTGTTCCCACAGCTATCGTGTCCATGGAAAGTGCCGACTCCATCAAACATTGGAACATCAACATGGATGGCTCACAATATTTGGATAGAAGAGGAGAAACTTCAGGCACTTCTTCAACAATATCAATCTTAGAAGCCTGGAGTGCAAAACAAAGGAAAGACACCCATGGAGGAGCCATCACTATCAGGAATCCCATGAGTTCCACAAGTTTTGTCTTTTGTGTCTGTGTCCTAATTTTATTTAATCCTCCACTGTGGCATGAATAAATTCCTAGTCATTCAATAATCCCATACCTATCCACTATGTAATCAATTGAACTTGTTCCTCACTTTCTTTGACTCGAGGACGAGTTGTTATTCAGTTGTGGGGTTATGATGAGTCATGGTCTGTCAATCCTAGTTATCGGAGCCTAGTTATCGAAGCCCTATTATTGGAGCCCTGATACAAGATACATGGTCTATCAGGCCCAGTTATCGGAGCCCAGTTATCAGAGCCACGATATCGCGTACGCGATGTCACAGTTCTAGTGTGAGCCTATAAATAAAATGTGGCACACTTGGTTTTGGGCATTAGTGTTTAGATTTTATTGTAAGTTTTTAAGTTTAGATTCCTCTCAACCCTTTCCTCCCAATGCATGCCTGCAATGTGGTGATTGTAACTGTACGACATCCTTATTCGAGTGTGACATACTTGGACACACACATGACCAGAAATAAAGATCGAGATTACTTCATCATTGCAGCATTCACTTATTTTAATTATTTATTTAATTGTTATTTACCACTTTCTTAGTTAATATCTCTTCACCCTAAACTCCTATTAAACGCGGAATGAGTATGAATTGATTACGAGCATTTAAGTGTGACTACTTGGTGACCCAATAGCGTACCTAGGATCTGTGCTTGGTAATCCTAGTGGTAGTCGTGCACAAAGTCCAAGATGTGTACAGATGATTGAGGAACGGATGTTCATCATAGTTAGGCTAGCTTAGATTCTCTCTCACCCTCTCTCCCTTAGCTTAGTTAATATCATTTTCCATTACACCCAGGAGTAGCATTAGTATAGGAACACATCATACACCTCATTCTGGACTAAACCATACGTGACAAAGTTAACACTAGTCCAAATGGGAAGATAGCAAACTGCGACCTAAGGATAACTATCTAGATACCATAACTAGCCCGTTTGCAGAGTTTGACCGGATCATGCGTGAAATGCTCGTATTTGTATGGTTGAGTGTAAGGGTACCTCGCCACTCATCATTCATTTTGAAGAAATTTTTGGGATGTTCCTCTTCTTTTTTCTTTAATTCTTCAAATTTTTGTTTCTTTGAAGCTTCTTGTGTAGGATTAGAGGTTTCTTCTTCTTTTTTCACATTGGTGTTAACATTGTGATGTATGAGAGCATCACATTCTTTACACCTGTAATGTGAATCTATTTTTTTAAAATTCTATGTGCCTACATGATGGATCTATTCCTAATGTAGAGCCTTCAGAATCAAAGGTTTTTATTTATCTTAATTTTGTTTGTTTCCTTTTCTTGATCTCTTCTCTTTCCTTCTCTTGTTGTTTTTCTTGGGCTCTTACCTTCTCTATTTTTTCTACTAATTTTCCAACTTCATCATTCATTTTTTCAACTATTAAATGCTCCATTTCAGGAGATGAAGTAGGAAAATAAGTATTGGGTAGAAGAGGAAAAAGAGGTAATTTTTCTTTTTCTTTATTTAAGGGGTCATGATCTAGGAACTTAGGTTTTTGTAATTTCACTTGGGTTCTTCATTTTTTCCTAGTGGGAGAAGGTCTTAGATATTCAAAATATGTTGAATACTCAAATGTTAAATCTGGGTATTGTTTATGAATAGGTAAGCCTTTTGTATCTATTTCTACCCCATATTCAAGGTTCGTTGTACCTACTTGTACTTTCTGGTCCCCAAAAGGTAATAAGGTTTGAATACTGGTACGATTAAATAATTTAAAACATAATCTAGTTCGTATAGTAGCATATATAGTTTGATCATGCATGTCTACAGGAATATAAACTATCAACATTAGACTTTTACATATGTGTGGATCATGTAAGGATAAAGTAAAATATGGGATGGTTATGATGAACGCATCCATTTCTAACATTCACTTAGCCTATGTAATAATAGCATCTTTAAAATTTTTAACTATCCTATCAATCAATGTAATCCAATAAGGATTCTTTAACCTATAGCTAAAGTGTGGATGAACATGGATTGAGAGCTCAGCTAAGTGAATGTAGTTATATCCTTCTTTGATCCATTTCATACATTCTACTGCACTAAAAAACATTAAAGCTACTAGTCTGAGTCCTGAACCTGAGATTTCTAAGTCACATTCTGCCAAATACATCTCCTTATATGATTCAAGCCACTTTAAACTACTTTTCTAATAAATCTCACTACGTTTGGGAACTGGTAAAGGTTCTATACCATTAGATGTACTACAGAATTTAGATAAACATTGAACATAAGAGTTGGTACCTACTATACTCAATGAATTAGCCATCTATTATTGTTGATGATCATAGTACTGCCTCACACTGTGTGTCTTACAACCTCCTTCCCACGGGGCTTACTGCACATCTTATGATACTGGTGATCTGCACAGTTTCACCACAACGTTCTAGGCATCCAAAGATAGTATTAGGGTCACACAACCTCTCTTATGTACTCACGTCTTCAAGAATTCAAAGTACACTCTCCACTCAATGATACAATTTACACACTTTCCTAACATCAAGATTTCAAAAAACTCATGAACATGGCTCCTTGCATGCACATGGCTTTTTGAATGAACATGGGAAATTTAACAAATGAAGTTATCAACAATTCAAATCTACACAAGGCTACACATACTAATTAAATGGATAAAAGGGATTCCTAGAATAGGGGTGTAATAATCAAATTTTTATTTGAGATTTATGGGTATCTATTAGCCTAATCCTTCATACATTAATATGAAAACGTTGATAGTGACTCAAATTAATGATTAAAATATCCATGCAAATTAATTATTTCAAGATTTGAGATCAATTTAAGATTCATTCCGTTTTGAATATTAAACATGCAGCTATGTGAAATTCTTCAAAAGACACTCAAGGTAGGGTGTTAGATCTAGTACCATGATGTCCAAAACTAAGAATAAATGGCTTCTAGCATCAAATTCTTTATTGAACTTGCTTCATGCAAACATATGATAATTCAAATTGTTAATTAAAGAAGAATTTCAAGAAGATCAACAAGAAGCTCTCAAAACCCTTGTAAAATGAAGTTGAGTTGAGTTGAGTTTTTGTGAAATGATTAAAGAAATAGCTTAGATCAAAAGTTTAATATATGATTCATACAACAAGCATCTAATCATTCATAGATCTACATCCACATGAATTGAAATTGAGATATCTTGTAAAATAGCATATAAACTTGAGAAATAGCTTGTGAAATGTGAGATCAATTATGAAATAACTTGAGAAATGCAAAATAAGATCATAAAATGAATATGAAAGAGTTGTGAATTCTAATCTAGTGCATCATTTAAACTAAGAAATCATTGTGAAATGAAACAAAGAAAAGAAAAAAGAGCTTAAAGCTTGAAAGATTTCAACATAAAGAACTTCTCTTCTCCTCCTCTATTTCAATGAAAAAAAAAAGCAACAATTACATCACTTTGACAATATCATATCAAGTTTAAATGGAGAGGTAATGGCTCTATTTGTAGCTTTTGAACAAGGGACAAAACTCATAAAGAGACATTAAAGCACCTTTCTTACTTTATCTTTGTGCTAACTTAAACTCTAAAACATAAAAACATCTTCATGAATTTTAGCTTCTAACCCTTAAATGACTTGACAAACAGTAAAAGTGAACCTAACATAAAACTTAAACATAACTCAAAGCTAAACATCATGACATGAACATGATGGCTTTATGTACCTTTGGACATGTAACTGGTATAAAATGTTAGTAAAACTTCATGATTTAGTACTATCCACTAGAATAGAATTCATATCTATGCCCTAGTTTTCAAATCAAGAGTCTTATAGCTAGCTAACACTTCAATGTTGGAATCACTATCATGCTATATTTATGTCTACAAGGCTTATGTATACTAAGTTGAACACTTAAGTCAATGAAAATTAGAGATATTAATGTGTTATTCTATTTATTTTTTGCTAAGCGTTGTTGGCAATTTTATTAAAACTAAGCTCATGAATTGACATGTAAGTAAGACAATTATAGGGTTTTTGTCTCATTGAAAAAACTAGCTATTTTTTTCTAAAACTAAATATTACCAATTACATCTCAACTAGTCATTAGCTGTTATGTTATTTATTCTCTCTCTAACCCTTAAGAAATCAATTGTAATTGATGATGAGTATAGTATGATTCAAAATATTTTGTAAAGAAAAAATATACAAGCTATGGATAATACAATAATTGAAAGAACTCTATAAACTCTCTCTATTACTATTTAAAAGCAAAGATGTAGAACCCTTAAGTATATAATTTTGTACAAAAGAGATCAATGTATTTTTACTAACTTTTGTAGGCAAAATTCATTAGCTGAAATCTATGGATTTTACACACATTTTAAAAAAAAAAAAAGTTTTATTGTCTATTCCTTCTTTTTTATGATATAAAGAATGCACTTTAACTAGCAAGATGGTCTAAAATGTGATTTCTTTGATGTAACCCGGGCACTATAGTATTGGGACTTCATTTGATTGTTGTAAAAAAGTTCCCCATAAATCTCCATGACATGTCCATAGCATGTATAACTAACTTGCATAACTGAACCCGTGAACGATCATAACTTGGTAAACCCGAAAGGAAACCTTTACTGGTAAGTATTTATTTATTAATTATTATTATTTTTGGTTGAAGTTACGACATGGCAAGCTCCTTAGCGCGTTAGGCGCGGCCAAGTCCATTTAGTGTGTGGGTATTTTTCATAAAAACAAAAAGAAAAATTGAATAACGAAGAGAGAGGCGACAGCTGGGCTTGCCCGTTTGTTTTTTAAATAAAAAAAGAAAAGGCAAGAATTCGTTGTTATTTTTTGATAAATTGAAGGCCGTTGTCGGTGGCATAGCGTTCCATGAAGCGCATGAAACGATCCCACTCGGCGGGAGAGCGCATGACGTGGCGAGCTTCGATTCGCGAAGGGCGACCGTTGACGAACTTGGCAGTGACGTCAACGGAGCGAATGACACCCTCGTCGTCGATGAGATACAATCCAGTTATGTCCCCGACTTGCTTGGACGTTTCGTCAAACACCGATGGCTCCGCAAATGTAAACGTCGCCACTCCGTTGTTGCCGTCCTTTGACTTTGTCAGCTTCACCTCCGGCACTGTCTGCTCATCCCTCCCTTCTATGAATTGTATTGCCGTCTTCGCCTTTATCACCTGCCTTTCCTTCCTTCCTTTAATACTTGCTCGTTTGTATCCCATATTAAAATTTATAAATAATGTAACATTATTCATCGTTAACAACGCACGTGCTTAGATTTCACATCAAAAATTAAAAACTAAAACATGTTATGAAGCAAAATCTGCTCAACAAAAGCATATAATGAAAACAAGAGGTGTTAGTGGGTGGTAAAACTTGATTTGCTAGTGGGCCAACCTGAGTTATAAAGTTTAATTATACTAGAGGGTACTTATAATTATTTTAGGATTCTAATCCAACGAAAACGTATAAGCAAACTTCCCTAAACTTTGGTCTTCTTTCTTTACACTTATTTAGCTCAATCTCCTTCTTTTCCGAGAAATAGAGATCATACCAGGTTAAACACTTAAATACTACACATTTCCCTGGTTTATTCACTTATCACCATCTTTTAGTTGAAAATCAGTCATCAATCAATTAAAATATAGTAAAACATAAATTTACTGAGTTTTAATTTGATATTTGATATCATCATTATCATTGTAGCCATGCATGTCCTAACAAAATAAGCCTGCTAAGCTTTGATACAAGTCCTTGAAAGTGGTAAAAATAAGTTTCCCCATGACTTTGTAACGTTTGCTTTGTTCCCTAAAAAGATTTCGTATCTGGTAGAACAAAAAAATTTGTAAGGTAGACTGTCAGGTCCGGTGTTGTTGACATGGCTTCAATTTCAGTAATGTATTGCGTAGGTCAATGACGATTCATCAACCAGTGAATTAAGTTAGGGTAAAGCAAAATTTTATCACTTTCAAATATCCTAGCTGGGTGTGGACATTTAAAAATTCATGTACTATCTCGTAAGACCTTTAAAAGAGAAAATTAAAAATACATGCAAATGGCTGTCAAATTTGAGAGTGCTCACCTGCAACAAAGTTGCGCGCTGTTTGTGCTTCTTCCTCTGATTCTGTGATATCCAGCAAGCTGCCTTCACTTGCAGGGCCCTTACACTAGTGTAGGAACACTGACCAAATTTACTGATCGATAATTGCGAAACTTTCCCAAGACCTGATAATTTCCGATTAAAAAACAAAAGCCTCTGAGATTTATTAGAAAAAACGGAGAAATCAAGGGAGTGTGAAGAGTTGTATACAGACGGGAGCAAATGGGGGCAAGCGTGGTGTTAGACGATGATGAAGTTGTTTGCCTACTAGGACTGGCCGTAATGAAAGAGAAAGAAGACGAAGAGGACTGTGCAGCCGCAGCCATTGCCATAATCCACTCCACAGGTGTTGATGTGCGTGGTTGCTAATGGTGGAACAATTCGGTCGATCTGATTCAAAGCACGCACCAGGTCAGGTTAAGCTTATTTGCTAGAGTTAAGAGTTAGAGGTAGAGCTGCTTGTTTTTGTATTTGATTGATGCTGCTGCTGATAAGACGACAACGTTGAAGGAAGCGTGGCCACTTGTTGAAGATAACAGAGGACACAAAAAGCACAGTTGCGGCACAAATACATTAGCAATAGTCTATGGATCTGCCACGCCACGCGGCATACTTTTCAAGATTCACTTTCGCAAGCCGCACGCACATAAATCGTAACGGTTAATCATCGTTACTGTTGATGTCCCGGCTTTGTTCACGTTCAATTTACTTCGCTATAATTTCAATTATAATTGTTAGTATTTTGCTTAAAATTATTATCTTTCATATGTGCAGATAACAATTTCAATTACAATTGTTAGTTACAAATTCTATTTACTTTGCTTACAGTTATTAACAATCTAATATTCTCTTTACTTTACAATATTTACCTTCGCCATGCATCAAGAGCAATTCCAACTATATTTTTTTTATGTGCGCAGGCCTTAACACATGTCAACACTATCGCTCATTATTCACATTTATCATTCATTGCCTATTCTACCCCTAATTTTTTTTTTCTTTTTATTAAAGGAGGTTTTACCCATAATGATAGAGTGATGTTTGAAGACCAAGCCACATGAGCTGAGCCCGCTACTACTATCATCATCAATAACCCTTGCATCTCAATTTTCCATGAAGTTTGGCTTCAATTAAGATGATTTTTTGAAAGAATATTCAAGTGCATTATCAATGCTTGAAACATGTAGCACCGTTAGTATACAGGGTGTTGGTATTAGGACTCAAACCCATACATCTAGGTGTGTAAGCCAACTAGCTAAGCTACAACTTATACTCTTAGATTAAGAGGATTGTCTTTGCTACTTCTTTCAATTAAAACAATTGTGTTTGCTACTCCTCTCTCTCTCCATGTATTTGTTTTTAGTGTAAATCTCTATAACCTAACACACACAAAATAATGGCATGATGAAAAAGTAAATGTATTATCAATTTAAGAGCACTCATGGCATAAATAACAATACCAATAGCATCTTGTATATTCAAACTCATATCTACTTCTTAGTTAAAATTTTTTTGAGAAGAGACTGAAACCCATGTATTTTAAACATGTAAAAAGTTCCAAAATTAGATTTAAAAGTCTTAAGAAAAATTACCATGTTAAGCTTATACACACAAAATGTCAATGATGTGGAAGGCTAGCTAGCAAATTTGGTGTGTAGTAAATACAACTACTACCATTATATGATAGGCAAATTGATATGGTATTCACTGAGTGAGGAGTTGCAAAGAAGCATGAAATAGGATAGTTAGGCAATAGTAGAAGTGTTGTCATCCTTGACATTTAGAGGGAGTGAAACCTAACCAAATGTTGTCAAATTCAACATTTTTCCTTTCCATTACTATGGAGGTTGGAGTTTCCATTAGCTATTGGAAGTAGGGGCATCATTAAGTAGAGGGTGATGACAAGTACTAGTTATTAGGAAAGATGAGGCCTAAGAGGGATTTAATAGTGTGAGGAGTATAGTAGGAGTCAAAAGGCCAAATTTATCTATTAAAAACTAAATCTTGGTTTTGCTATATGCAAACCATTTAGCATTTGGATGTGGGATCTTTAATGGATGGGCAAGGGTGAGTGTTTCCTAGGTTTATGAGCTATGCATGTGCTAGGTTAAGGCTTAATGAATAAGAGGGGGATGGGGCATAAGAGGTGTTGAATAGAAATTTCAAAGATGGGTAGGCTCTAGATCATTAGGGATGTGGATGGGGGAGTGAGCATTAGTGTTATAGGTCTAAGAGGTGGATTTGTTGCACATGCAGAATTAGAGACTAGAGGATATGTGCATAAAAGAAGTGTATGTGGAATCATCAATAGTCAATGAAGTAGGGATAGAGGAATGTTCAAACGGAAAGTTAACTTGCGGCAAGGAAACAATGAAGGTAGGGGCATTAGCAGGGGAGGCAAGAGTAGAAGGGTACTATGTAGGGGTTGTGATGAGAAAGTGATTGTGATAGGTGTTAGTTCTAAACTTGGCCTAGGTTATTGATAAATAATCAACTTCCAAGATTAAGTAAATAATGATGAATGATGTTGATGAATTGATAAAAGACTAATGAATTAATGATGAACTAGTGAAATTCTTGCTGAAATTATGCTGATAATTATAGGATGCAAATTTTCAAGAGATGCCTTAGATATATATGCGACAAGTAGAGCAAAGTTTACTAAAAATAATACAATATAGCCCAAATGACAAAATAACATCACAACTGTCCATAAATCTAACAATTTGCCTGTATTTTATTAAAATAAACTCCTATTATATAATGGAAATAAAAAATAGAAAAAATTATTGTCTTTTACTTTAAAAAAATGAACACATAAGTGAGCCAATTGGAAGACTAGCAAAATATATATTCATAAATGACTCTAGCTACTAATTACTATGGCTTAGCAAGGTTGAGGAGCTTGACTCTATATTTTTGATTTTTAGCCTAGGGTCATCTCCAAAGAACTTATTGGTAATCTTTAAGTTGGTAGGCGTACCATAAATAGTAAGCAATGTCGATAGATAGGTTGATGATGTAGGCAATGTCCTTTACCATGGCCAAAGCCTTCTTCTCATTAATGATGAAGTTGTTATCATTCCAAGTATGAATGATAACAAAAGCAAGATTAAAAAGTTGTAGAGTGAAAAGCTCAAAGAAGCACTCCCACCTACATTGTTGAAACATATGTCATGCATTAGAGGAACAAATATCAGTGTAGTCTATTGGTTCATGGTAGATTGTTTGACATGCCATGAGAAAGCTATTAGAAAAAATGCTTTAAAGAAGATGGCTCTAAGGTGGAATAGCTTCACTCCCTAATTAATTTTCCTTCCCAACACTAAATCCAAATATTATCAAATGACAAAAATATGCTAGAAAATAGGAAACCTAGCTATCTTCAATTTTTTAAAGAGAATATTACAATCGGGTTCCATAACCCACAAAATACCCAAAACAATCACTCACAAGATGCTACAAAGCATGAGACTCTATAACTGATGAGCCACGATATCGCGTATGCGATATCGCAGCCTGCCGCAATGTCTATAAATAAGAGGTAGCTTTCCCTGTTCTAGACACTTAGACTTAGACCCTTAGCTAAACTCTTGCAATTTTACCATTCCAGAGTTAGAATAATTTCCATGTGCCCGCAGTAGGAGTCTTAAAGTGAACGGATCTTTATTCGAGCAAATTGTACCTAAGCACATATTTGTATATGGCAATAAAGACGAACTTTCTAATAAACCTTGCAGCATATGGACTAAGCTAAATAGTAATTAATTATGGTTAAAGGTTTAAATGCTTTCCTAGATAATTAATCTCTCTCAACCCTTGACTCTCCTAGTTAAGTGCACTCAGTATGACCGCTTCAAGCACGTGTGTAACGCTTGGTAACCCAATAACAAGTAGCGTTTGGTAATCCCAGCAGTGTTGCACTCATTCAAGGTATGTGTGGCAAGTGGGAACGGATACTGGTGCTAGGCTAATTAGAAATTAGCTAGTGAATAGTTAATGAAAGTTAGTCACTTAGTTCTCTTCACCTTCCCCTATTAGCATAAGACATTAAAAAGATAAAACATACAAAAATCATATACCTCAAGCTTACTTAACCATACAACCATGACAATACAAGTAAGTTTGGGAAGATAATGATTGATTAACCTTAAGTGTTATATTAAGGCACGTAAGCACTTAGTCCTTGGAGTTCGACCGGATTGCGCGTGAGACGCTCATATTCGTATGATTGAGTGTAGGGGTACCTCGCCACTCATCATTGGTGTCATTGTCGGGGACTTAGTTGTTTGTGTGCTACGTAGAACATAGGAAATCATCCATATCGTTGGGAAGCTAGAACAAACCCTTAGGGTTAATCAAGAAAAGATAAGACAACGGTAAATCGCACACTGAACAAGACAAAAATGTCTTCTTCTTCGCACAAAAGCACTTCACCACCTAAGACCAACACAAGAGACAGTCAGGAGGTGGTGTATCAGAACCTCCACTCCATGATTCAAAATCCTAGTTCTGATCCCCACGAACACCAAGTGTTCAACGAGGGAACATAAACACATGATAAGGGCAGGCAGTCTGATTGTAATCACAATTGAGGCCGAGACCACCGAAGAGAAGGTAGGAAACATCATCATGATGATGGATCTCCTTCTTCTTCACCTCCATCATCACATTCACCCTCTCCTTCAGTATCAAGACGTAGTCATAAGGAGCTTAACCATGAGGATAAAGGTAAACAGAGTGAGAAACCTTGACAAGAGAGTCAAGAAGAGGACAAGGGCACTCGAGAGAATCATAGCATAAAAGAAGGGAGAGTAGGGAACCGCATACACATCGTAGACGCTATGAATGGAATGACCACAAAGAACCCCTACTCGCAACCTGAACAATGTTAGATATCACGGAGGCTATAAGAGTTCCCACAAGGCACCAAAAAGATAGCAGAATCAAGAGGTTAGACATGAATAATATCCCATGATTTGAGGGGGGATACAACGCTGATCCTCAAAACCACTTACAAGAATTTCACGATGCATGTGCCTTGTAGAACATTGAGAATGAATGGCAAAACTAAAGTTGTTCCCAAGGACACTAGTAAAAGAAGTAGAAAGCTTAGGTCTCATCAGGTCCATAGATTACTGGAGTAAGTAGCCAAGGAAGAAGGGAAGCTACATAAGAGAGAAAGTGCGGAAGAGTACAACCACGATCCTTCCCTCTGAAAAAGGGGAGTAAGATTCTGTGAGGAGGAGGAAGAGTCACCACTCAAAGAGATGGTGAATAGGAAAACCTTGCTGCTCCAAAAATTAACAACAGAAGTGTCGGCAAAGGTAGACCGAATGTGGGACTCCCTAGATAGTAGATTTAAAACCATTCTTAAAATTGTAGAGGAGTCTAAGGAGCAAGGTAGTGACTATGACAAAACGAAAAAGAGGGACATGGACAATGCACATAACAAAGATAAGGGTAAAATGGCCATCACTGAAGAGGTTGTGAATTCTGATATGGACAATAACAGTGGATGTGAGATATGCCAATATGACCATCCTAAGGGATGTTGCTCAGTAATCTCACATCTACAAGAGTCTGGAATGTATGCACTCAACCCACAACTTAACAAATGGTAAGCATCCTGACGGTTACCTTATCCCCAAGGTAACCCAAGGAAGTTCCACCAACCTTTAACATATTATCCAAGTGGAACTCCGCCACAACCTATTGAGCAACACCAGTAGTGGCAATACCCACAGGCATGGGGGATGCCACCACCAAGGCAACAATACCCTTACCGACAACTAGACCCATATGGCTATTATGTGCAGCAACCAATCTCTCCACGTGACTCTATTGGTCACATGACACAACAACATTACTACCAAGCTCAGGAGTATTATAGGACTCCTTCTCCTGAGAGAGACAACCCACAGACATACCATCCTCCAAACCCATCCACAACTCTCACACTGATAGCTCCATTACCATATGCTCCAGCAATGTAAGGGGAACTCCCCACTCAACCACAACAATGCAATGCTATGAGAGTTGTGAACCTTCCACCCGCTGCTAGTTCTGACAACTGTACAAAGAGAAGACCTTTCTTTAGAACCAATAGTCCAACCAAGCTCTCACAACCACAAGTGGTTGAGCCTCTGAACGCTTCTCCATCAAATAAGGCTTCAGAGCTCCCTTCAAACCAAAAACAAAGCTCAACACACACGATTATGTTAACAAATGTTGTTACTGACTGGATTATGGTGGGCCACCTTCCCAGGAAATTCTCTGATCCTGGAAGCCCTCTAATCTATCTCCAAGTCACTGGGAATGAACCATGTAAAGCTCTTTTGGACTTAGGTTCCGGAGTCAACTTAATATCATAAGAGATGTATAAAGCCTGGAAAGTGCCTCCACTAAAGAAGAGCACTACTTGCTTAGAGTTGGCTGACCAGTCCATCACTATTCCCTTGGGACTGGTGGAGGACATTGTTACCACTGTGTGTGGATGGTCATACCCAGCTGATTTCCTAGTGATACAAGTAAACAATGACAAAGGGGACTTCCCAATAATAGTGTGAAGGGCATGGCTAAGTACCATAAATGCACACCTAGGAATCCGTGATCTTTCCCTAGAAATATCTAAGGAAAACACTTTTGGGAAGATTGAGAAGAAGAAAGTTCCATGCATCACATACACTGATACAAGGTGTGATTGTATACAGGAATTTCCTGCATGCAACTGGTGTGCCCAAGAAATTAACATAAAAAAGTGCTTGTATTCAGCAACCACACCACAAGAAGGCACCCAGTGGCTGATAGCTGATTAAAAGAGCAACTCACCAACGTGCATGCAACTAACTGGGGGAACCACTTGCACCCACGTCAAAGGCATAGATGCACTGGAGCAAGAGTGTCACCAACTTCCAACCCTTAACCTAAAAACATCAATAGGGGGAAGCTGGAAATTCCTAAAAACTTCAAACAAGCGCTCCGATAAAAGATTACTAGTCAATGTGCAACCGACCAAACCTTACCATGAATCTAGAACAGTCAATGCACATAACACATCGGAGAAAGGACAACCTCGCTCATTATTTTAGATCTCCCCCCTTTCAACTCAGTCATGGGGGAGATGATCACCTCTACTAATCAATTAAGGCCCTCAGTTCCCTTTTAAGTTTTTTGTTTTACACATTTTTATTTTACAATTTTCTTTCACTTTTCTTATTTTTGTTTTGCAACATTGTTCTTACTTTTTTGTATTTGTATGTTTATTTATTTTGTTAGGATCGTCACCTAATAAGTGCTCCTAATGGTGGTATGAACTATATTCTATTGGTTGCTAATGTTTGGTTTTTACCTTTGAGTTATAATGTTGATACTAAGGTATGGTTCTTTTGATATAACAAGCAATGAGTTCACATCATCCATGCATCCATAAATTTCTATGGTCTCTCTTGGCTTGGAATTGTACAGTCCGTTTCTTTCAATAATAAGAACTATCAACGAATTGGTGACTGGGCATTTCTCAAACTAAGGAAGGACTCAAGGATTGAAAAGGGTGTGACTTCAAGGGGATTTGATGCATTTGTGCTGGCCATTCTCTTAGGTCCTTGGATGTTTTCTTCTTGAGTTTTCCTTACCATTTCGATGTTGCTCCATTATCGGGATGCTGAGCTAATAAAAATAATAAGTCTTTGCATGGTGTGGTTCTCACACAAAAAAAAAACACACAGAAAAACAATAGAATTCAAAGCACACCCCTTAGACAAAATAAGCATCTAGGCTACAAGCACTAGTTATGGAACTAAAAAAACATGTTCCCTCTAACTAAGGCCCTCTCTCTCGTTTCTTACTTTCTCCTTTCTCGTTTCATCAGAATGGTGGTGACTTTTTGGCAGAAGCATTCTCGTTTCTTCAAGTGGATGAATTAGCCAAATGTATTAATGCGAAGTCAATGGATGTGGATTGTTTGAGGCTAGATTTGGAATGAGATCTACTAAGTCACATTAACCATAACTACACAAGGGATTGTACACCACCTTGTTCTTGAGACTCCATTCCATTCCCTTCTTTCCATCATTCTTTTCCCATTTTCCACCTCATTGATAGTGTATCAATATTCCATATCTTGGTTGATACATTATTTTCTTTTTGGTAAATTCTTGTGGTTAAGACTTTAACTCTTGCTTCCAAATGACATTTCCAGAGCCTACGGACTCTTTGAATGTGGAATTGTCAAGGCATTAAGGGCATAAGCCTACTTTGGGGAGGACCCACTAGCATTCCTATTTGGTGCATTAGTTAATTTCTTTCCTTTAAACATTTTTGCAATCAACTTTTATTTTGTTCATTTCCATCCCTGACATCCATTTTATCGACGTTGTCATTGTTTCTTTTTCTCCATCTTTTTTATTCCTTATCTTTTTCCATTCTTTCACTACTGGAGGTTTGCTCTTAGTCATGGGGGTCCTGGTCCAATTTTTTTGATTTTCTCTTAACCCCTACACCTTGGTAGTCACCAGTGTTATATCTCCAAAATCCACATCAGCCATATCACAACTCAGCCAATGGACCATACACTGAGGTAAGGTATCAACTGAATTGCGATTCATTTACCCTTGCTAATTTAACATTGTGTTGTGTGTGCAGATGGCAATCATACACCAATGGATTGGATCTGGAGGGAACACTTAGAATGGACTGGTGCTATGTAAGGAACAAGATTGATGGCATGGCTATAGATGAACAATGGAAGGTGCAATTTTGGCATCGGCAGCAACACATATTCCTCTTTTCTCTCTCTCTCTCTCTCAACTGCAAAATAAGGCTAGATGTCAAATATGTATAGTGTTCACTCTTGTTATCATAAACACTAATTTTGTCATGTATTGTAATGATGATCCATTCACATGTCATCCCATTCACCATTAGTGTCATTCAAGTTAATAATCCCATACCTTCCCAATATTTTGTAAGGAACTCAAAGATGAGTTTTTATTTAATCATGGAGATATGATGAGCCGTGATATTGCATATGCGATATTGTGTTCGCCCCCGCGATATCATGTACGCGATATTGCGGTCTGCCACAATGTATATAAATAAGAGGTGGCTTTCCCTGTTCTAGACACTTAGACTTAGACCCTTAGCTAAACTCTTGTAGTTTTACCATTCCAGAGTTAGAATAATTTCCATGTGCCTGCAATAGGAGTCTTCAAGTGGATGGATCTTTATTCGAGAAAATTGTACCTGAGCATACATTTGTGTATGGCAATAAAGATGAACTTTCTGATAAACCTTGCAGCATATGGACTAAGCTAAATAGTAATTAATTATGGTTAAAGGTTTAAATGCTTTCCTAGATAATTAATCTCTCTCAACCCTTGACTCTCCTAATTAAGTGCACTCAATACGACCGCTTTGAGCGTGTGTGTAATGCTTGGTAACCCAGTAACGAGTAGCATTTGGTAATCCCAGCAGCATTGCACTGGTTCAAGGTATGTGCAGCAAGTGGGAACGAATACTGGTGCTAGGCTAATTAGAAATTAGTTAGTGAATAGTTAATGAAAGTTAGTCACTTAGTTCTCTTCACCTTCCCCTATTAGCATAAGACATTAAAAAGATAAAATATATAAAAATCATATACCTCAAGCTTACTTAACCATACAACCGTGACAATACAAGTAAGTTTGGGAAGACAACGATTGATTAACCTTAAGTGTTCCATTAAGGCACGTAAGCACTTAGTCCTTGGAATTCAACCGAATCACACATGAGATGCTCGTATTTGTATGGTTGAGTGTAGGGGTACCTCGCCACTCATCAATAACTACATAATGGTTGTTCTTAATGCAAGAAATAACTAATAGAGAGTCTCTCACATAACTTGGGATTGAGATCTCAATACATAAGTAAGACCAATAACACACAAGCCAATACACCACATAATTGACCTTGGAGCTATAAGCACATATGCACTTACTCAATATGCTCTATCACACTTTTTCTAAACTCTCATCAACTCAAGAGCTCTCACCAGGACCTCTCATGATCTCTCATTATGTTACAAGCATGAAACACAATCCATATTTATATACAAAACAAGATAAAAAATCTAGGAAACCTTTCTCAAGCCCAACTTAAAGGTCTTTCATTATTTCCATATTTTTTAACCTTGTCTTGGTTGTTTCCAAAGTTGGAATTATCATTTTAGAAGTTTCCTTGCCCATTTAGATCATCTCTGGCCTTTCTAGAACATCTTACTTTCAAATTGGCAATTCTGTGGAGATGTCTCATTCTTGGCTAAAATGTCTCCTACTATAGTTGAGATGTCTCAACTTCATTTAGGATGTCTTAGCTAAGATGTCTCATGCACTTCTGAGACATCTCATCTAAGACATCTATCAAAAATCCCAAGACATCTCCTACAAGCTCTGAACTCAGCCAAGATGTCTTTTTTCTTCTAAGACATCCCTTCTGAGAGCCCATATCTCAAGAAAGATAACTTTATGGCCTCTAAGATGCCTCCATGGAGCTTAAAACTTGCAAAAGCACACACGTAGAAAAGGAACAAGGGATTCAAAAGAGATGTCACTACACTAGCTCTTCCATCCTTAAAAAAGTAAACTCACACGAATACGGGAGTAGGAATTGAAGTGATTCCCTACTCATGAAATTTGGTCTCATGGACTCATACTACATCATTCACAAACTAATCCTCCTAATGGATCAAGTACTTATTCCTTATCACTCCAAGTGCTAGAAGCTCTCCTCTGCTTGAGTACAATTATCTTCCTCTCCATTGAAGGCTTGGACTAATCAATAGCCCCCTTCAACTCATTGATGCTACCATGTATAATCTTCTCATTAACTAGTCCATGATAGAACACAAGATCTGAAACATTAAACACAATAGACATACCAACATCATTTGCTAAATTAATTTAAAAATCATTATCATTAATCTTGGTCTTAATTTTGAAAGGCCTCATCTTATTGGCTTTTAGCTTAGAAACGTTGACATCTTTCAACCTCTTTTTCTTCAAGTGCATCCAAACCAAGTCACCAATAGCAAAATTTCGCTTCCATTTTCTCTCATTCCTATTAAGGATTCTTTCTTTAGCCTTCTTCTTAAGATTTAATTTTACTTATGCATGAAGATGCCTCATCTCTTGCATAAAATTAGCACTAAGTTGAGCCTCATCATCAAAGCTCATTAATGTACCAATCATATTAGGATAAAAATCATAATTCACCTCAAATGTTCTTTTACCAATAGTCACATGAAAAGAATTATTGTACAAAAGACTTAGCATAGAATAATTATTTTTTACACATGTTCGACTATCCATAAAACAAACATCCCAATATCTTTAGCCACCTTTGTTTAGCCATAAAATTATGCATGATATGCACAATAAAAATTTATTTTTATCCCTAAAATTTTTCAAAAGAACATCTAAAATTGACTTGTGAATGTGGAGTCTCTGTCACTAATATTATTCGAAGGAATTCCATGCAACTTCACAACATGCTAGAAAAACAAATTTGTAATATGAGAAGCATCACTCATCTTTTTTCATGGAATAAAGTGTTCCATCTTGGAGAACCTATCTACAATAACAAAAATTGCATCATTTTCACTTTTGATTTTCAAAATACCACTCACAAAATCCATAGATACACTTTTCCCTAGACCCTTAGGAATTGGCAAAGGCATATAATGTTCATCTACTCCTTTTCCTCCTTTGAATTTCTAATAATTCAAACATTCCTTCAAAAATTTTGAAACTTTAGTTATCATACGAGGCCAAAGCTAGTGCCTACCCACAAGTTCCAATGTTTTACTCTTGCCCATATGACCTAACATGCTACTACAATGCTTTTCAAACAAAATATTTTTTCTAAAGTGATAATTAGGAACATATACCTTTCCATTCTTGAATAAAATTTTGTCTTGAATATGATAGTCCATTTGCTAGTCTATCCTACTCAACAATAGCTCTTTGAGGCTCCTCCAAACCTACCCAAAATCAACATCATGCTCATGAAAATCAAAAAAATCACCCATAACTTTCACATGATGTATGATGAAATTTACCACATGCACCTTGGACAATGCATTAGCCACCACATTGGATTTCTCACTTTTTTGTTTTAACATAAAATTAAATTCATGTAATTGTGAAACCCACTTCATGTGCTTTGTACTCAACTTCTTTTGGAAATTTAGAAGTTGTAATGCTTTGTAGTCTATCATTAAAGTGAACTCTATGGGCAACAACTAATGCCTCTAATGCTTAATTACTTGAAGAATAGCATACAACTTCTCATATATGCTATATTTTTCCTTGACTCATTCATCTTTTTAGATAAAAAAGCAACAAGCCTACCTTCTTGTGAAAGCACTCCACTAATGGTAAGTTTACTTGCATCTACCTCCACCTAAAAAAGCTTCTAAAAATTTGGAATTTCAAGCACTAGTTCACTGGTAAAATTTCCTTTCAACAAATCAAAGCTCCCTTAAGCTTCATTATCCCACCTGAAATCTACATTTTTCTTTAACAAAGTAAACATAGGTCAAGAAATACCACTTAAATTTTTAATGAACTATCTATAAAAGCTTGCTAAACTAAGGAATGATCTTACCTTCCCAGCACTTTTATGATATGGAAAATCCTCGATAGGCTTTACCTTGGTAGCTTTCATCCATTTGGTTTTTAGAAATCACATGCCCCAAATATGCGATTTTCCTCTTGAAGAAATAACCTTTTTCATATTGATTAATAACCATGCCTCCTCTAACTTAAGACACATCATCTTCAAGTGATCTAAGTGCTCTTCTTCATTAAAGTTATACATCAAAATATCATCAAAAAAGATAATACAATGCTTACCAATCAAGTTCTTTAATATATCATGCATCAACCTTACGAATGTAGCAGAAGAATTCATGAGCTTAAATGGGATTACCAACCACTCAAATGATCCATTAGGTTTCTTGAATGCTACCTTGCATTCATCACTAGGTCTAATTCTGATTTGATGGTAACCACACTCTTCAAATCAATTTTGCTAAAAATCTTCACATTGGTAAGGACCTTAAGAATATCATCCATCCTTGGAATAGAAAACCTGTACCTTATTGTTCAGTTGTTCATTACCCTATAATCAATGCATGTCCTCCATTCATTGATATCCTTCTTTGGAATTGGCACTATTGAAACTACACAAGGTGAAATGGATTCCCTTACAAAGACATTTACAAGTAACTCCACTACTTCCCTTTGTAATTCTGTCCTCTAATTCGGTGCCATCTAGTAAGCTCTCTCATTTAGAATGGTAGTAATAGGAATGAAATCAATCTAATAATATGCATTTTTTATTGGTGGTAATCCATCTAATTCATCCTTGAATACCTTGGGAAATTTCTCCTTTAAGCCTAGCACACCTTTTGGAAGTTCAACTTGCACATCACTATGGTTAAAAGCAACTATTAATGCAACACAAATCCAAAACCTATTTCATCATGTTCCTTAATATATTTCCTCTCTTCTAGAAAGATTATGAAAGAATTAAGTAAGCTCTATTCCCTCACTTGTTTAACTATCATGGAAATCAACTTACAAATTCCATCAGATCTAACTACACTTCATATATTTCTTGCTCCATCAAATTGAGCACCATTGTAAAAAATCCCAAGGTCTATTAATAATTACGTCAGCACAATCTATTGGAAGCACATCACACTTTATAATATCATGAAAACATCAAATTTTAAATTTCAAGGTACATTGTACCCGCACCTCTTAAGAAAGATCTCTAAACAACTAATGCACTATCTAGGGTCTAGGATGAGGATTAGTTACTAAACCTAATCTAGTAACTTCCTTTGAAGAAATAACATTTTCTTGGGGTTCTCCATCAATCGAAATATGAATTAATTCACCACTAAAAAAACATCTAGCACCAATTTGAAATAACTATTTTCTATCAAGATGGTCTCCTCTATTCATGTTTCCCATGAATGCATAAGAATTTAATTTAGAAACTTCCTCAATGTTGGGAGCATTAGGATTACCTCTCTAAAGAGCTTGGCTTGATGCCTCCTCCACCTCTATGGTTTTCACATCTTTGCCATTGGGTACCTTGTAAACTAGACATTCCCATTGTTTGTATCCCCATTCTTCATACTTGAAGCATTAAATCTTAGATGAGCTACTACCTTAATCCTTACCTTTCTTGTCTTGGTTCTCCTTGGCTTTTTCCTTCTCATCATTGTTCTCTATCTTCTTGTCATGAATATTATTCTTGTCTTTAGATTTAGACTTGGATTCCTTCTTAGAGTTGGATCCTTTTTCCTTTCCTTTGAAAGTTTTATTACTGCTATTTTTGAATCCTCTTAGTTTCTTTTCTACCTTGAGTACTAAATTATAAGTCTCATCAAGAGTTTGTGGCTCATAGAATGACAACTCCTACTGATACAAAATTTTGAGACCTCCTAGAAAGATTGAAGCCTATTCATAGACCTCCCAATTCACTTTATCTTGATGGAATGGATCACAAAATTCAATGTAGAACTCTTTAACATCCTTGTCACCTTGCCATAGGAATTTTAACTATATAATGGTCTCTTGCCTCTAATGAGATTATTCAAATTTCCTTCATAACCCATATTTCATCAAATTCTAATCTCTAATGGGTTGACCATTTTTTTAATAACCTCAAAAATCCTTTTCCCACCAAATAGAATTCATTCCTTCTAATATGGGTTCAACTATTAGTATCCTCAAGTAATTTGGAATCTCTTCCAACTCAAAGTGTTTGTCAAGTGCATTGGTAACATCTACATCATTAAAAATATTTAACTCAATGTACAGAGGTATTGCAGCATTTTAGAATGCTCTAGCAAGCCTTGTCTCATCTTCTTCATCTAGCTTGCTAAGAGAAGAAGTAGCAACCACTGTTGGAGCCCTTGGAATCCTCATATGAGGAATAGGATTTCCACCTAGTGGAATCCTTGGCTGATGGATTCCTACACTCCCATAGCTAGATTATCCTTCTTCATCATCCATATCACCTTTCTGTGTTTAGATATGACTAGAGTCAACATTCCTATCTACCTTATGCTAATTTCATCCAACCAAGCAACCATTAGTTGGGAAGGTAGACTTCATGCTCTCCATGTTCCTATTTAGGGTTTAAACCTACTTCTTCTTAGATGCCATATTTATTTGACAAAATCATTCAAACAAGTCTAAGAAATACTAAGCTTCACTACCAATAATTAGCTAGACTAGGTCCACTCCACTATTAATTCATCTTTCCACACTAAATCCAGATACTATGAAAAGACAACGATATGCTAGATAATAAGAAAACTAACTATCTTCAATTTTTCAAAGAGAAGATTACAATAGGATTCCATAATCCAAAAAACATCTAAAACAATCACTCATAAGACTCACACAGTGCTACAAATCATGAGGCTCTACAACTACATAATGGTTGTTCTTAATGCAAGACACAACCAATAGAGAGCCTCTCCCATAACCTAAGACTGGGATCTCAACACATAAGCAAGACTAAGAACACATAGGCCAATACACCACATAATTAATCTTGAAGCTGCAACCACATATGTACTCACTTGATGTGCTCTATCACATGCTTTCTAAGCTTTCGTTAACTCAAGATCTCTCACCAAGACCTCTCATTGTGTTAGAAGGGTGAAACACAATCCGTATTTATTAACAAAACAAGATAAAAATTCTAGGAAATACTCCTCAAGGTTAACTTAAAGATCATCCATTTTTTCCATCTTTTTCTACCTTTTCTCAGCTATTTTCAAACTTAGAATGAAAATTTTGGAAGTTTCCCTATCTATTTAGTTGTCTTTGGCCCTTCTAAGGCATCTTACTATCAAACTAGCAATTATTTTGAGATATCTTATTCCAAGCTGAGATGCCTTCTACTATAGCTGGGATGTCTCAGCTCCATTTGGGACTTCTCGGCTCAAATGTTTCACCATTCTATGAGAAGTCTCATAGATATTTGAGACCTCTCATACACTTTTGAGATGTCTCATCTAAGATGTTTGACAAAAATCCTAAGATGTCTCTAGCAAGCTTTCAACTCATATCAAACATCTCTTGTCTTCCAAGATGTCTCTCCTAAGAGCCCAGATCTTAGGAAAGATGACTCTATGACCTTCAAGATGCCTCCATAGAGCCCAAAATCTACAAAAACATACATGTGAGGAAATGAAAAAGGGAGTCAGAATAGGTGTTCCTACAACACAAGGGACAAGAATTTGAAGAGGATGGCAAGCTACAAGGAGATGCTTAATGAATTTAAAGATGATGGTGTTACAATGACATCATAATTGTTAACAAAGTATTGTTCATCATGCAACAACTTGTTGATCCCTTATAAACAAATCAACATGTAGGGCAATATGAAGACCTTCAATGAATAGAGTGGGATTTTGCATATGATTAGCTAGCATGACAATGTATGAACCAAGTAAATATATGTGAAGCCATTTCTACACATTCATGCAAATGACATAGATCTTTGATTCCTAATAGCCATACCTAGTGAAATTTCTTAATGTTAGTAAGGCTTCAAGAAAGTGGCATTAAACAAATACTTATATGTGAAAATTCATTGAGGCATGTCATGTGTTTGCAAGTATTTGATTAGGAGGCAAAAAAAAGTTATACACATGTCATCATACCCTAAAAATGCCACTACTCTATTAATCATCAAGCAAACATAAGATCAAGCTAATCATGAAAAATTTTCAAAACCCACCACTCATCAAACAATCCAACGTGAATGACTCTTAAGCAACATAGATCATGTACCAAAACTCATATGTGTGATCAAGGCATAACATATATAAGACTTGGCATTGCTACCACTAGCCCAAGGCAACAACAACCATTACTCTCTTATCATGTGGCACTTCATGCTTAAGGAATCTCTCTTTCATAATGGTCAATAATAAATCCTCATGCTAGTTAACACATCCACAAATAGTGTAAGCATGTAACATTGTCATTTGTACTCATTATCTAATTGTGATTATAGGTCTTTTATAAGTTTTCCATTACTTAATCCATAATTGGTGCTAGTACGTACTACCTCATGTGTAGCTCAAGGGCCACTAACCTTCTAGAAGGTAGGTCTATACACATATCCAGTATGATAAGATCTTGTACTAGCCATAGGTCATAACTATACTTTGTATAGCACCTATACTCTCTCACTCTCAGGATGAGGCTTAAGACAAGAGCCTCATTGTTGCATCCCAATGAGACCCATCCCAACTTCTCTATGATGCCAACCAATCCACACCCTCATGTCAGCTCCACCATCACTTAATCCTAGCTAATTATTATCATGTCACATAGTCATAACTCATTAATATCACCATATATCATAGCACACCAAAACCAACTAATGATCATAAGCAACCAATGTTACATACGTCATCTCTATTCCATCACATCATACATCATCATATCAAAAGCATCCTTAAGGCATGACATACTAAAGTCAATTGCTATAATACAAGTAGGTAGAAAAAACATGATGTGTACAACATGTAAACAATGGAAGCCCAACCTGTAGCATCCCACTAACCAAACTTAGGCTAAAAAGACATTTATTGAAAATAAAATATACATAAAAACATAAAGCATTTCTTAGGAAAAATATTAGATGCCAAGAAAAATATAATAGTCAAAGTAGTAGCCATTTATAAAAATAGGTGAAAAGGAGTAGAAAAATACTAAATAAAAAATGAAAAACATTGTAAAATAGTGACAGTAGCCCCATGCATACAAAACTTAACATGCCCACTAATAAAAAAAGTTTGAAGCCCTATTACCTAAGCCAAAAATAACATTAATAGGGTACCAGAAAAATACAATGGAATAAAAATATAAAAATTACATAATATAAAAAATACTACATTAAAAGACATAGGCTTTAATAATAGTAAAGCTTCTGAATACAAATAGCTAAAAAATAACTAATGTAGTAGAAATAAAATTTGTGACCAAATTAAGCCTACACCCAAGATAAGCAAATACAAATACAAGTCTTCACAATGAAATGTGAACATTACGCAATACAAAAATCTAGCTAATGACTAAACTAAAAATGCATTAAATAAAGAACCTAAGCATCATCTTATCCATCTAACTCCTCTTTCTCATCACTAATTGAATCACCTAGAAGGAACAAAACATAAGGAAAATCAATCTTAAGACTAAGTAGGGAAGATAAGCTATGAAATACTCCCTTATGGATTTTGGTTTTAAAATTAGGTAGCTTGATATTCATGCACAAGGGGTAATTGTAAGTAAAGAGTTAGTACTAAAAATACAAAAATGCATAGATCAAATAATAAAAAAAATAAATATCCAAAATTAAATAATAGAAAAAGCTTCACCACCACCCACAAAACCCAAACCAAATCAAAACTGAACAAATGGTACTTACCAAGAAATGCTACTTACATAAGTATTCAACTCCTTATTGAGAAAAACTATTGGTATACGCACCATAAAAGAAATATATATCAAGTTTATAGGATCAACAATGAGCAACTTAATAGCCAAACACTTGAAAAGGAGAAGATATAAATACATATCTAAACATCAAAACATCGATATTTAAGATACACAAAGCATTTCGTGGATAGAAAAACTAGTTATAATTATAAGAAACAATTATGATTAGAACATTAACAAATATATTAGGAAATAATAACGTACAAAAAATATTAAAATAACATAATGATGTACACATGATGTGCAAACATAATATACAACATTATATAGTAAGAACAAAACAGTATAAATAAAAATCATAATAATGAGTTTGTACAATTAGTGACATCTTTAACACCCTCCATCAAATGAAACATTATTTTTATTTACAAGAATCAAAGATTCAATACATTTCCAAAAGTGATAAAATTTTTGACACTCAATGATTTGGTAAAACTATCAGCAAGTTGATTGCTAGTATTGATGTACACCGGTGAGATGAACCCTTTAGCCAATGCATGTTAAATGTAATGCATTGTGATTTCATTGTGTTTTTTTACCTCATGAAACACTTGAATTTCAATCAACTTGATATCACTTTGAATATCATAATAAAATATTATTAGTAATACAATATTCTTCATAATCTCCTTAAATAATTGATGAAGCCACTTTAATTTTTGTAACCAAGTTAACTATAGCTTTTCATTCAGATTTTGCAGAAAATAAAGAAATAACCTTCTATTTGGTTTACCATCATAAGATTGTGTTTCCATAGTGTTCTATTAGAAATCCTATAATTGAACACTGCAATGAAGTGTTACCATCACAGTTTACATCTATGTAGCCTTCAAGATCATTCTTTGAAGAATAATTATAATTTAACCCATAGTTAACCATGTCTTTTAAATATCTTAATATATCATGGGTCAAATTCATTTATATACTTGTTGGTTTTTGATTAAATCAAGATAATAGATGAATAGAATATACTGTGAATAAATCGAGATAGAATATTTGGTCACATATTTATTAGATAAATCAACTTCTAGCATACTATGAAGTCAAAAATAAGTTTTGAATCATTTACCCATGGTGCACTACTAGAGTCTAACAATGTTGATAGAATCTTATAATTCAACATATGATATTCTTGCAATAAGTATAAAATATATATTTTCTATAAAACATGTATGTGGTTTACTAACTAACGAATTTCAAAACTATGAAAATAGTTGAGAAGGTTAAGGTTTAACATTTCAAACTTAGTTTTCAACTAATTTTTAATGCACTATATCAATCGAGCATTCTCCTTTCTAATCACTATATCATCAAAATATGGTAACATAATTACACCTCTTTGTGAGTCTTTGGTCTCCATAACATAAAGACTAGCATATGCATTAGATCATTTGAACCCCATTTCATGTACAAATCCATAAAATTTTAGGTATCATTTGTGGGGAGCTTGCTTTAACTCATATATGGAGTTTTTCAATTTAAAAACATAGTCACTAAGCTTAGAATTCACAAAGCCTTTTGGTTGGTACATAAGAATTTATTCTTACATATATTTATTTAGAAAGATAAACTTTACATCAAGTTGATATAATTTCTATCTATAGAAAGTTGCTAAGGATACGATACACTATATAGTCCTCTATTTCATTGTGGAAGGAAATGTTTATTTATAATTAATGTCTTTCCTTTGCTCAAAGCCTCTAATAACCAATCAAGTCTTGTACTTATTCACAATGTTAGTAGCCTTTTTTATATGAGATATTCACTTACATCTAAATATTTTTTACTATGGTGATTTCTTCCCACATACCATTTTTCATTAACATATTATATTTTACATTCATTGTTTCATACTAATCTTTGTTTTGCATTACTTGTTTTACATTCATGGGTTCTCTTGCTTCAAATATTATTTTTGACTCAAATAAATCAAAATGATCTTCAATTACAAATTTGTTCACACTATGTAATCTCCTCATTAGAATTTGATTAAAGTGTTCTAGCTCTATTAGTCTTAAGTATTTCAAATAACTTCTGAACCATCATGATTATTGTCATGTTGAGGATTCTATGGAATTAAAATTCTCAATTACACCAGCTTCTTTATTACTATCTTCATAAAAGATCATAAATGATCATGAGTTAAAATTTTGTTTTTTGGGGGGATCACCATGGTATTTGATGAGTCATCATTGTGTCAACCCCAATATCAAGGCTCCAATATCAAATACATGATATCAAGTCCCAAGAAATGATGTTAAATATCTAATATCATCTCTTCCGTGCTAGCCTATAAATACAACACTTGGATGCACAGTTGGAACAAAGTTTTAGTTTTCAATTTTTGATAGTCTTTCTTAGATTTCTGAATTCAGGTTTTGTTATTCCCAGTGCATACTTGCAATGTGATGTTTGTAATTGTACAACACCCTTATTCAAGTGTGACGTATTTGGACACGTTACATGACTGGAAATAAAGATCATGATTACTTCCATCAGTGCAACATTCACTTAGATCATTATTGTTTTCAATTGTTAATTGTTTAATTATTTACTGTCTTCCTTAGTTAATAATTTCATTTATTGCTCTTTACAATTCCTATCATTAAGCGAAATGAGTACGTCTAATCACAAGCACTTAAGTGTATTTACTTGGTAATCTAGTAGTGTACTATTTGGCCAACCCAGTGACGTACACTTGGTAATCTCAATGGTGGTTATATGAAGTCCAAGGCATGTACGAATGATTAGAAATGGATATTCATTGCACATAGGCTAGTTTAGGTTTTACTTTCAATTATTTGTTAGCCTAATTAATTACCTCTTTATTCTCATTAGAAGTAGCATAGGATTAGACAACATCATATACCTCACTTTGGACTAAACCATATGTGACAAAGCTACCACTAGTCCAAGTGGGAAGACAATGCGAACTACAATCAAGACATAATGATTTAGATGCACAACCAATCCCATCCATGAAATTCAACCGAATTCTGTGTGAACGCTTGTGATTCATATGGTTGGACATAGGGGTACCTCACCACTCATCATTGGCGTCATTGCCAAGGATGGTGCTAGTTATCTAAATTAGTCATATCATGCACAATTGTTGTAGAGGTATTGACGATATATCCTTTAGATAATATTAAATCACACACACCATAAGCCAACAATGATGTCTCTTTCACAAGGAAGCAATAATGCACTGTATAATGAAAGCATTCATTGGAGAACTAATGAGATATACGGTGAAGAAAATTGGAGCGATAAACCTTATGCAGGGGTTTCATATGTTCATGACCACCTTGATGACACTCACAAACCACATTCATGTAAGACAAATAATTTTAGCGGTGATGAAGTAAGTCTTGGACTAGGGGAGGCCTCAAGGCCTAGGACCTCCTCGAAATCTAGAAACAATAAATCAAGGGACCTTGGGAAACACCATAGAAGTCATGGCAATCCTTCCAATTCCTTATCTTCCTCTTCCCCTTCAACATCTAGTTCTAATAAAGATGAATGTAGGTATGGAGATGAATTTTCACTAGAGGGTTGGAATAAAAATAGAAGTTGAACCCATGGGAGAAATCAAAGACATCAACATGAACATAAACAACATCATCAGGATCAAACAAATAGAAATAGAAATCTCCCTCACAACCTATTTGACAACTATGAACCCTTGTTGGCCACTAAGAGCCTAATGTAGATCATAGAGGTAGTTAGGATATCTTGTAGGCATCGCAAAGAAAGTCACCTACGTGGGCTTGATATGAATAATATTTCTAAGTTTGCAGGAGGCTACTATTCAGATCCACAACATCATTTACAAGCCTTCCATGATGGCTATGTTTGTTACAACATTGAAAGTGGATGACAAAAGCTTAAGCTCTTTCCTAGGACATTTTTTGATAAAGCTGAACTCTAGTAAAAATCGTAAAAACCAAATTCAATTCAATGATGGTCCATAATGTTGGAACTCTTCAATGAAAAATACCAAACCTATGCGAGGGTGTCCAACTTCAGGAAACAGATCCAATGGTGGAGACAAGAACAACATGAACCCTTGGACATGGTCTTAGATAGATATTATTCCCTATTGAATAGATGCCTAGGCCATGGTTTCTTTGAGGAAAGGAAACTTTTCCACATCATATATGGGCTTCATAATGAAACCAGGCATACCCTTAGGATGTATGCCCTAGGTCAATTATATGACCTACAAACCCATCAGATCTAAGAGCTAATCAAGTATGTGGCAAAAGAAGAAGGAGAGATATGCAAATGAGAGAATGTCAAGCAATATCATTGAGACCAACTCTTCAACAAAAGCAAGTACATATCTATGATAAGGAGGAAGAGATCACTCTTGATAAGGTGGTTCCACAACGAACCTTGTCGATACAGAAGTCTATTAATGAACTTAAAGAAAAGTTTAATAGGATGTCAAAATAAATATATGAAAACATTACAACTCTCTTTGAGATAGTTGAAAGATGATCATGTAAAAAAATCCAAGTGATCACAATAAACAAAGGATACAAAACCAAGAAATATCTAGGAAAACTTTTCAGAAAATAGGAAAAATGGCTAAAGAAAGTGAGGCTATAAACTCAGCCACAGACAAAGATAATGGATGTGACATCTACATATATGATCATTCAAAGGACCATTTCCTAGTCTTATTGCATCTACATGAGCATTGGGTAGGTGCCTTAAATGTGAAGTTTGTATAAAAGCACATGCTAGGGAGATTTCCTCTCTCACAAGGTAATTAGAGATAATCCCACAACCAATCATACTATCCTAGCAGGACTTATTACCAGCCTCAACACTATCATCAACCATAGTGGCAACAACCATTATTATGGGAGAGGCCACCACCAAATCATCCCTATCCTTCCTATCCACTGAAACTGCATGGATATTATGTTCAACATCTTATTTCTCCAACTAGTTCTACATCCTCTACTTCAAATTGCCACTATCACTCTCCCAAGTACCATCAACTCATGACATGCCCAGAGGGATCACCACCTTGCACCTCTTACCATCCATCCTACCCTTGATATTCTCATACTCCACCTCATCACACACCACCAAGGACATAGGAAGATTCAGCACCACAATATCAACAAACAAATGCCACTTGTGCTACAAATGTGCATAGACATGCTAACATTAGTAGGCCTCAACTGCCATGTCGAAAACGTCCCTTCTTTAGGAAAGGTCATGAGTTGAAGCAAAATCCTCATGGATTTACCACATCATCTAAACTAACACAATGTTAATCTAGTGCAACGTCTTCCTTTTCACAAGCAACATCCTTTGATCCTACATAGGGGCCACCATCCACTGTTACTCCAACACCCAGTAGAAGTAATGAATCTGACAATGTGGAGAGACAAATGAATCCATGCATGCCATATCATGATCAAGGGTGCAATTGGGGGCTAGGCATTCGCAACATTAACACACCTCATACCCTGATCTACCATCCATTTAACAATCAAGTGTGTGACCAACAATTCATCTACCCAGCCACCACAACACCTAAAGGCACCCAAGGGCTAGGGAATGAATGGTTACCAATGTTTTATACATGCATAGATTCTATCTATCCACTTATTAATCCTTGTCATGGCCAAATGTTTAGTTGTGGGAGGAACCCCCATTCTAATCTTTAGGATTCATAAGTGCTTTTCATCTTTTTGTTTTACAATTTTTTGTCATTTTCTTATTTCTTGCTGCAATTTTTTCTATTCCTTTCAACTTTTTCTATTTGTTGTTTTCATTTCCTTTGTTATGTAATCTCGCTTGTGAATAAAATGATCATGTAGCTCAGTGAGATGAGGTTTTCTATATGTTATCGAGTCATGAGGGACTGATTATTTAGATAGTAAGACCATGTCATCCATCCACTCACTCCATTAATAAGAGGCTCTTACTTTGGTCATAATGACATTCTTTTCCACCATGAGACTAAAAGTAAACATGTGATCATTGTGCCAAGAAAAAGAGTGAAGTACCAAGAGGGAATGTGATGGGTATGACATCAAGGGAATTTTTGGATTTTCTTTGGTCACTTTTGTATGTCCTATAATGTTGCTTCAGTTGTAATTATATCCTTGTATATTTAACAAAAAATGGAAGTGAGTGTACCATAAAAAGACACAAAAGAAATTCTGCAAGTCCCACTGGAAAGACATGTACCTATGCTTGAAGGTTGGTATCTTCTTAGAACCATATGAAAAAATGTGTGCCATGAATAAACTCCTCCCTTGGATAAAACACCAAGTGATGCTACTCCTTGCAACTATGATAGTTTTATGGTTGTCGATCGAAGTGATGAGACAATGTGATGTCACTAACTTGTGTTCTGGACTTGGTTTGCATCTTGGACAGTAGGGCTAATGATTACTTAACCATTAATAACACACAAAGATTCATTGTGCCTATGGTAGGCCATCTCATGTCCCAATTTCTACAATCCTTTTACAGTCCACCTCATCTTGTTGTCCATTTGATCCTAACTTGTGGTTTTGTGTAACATAAAGCTATTATCTCCAATTGGTGGTTTTAACATATGTATTTTGTAGCACAAGTATGCATTGCATTCAACCCCTTTAGTGCCTATGAACATTTTTAGGTGTGGTTACACAAGGGCATCATAGCCTACAGCCTACTTTGGGGAGGACCCACTTGTGTAACTTTTGTGACTTGTACTTGTTTGACACAACCACATCATTCCCAACCTTCCAAGTGGATAATTGTTTAATTTCGTAGTTTTCCTTCTCATGTAATTGATCCATTTCATAACCTCAATTTAACGCCCTCTTTCTTACATCTTCCAAAGCTTTTCACATTGATGACTCCACCTTCTAATAGTTTCAGTGCCTAAAACTAATTTTCCACTTAGCCCAAACCTATGGATCTAACCTCAAACCTTTCAACCAATCACAAAGCTTCATTTCTCATGTTTTATAACCTCATTAGATGCACATCCATGGACCTTGATATCAAGTACCTGATATTGGGTGCGACGCGACATCGGATACTTGATATTGGGTCGCAAAAAACTTATATATATGACCCCCGCGGTTCCCAAACTTCATTCTCATCATTTGTAGCCAGGGAAGTTTTCCAAATTTTCTTTTGCAATTTAGAGCTCTACACAACCACTTTCTATTTCTGATATTTGGCTCTTTCCTACTCCAATTTTAATGTCAATTCAACCTATTTGACCCCGAAGTGTTCAAGTTAGTCATGGGGGGTGCTTGCATGGGAAACCTATTCCAGTTTTCAACAATTTGCTATCACCCGAAAGGTATTATAAGGGTAAGAATGTTGAGAACCATAAGTGATATAATGAAAAATAAATTGTGGTAATGCTAGAAACCTTAATTTCTTCACCCAAGGGAGCATAACCATCATAACAAGCCATACATAAGGAAAAAGGAACCAACTATGTAAGGTCAATTAAGAGGATAGATGCTTTTTGGGCATTTTTTTGAATATTTTTCTAACTCTATAATCATACAAACTAAAGAACCTAAGGTAACGAGTAAGGAATACACATGTTAATGATAAAAAAACACAACCTTAGTAACACCTAATCTTTGCTTGCTTGCAGATGGCCCCAAAAAGAGGAGCACAAGGAGAACCTTCGTCAAACATCCATGAGGTGGTCAAGGCTAGCAAGGCAAGTAAGCAAAGCATAAGGAGCAGGAGGCCCAATCCTTCAATATTCATCAAGAGGCTCCTATTACTAGGCAGTCGGTCCAAGGAGAGGCCACAGAACCCCAAGCTCCCATGTAGGGACAACATCTCACGTTGTCTATGGAATGCCTTGAAGCAATTCAAGAAAAATCCATGTTGACCATGGTCATCATGGAGATGAACCTTGGCCTATTTATGGAGTTTTTTCTAGAAGCAATTCGGATGGAACTTCAGGCATCACCTTTGTGGCCCATTCTTTTAGACAGTGGTGAGTGGTACCTTGGCGAAACATACCAATTTTGGCACAATAAAGAAGAAGGCACCATCATCAACATTTGCGGAGTCAATGTTTTGTTTTTGGTTAAAGCTATTTTCAAAGCTCTAAATTTGTTGAATGAAGGAGCTAAGTTAGCCCACCTGTCTACAAAATCTAACCCCAACATGAGAAAACTATGGCTGAGACAGCGATATAGCAAAGATGACAAGATGTATAATGAATTGACTGTAGAAGAAAGAACATACTTCAAGATAGGCACGTATCATCTCTTCCCAACTAAGGGGCTTAACAGAATTTCAACCTATGCAGCTAGGGGAAGTGCCATCCTAATGGGTAACTATGTAACCAACCTTTCCTAACTATACTGCATAGAAATTTAGAGACAGTTTGAGGAAAAAAAGGTAGGAGGCCAACACTTTCATTCCCTTGCCTAATTAGAAAGCTATGCAAACACATTTGAATCCTAGGGCACACAAATGTTGTTCCCAAAAAGGCTAAAAATGCTTCCTTTGTTGAACTCCTTAAACTAGCGGCACCAAGGAAAGACCTTGGTGAGGAACATGAACTAGAAAAGGAAGAAAAACCTAAAAAATAAGCTAAATAAGAGCTTGAATAGCATCGCAAGCTACAAGTTTCACCTTTGCCACCACAAGATTACAAGCTAACAATGAGTCATTTGCAAAAAATTGCTAAATCACTAAGTTGGGCAAGTAGAGAGGAATCTAGCCTCTTTAGAGTCATCAATGATGCCATCTAGCCCACCATCTTGGTAGATCCAACAAGGGAATAGATCTCACTATAATCAAGAGGAGAATCCCAATGGTCTAGGAAAATTTTTGGTAATGTTGCATCTTTCCAAGTGATGCTTGAAGTGGGAGAAGCTGCCACAGTAGTGGTAATGCAACATCAGGATGTAGTAGGTGTAGGAGAAGTAATAACAAACCACATCAAAAAATCATTCAATGTGCCTGTTGTGTCCCCAGTAGATTTGACTGGGACCAAAGATGCACAAATACTTGCTAGGACTTCAATGACTCCTGCAACACATGAGGATGTATTAGACCGACTATTGTAGATAGGGCAAGTGATGACCACCTTGTTTGACATCCCCAGTGATGTCACTACAACCCACTCAAATCTCATCACCACCAAGGAAAAGCTAGTCATTGCTAAGGTCCAGGTGGAACACATGAAACTGGAGGTGCAACGTTTGTAATAAGAGCTGGATGCCTTGAGAGATGAATGACAAGATCCTACTTGATTTATTATGCCTGACTAGCTAGATCAATTTAGAATAGAGCAACTAATCAGGCTAACCAAGGAGAATAAAGTTGCTAAGCCAGAAAAGGAGAAGGGGGTCCAAAATGCTTCTGCTACTGATGCACAATCCCATGCCTACAAGAAGGCACTAACTGCCACTCAAGAAGAGAATAAACAGCTCACTACTGAGAACTCCAAGTTGATCACCATTGAAAAACAAAAGAATGTTTTGAAAGAAAGTGTCCATCAGTTAAGGGAACAACTAATGAGGGTCAACTCAGATATTAGTAGATTGGCCAAGGAAAATAGAACCCTCTTAATGGAGGAGTTCTATGACATCCAATAGAAGTCTGCAATTAAAATAAGCACATGGTAGAATGTGGCCAAGAAATATGAAAAGCTAAAAGAGCACTTCTACGACTAGGTAGGCATGTACAAGAAAATAAACAAAAAACAAATCTCGATGGCCAAAGCCCGCATTGGGTCCATGTCAACACAAAATCTTAAGTCGCAGCTAATTCTGGATAGCTATGCACTGGTCCATCAAGTAGAAGTAAAAAATAAAGACCTGCAGATCGAGGATTTGAAGGAATACATGGCATTGGCTAACCTCAAATATGCCAACCTTGCCATGTTAATAGCAGGTTGGCCAAGAACCAAGCTAGAAAAACAAGTAGCGATCACCTTTTCCCTATATGAGAAAGATTTTGCAAATAGAAAAGTTGCTTTCCAGAAACTTCACGTAGCAAACTCAGAACTTGAGCTAGTTAAAGCCCGCTACCATGGATAAAAGGATGTCACTTCAAACCTAGCCAAGAGACTCATAGATTATCATGAATTCAATGAAAAGACTAGGGCATTTGAAGAAGAGCAACGACAATGTATGGCCTCGTACGTGAAGGCCAACAAAATGTTTCTACAGTTGCCATGTCCTTGGGATGTACTGGCACCAATACACATCAATTCAACAACCTAGATGGTACAAGATCCATGAATGGAAGAACAAAAGTTGTAGGTGTTGCTCAACCATTACCAATTTCAGAAGCTTGGCGACAAAGGGAAGTGACCAATGGAGGAGCCACCAACTTCGGGAACTACATGAGCTTCCCTAATTTTGTGTCTTGTAATATTGTGTCCCAATTTTTGTAAAGCACCATTGCAGCATGTATAAGTCCATTTGTTTGTTTGTCTGAGTCAATCAATAATTCCATACCTTCCCAACAATTTTTTGTAAAGAACTTCTTCCTCATTTTGTTTAACTCAAGAATGAGTTTTCATTCAGTTGTGGGGGTATGATGAGTCATCATTGTGTCAACCTCAATATCGGATACCCGATATTGAGGCTCCAATATCAGATATCCTATATCAAGTCCCAAGAAATGATGTTGAATATCTGATATCATCTCTTTTATGCTAGCCTATAAATACAACATTTAGGCACACAGTTGGGACATAGTTTTAGGTTTTAGTTTTTGGTACTCTTTCTTAGATTTCTAAATTCAAGTTCTGTTATTCATAATGCATGCTCATAGCATGATGTTTGTAATTGTACGACACCCTTATTCAAGTGTGACGTACTTGGACACGTTACATGACTAGAAATAAAGATCCTAATTACTTCCATCATTGCAGCATCCACTTAGATTATTACTGCTTTCAATTGTTATTTGTTTAATTATTTGTTATCTTCCTTAGTTAATAATTTCATTTATTACTCTTTATGATTCCTGTCATTAAGTGCAATGAGTAAATCTGATCATGAGCACTTAAGTGTAATTACTTGGTAATCTAATAGTGTACTGTTTGGCCAACCCAGTGATGTATGCTTGGTAATCCAAGCGGTGGTTATACGAAGTCCAAGGCATGTGTAAACGATTAGAAACGGATATTCATCCCACATAGGCTAACTCAATGCAAAACCAAATAATTATAAAGTATATATATATGTGGACAAACAACAATACATATGGTCAATATCTTGAAGGCACAATCTTTGTGCTAAGAAACTATCACTTTTGGCATATTCACTCGTAGATCCAACCTTTGGGATGGCTTAAGGACATCCAATTTCCTCTTATCAAACTCACTCTTATTCTATCATATCACTAGCCCCACTTAGTTATTAGAATCAGTTCTGCATAACTTTAACCTATGTAAAAAAATGGATTGTGCTTTTATATAAGCAATGGCATGACCAAATGACCTACAACCTAGTCAAGGTATTAGTTGAGATAATTTAGCTACTTTTCCCTGCAAAAGGTAGGGTCTTCTTCCACGTATCCTCCTCCTAATTTTCCTTGGTTTTGGTTAAGCTACTAGAGAAAAACTTATGAGAATGGGTGAAATGAAGCTCTTCTACATGAGGCATCCATCATGGATCCATGTGTTCCATGTTGCCCTCTCAAGAGATGAGGTAGAATTTAGATAGATTGACTAGGCTAGTAAGCTGCATATTATCTTTTTTATGTATAAACATATCAAATGAACTGTGTGTTATACGGAGACGTATCCAAATCACTACCAAAACCAAAAAAAATGATTTAAATTCTAGAAATGTATTATTAAATAGGAATTGTAAGATGATAAAAAATGTTAAAAGTTGAAAATACCAGTTCTAAAGGCTTAATGAAAAATCTAAAAAATTTACAAAAAGGAATCTAAGCTCCTAGAAGCTATTCTAAGTTGCTCTAATTCTAAAAATGTGATCAGTTCATGTTTTCAAACTTTTAGATATTTCAAGAAGTCCTAGAATCTTACTTTTTCATCATTTTCTTAATTTTTCATTACTTAAGAGGCTAGGGATCTCTTTACAAAAGTTGCTTGATTTTCTATGTCACATCTAATGATGATGTCATCATGCATAATGACCTTTATCAAGATGAACCAAGAAGGATATCTTGGGGTCTATGCTAATGAGTTGAACTTTTTCTTTTTGGTCATCACAATTGGACATCATTTTGGGGGTCAAAATTGCAAATTACAACTCCAAATCCTAATTTGGAGCTAAAAAGTTTGGTAGAATAAAAATGAGATAAAAAAGTTCAAAACATTTTATAACGTCCCATGTATTAAAATAATTCTCAAAATAATGCTAGATCTTAAAAATATACATAAATTAATCAAATTTGAAAAATAAGCATCCCATCAAACATTTGTTGAACAAACAAAGATCAACGAAAATGAATGCATATATAACCAAAATATCAAAAACTCATAATTCAAAGCAAAGTACCAAATTTTTCTACCTAAAATGATAGTGCTACAACTAGAAATCCTTACATGGCTACAATCTTTGAAATAGAATTCAAACCTAAGGCAAAACTAAAGGTCAATGATGGGGTCTACATGAAACCTAAAACATGATATGAAACTAAGCTCTTACTCAAGTTATAGATGATAATGTAGATCTAGATCTAGCTCCTCTTCAAAGTAGTAGGAACTCCCTCTCTAGTTTTATTTCTTAGATATCAATAATAAAAGTGGATGGTTTATAATGTAATGGTTGCCATATATTTATTATCATAAGTGTTTGACATGTTTGGGAAAAAAAGGATAATCTATTGAAAAAAATAAAATTAAAAAAAATCTAATTTCAAAAATAAAAATAAAAATAATATTCTAACATGGGCTTGTACCTAGCATAGCCTAGTAGGTACCCTTTTATGGATTAGCTAATAGCTATGCTGAAGCCCAAACTAATAACAAAGTTTAGGATCCAAGAATAACTAACCAAGATTCTCTCATGAGACCCTTTAAAACATAAGCTAAAAATAAATAATAAATAAAAATATATTTATTTATTTATTTATTTACAAAAATAGCTTATGTCAGATAAATATAAATTAATCCAAATAAAGTATACCATAAACTAATGAAGTACCCCATGTGCCAATGAGCCATCTAGTACCTAATGCCTATTAACTCAAAGCTCCAATAAAAAATGTTAGTGCATAAACACTCAATTAAAAGAAAATGAAAAATATTAAAAATATTAAAGTATTAAAAAATACTAAAAAGAAATTAAAAATAAAATATTAAAAAGTAAAATTAAAATATTAAAAAGAAAAAAGTATCAAAGAAAATAATAAAAAGACACATAGCTCAAACAATACAAGCATAGCCAACAAAAGAAAAAGGTAAATAAAGCACAAGACATAGGTACAACACAAGATGTCAAAGGTTTAAATAATAAACATACTAATGGGCAATGGGTATCTAAGATAGGAGTGTTATACAACCTAACCTAGAAACACTAGCAATCACATAATACACATACATCAAAACACAGACAATAAGAATCATTAGCTTTTTAAGCTTAACATTAGTGCAATTCTACTTTGCAAGTTACATCTAGCCTAGATTAAGGCCCACATGCACACTAATTTTAATTTGACACACCCCAATGAGTTTATTTCTCTTATATGCCCTATTCTAGATATAGCATAACTTGCATGTACAGTACTTAATTCTTAATGAAGTATGACATAAGTGTGTCTCATGTTATCCTCAAATTTCTAGTATTACGGTCAATTTTTATCATGGTTTATTAAGTAAAGGACTAAATCCCGATAGAGTGGCATTAAGGGAGGTCATTGAAGCAGTTGATAGTAAGCTAACTCCACGTGATATTCAATTGCTCAATAAGGCTTCAACTTCAAAGGAGGTCTAAGAGACTATAAAAGGTATGTCCAATTATAAGGCATCAAGTTCATATGGGTTTCTTGTTGAATTTCTTAAATAAATTTGACACATTATTGGTAAAGATATTTGAGATATTATCTTTGAGTTTTGGAGGACAAATTGTATTTTGAGGGAATTTAATATTTCACAAATCTCTTTATTACCAAAGAAAGCTAAAGCAAGTAAGATCAAAGGCTATAGACCAATTAGCTTATGCAATAATTTTTACAAGGTCATATCCAAGTTTATGGCTATCAAATAAGCAAGGTTCGTCAATCTATTATTGCATCTAAGTAAGTTGGTTTTGTTCTTGATAAATATATTTTGGATCAATTTCTCCTTAAGAAATTCTCCATTCAGCCCATCTCTAGAAGGCACCTAGTGTTTCTCTTAAATTAGATATAAGCAAGGCTTCTGACAATATTTTGTGGGATTTCCTTGATGTGATGCTTTGCAACTTGGGTTTTCCTTAACATTGGTATCAAACAATAGAGCAATGCTATAAAGGTACCTATTTTTCTCTCTTGATTAATGGGCACTATACAAATGATTTCATGGCAAAAAATGGGGTTCATCAAGGAGATCCAATCTCTCCTTATTTATTTACTATGGCAATGGAAGGTCTTAATGCTATCCTCCAAAAATACAAATCACAGTAGCTTATCAAAGGCATCACTCCAACCCATGGATGTTCAAATTTTACACATTTCCAATTTGTTGATGATCCTTTTATTTTTTTGTAGGGTTCTAAGCTTATCCTTAACAATGCTTTTAATTGCCTTTATACTTTTGCTTGGGCATCAAGCCTGCAAATCAATTTTACAAAGAGTAGAATTTTCAATTTTGCTAAACCCATTATAGTATTTCAGGAATTCTGTCTAAAACTACAATGTCAAGAAGATATTGCTTATAAAATATTTGAGCCTCCTACTTTTCATTTTCAAAATGAAAATCAATTTATGGGAAGAAGTCATTTAAAAAGTTAATAGAAGATTGTCAACATGGAAGGACAAATTGCTAACACAAGTAAGAAGGCTCCATCCACTTCATTCATTTTGTATTGCAAGCTACCCCTCTTTATTACCTGTAATGTTTTAAACCCCCAAAAGCAGTTTTGAATAAATTAGAGAAGCTAGAACGACATTTTCTTTAGTCTCATATTTAAAAATGCAACTTTTATTCAATAAACAGGAATGATCTTTGTCATCCCATCTAAGGGGATGGATGGGGCATTCAATTTAGCATTGCTAGGGAAGCTTGTGTGGAAACTTTAAACAAGTGACAAATCATGGGTACAAGTCATGAGAGCTAAGTACCCATATAACAACTTGTTTTTCCATAATGATCCATCCATTATTTGTGCTAGTCTAACATGGAGAAGTTTTAAAGAATTATAGTCTTAGTTCTAATCCAATCTTCGGGTTCATGATCAAACAGTACAATGGGACTATGCTTGTCAATATAAGATCAATGAAGCATATACAAGTTTAGTGCTAGGAATTAAAGATCTAATTAAAGAATCTTGGTGGCGTGATGTGATGATTCCACAAAGAAAACTTTTATGTTAAAGTGTCTAGATGGAAAATTACTTGTGAGCATGTTTTTATTTCATAAGGAGTTAATTACAAATGATAAGTGTGCACATTGTAGAGTTCAAGGAGAAACCATTAATCATTGTTTATTCCATTTTCCTATAGCCTAGTCTTTTGGAATGAACTCAAGTGCATCACAAGAGTGTGTTGGCTTAGCAATAACATTCATGACTTTATTAATCAAATTCCTCAAAGTGGGGAGAAATGGAAGCAACACCAAAATAAAACTTTTCTTGCAACAACACTACATACGGAGTGGGTTTCACAAAATAGGTGGGGTTTTCAACAAAAAAAGGGTAACCCTGTTGTACTTGATAAACTTTTCATCATTGATTGTTCTATTATGCTAAGACTGCATTTGATTTGAGTTGTTCTTTTTTTGATGTGCTTCATGTACAACTTTTTATTACCAATTGTGCCTCAACCACCATAGAACCAGGTTTGCTTTTCTTCAAAAAAAAATTACTTGGAATTGAATACACAACATAGAATTAACAAACGAAATTAAACTAATAAAACTATTGAAGAGAATTAAATAAACAAAAATGGTTAACCCTTTTTTTCTTTTGGATAAGGTGATAATTAGTAGTATGCCTAGAACAACGCCTTCATGCTAGCAAGCATAGGGCCTTGGTACTAAAACCAAGTCATCATCAAGAATTGAACCTAAGACTTCAAGAACAGAGGAAGGGATAAGTTAGAAAAGCATAATAAGCAAGGTAGTGAAAATTAGGAATCTTCAAATGTAAAAGTGCTTAGATATAATCTAATAATTCTAGTTTAATAGTCCTTGTGTTGCTTAGATATAATCTAATAATTCTAGTTTAATAGTCCTTGTGTAACACAAGTCCTAATGGTTTTCAAGTGGAATTTTTATTAAAAATATTGGAATATCGTTAGCAAGATATACAAGATATGGTACATGAATATCAAAGATCTTGTCTACTAAAATTTTTCTTTAGTACAATTTGCAAAAAAAGTTAAATAAAATCCTCTATTAGGTTAGAATACATTTTATCATTTAGAATACATTTTATCATTTAGAATTCATTTTGTCCTCTATGGAGACATGGTAAACTTGGACTTATAAATTATATTATTTAAAGATGGCTCTTTTGGTAAAGTTAGCTTAGAGAATGTCTCTTTAGGTAAAGTTTAGCTTAGAGAAAGATGAATGAAAATGTCATGAAGTTATGAAAGCTATATATTTGATCCACAAAAGATTTATTAAACCATGGATTATGGATACCTTTGCAATATAGACAACACTTAAAAACATACATGCATGGATAAAAAATCACAGCAAAGAATCTCAAAACGGTAAAGATTAGTTATAAGAAAGTAAATATCCTTACAAAATGAAAATGTATAGTGCTCCACAAAATCTCAAAATGGTAAAGATTAGTTATAAAAAAGCAAATATCCTACAAATGACAAAGGCCTATAACGCACAGGTCTATATAAAGAAACTATTCCCTGAAAAAGGTAAGTTCAATCTTGAAAGTTTAATAGTCTCAGAAGTGGCAGAGAACAGTACAAATTTTAATATTAAATATTTTGTTAAAAGATAAATGATAATTAATAAATGTTTTTTGTAGGTGAAAATGATAATTATATCTTGTAATTTCCTAAATTTGAAATAGAGTTTAGAAAGCTACAAACCCACATTTTACCATACCAAAATCTTTAAAAAATCTGATAATAGATTAGATCTACAAGACTCAAACACATTAACAAAATTTTAAATATGGAAAAAAACCTGAAAGTCCTGATCCTTTTTAAGTTGTGAATCAATATCTAGCCTGCGACGGCTAATGGCAAAAATATTCATAGAAAAACTTAACGGCCAGGGTCTTTAAGCCTTCTAGAATTATAACTTTTATTTCACTAGATTAAATTGGTAGCTAAGAAATTTGCTCCTCTCGGCTTGGTTGATTGTTGGGAATCCAAACAAAAAATATTACCTCAAATCTTATTTTATTTATTATAATATTTTTTACCTGTTTAAAAAACATCTTTAGATTGAGGTTTAAGGCTGTTTTCGGGTGGAATCCACTAGAACTCGAATAAATATTCCGGTATCTTTTCGCTTTCCAAAAGACGCGTAATTAAATGCACTAAACTTAAAAGAAGTTAACATAAAATCCTAAATTACCAAACCAACAATCCACCACCTGCCAATCATTGTAAACATGCAATGCGTTTATAGAAATCTATATAACAAATAATAAGTGCTTATGGGGGTTCTCATGGTCTCCGTTGTTGGATTACACGGTTTTTTATGAACAAATAACATGAAAACAATATAGAATTCCTGCATGTCCTTGACAATGCATGGAAATGCTTATGGTACACACCCAAACACTGAGTTTATATAAAATATAATGCATTAACAAAGCATAACTCATCCTGTTCAGATCTCTATAGAATTATCAACGTACTTTTAACTTATGCAATGAAAAGGTCCAATGCCTTAGTTGGACGAAGACAACAGAGAATATTCCAGTGCCAGGGATGACCATATACGGCAAGGTGTCAAGTCCAATAGGTCATGATAGCATTCATTCCACAGATCAAAATTAGCACCATGAAATAAAGAAATGACTTTCCAAAATCACAATTCATAGAGCCTGAAATAGAATAAGTTTATTTGCTTCATCGCTCTGCATCTCTGGTTGATAAAATAATGGAACAACATCCCAAAATAATGTAAAAAGGTTATATTCACAAAGTCTAGACAGTATACGGCTGCACTCCAGTACATTATGTAGTCTGGCCTAACAACAGTGAACACTTGGTCGAAACTTTCGAGGCACTTAGGCAATGGAGTGCATGGCCATTCGTAATAATGGTCACAAAATTAAGCAACAAAATTATGCAACAATTATATAAGGTTCGAAGTGCATTGACAATTAGGAAAGGTAAAAAATCAATATTATGGTAGCATTACAGCATGGCAGAACCTATCTATCTCCAGTAACTTGAATGGTGGTTGTGATCAAGCCGATATGAATCCCACGGAGCATCAGGCTCCTTCCTTCTTAATGGTAATCTCGATGACGTTGACGTTGGCTGGTGAAATGTTCTCAACTGCTCTTCAGGCAATATATGGTTACTTGATGGAAACATGTTTTTGGAAGTTCCCCCAATATCATTGCACTCAGACTCGAAAGCAGAAGAACCTGTGTTTAAATCAAGACTTGCTCTATTGGTAGTTGAATCTGCGCTAAATGGTAGCCTTGCAAATGCAGGTGATACATGAACAGACGGTATCAAGTGCGGAGAAACTGTTGTCCCAACGGTATCGATCATACACGGTAATGGAGCTGAAGCTGAACAAGGATTAATATGATGGTGGTAAGATGCTCCAAAAGCTAGTCCATTGTATGGAATAGCCAATGTGGAGGTGGAAAATGTTAAAGCCGACGATACAGGAAATGTTCTGCCCATGTTGGCAGAAAAAGATGAAACAACAGTTGGACCAGAAACGAAAAATGGTTGTGCTGAATTTGGAAATTCTCTTTCACCAATTCCATAAGAATTATTCCATGTAGCTGCCAAATTAGGATGTCCCAGTGGCAATCCTACTCCATCTTTATCTGTTTTAGGCTGTGCAGAAGGCAACTTCGTAACAGCTATATTGATTTTAGATCCCATGAGGGAGAACACAAAATTGTCAGAGTGTGCATTCTTGTGATAATCTATATGTGTGTTTCCATAAGTAGAGGTGGAAACATCTTCTGTTGGAGGATCTTCATTCAAATCAAAAACTTGTGCCGCGGGTCTGCATGATGAAGTGGGAGATGAGCAGAAATCCAACTTCTGCTGTTTCCCTAACCTATCAAAATTTCTCCAACCACACAAGGCTACTGGATCACTATCAACGCTCTCATCAACACGATTAAGGTCCCAGGTTAATCTTTCAGCTCTTCTACTTGAACTCACTTCTATTGATGAATCACATGAAGCAATGCCAGCTGATGCTGGCACGGGCCTTTCTCCACAATTTTCTTTAATCGAAATATCTATGTTGCCAGAGCCAGAGCCCGAGCCAGAGCCATCATCACAAGGAGCATTGAGATCAAATTCGAAGGCAGTATTTTCTGTCTTTATTGGAGAGATTTCCTCGTTAGATGGGGCTGCGTCAGAGGCACGCCGAGCTGGCCGAAAAGCACTAGTTACAGCTGATCCTCTCCAACCAAGCTCCCCCTCAAAATGAAGAGGCGAAATAGAAATATCAAAACTTTTTGAGACAGCCACAACATGAATTGGAGCAGAGACCGTTCCAATAGTACAGTTTGATGCAATGCTTACAGCAGCAGGACCATGAGTTAATTGATGCAGATCTTCTCCTCCTCCTTCTGTTCTGATGTCCTCATTCAAATCGAAGACGCACCTTCTTCCTTCCTTGTTTTCGACAGCGTTAGACATTTTGGCTGACGACTCAACTGTAATTGATTCTTGTGAGGTCATTGTCATCTTGCAAGACTCTGATTCTTGGGCTGTTTCTCTCAGCTTAGTGACCACTTGTTCTGAATTTTGCTGCACAAGACTGTCCTTCGTATCTTGCACTTCTGAAATTGTACCATCTGGTGTAAGTAATGGAACAACTGATGCATGCTCTTGGGACTCTTCCTTTTCATTACATTCATTTGAAAGAAACACATTCTGTTTCTGCCCGGCAGAATATGTTGTCCCCGACTGCATTTGCTCACTTCCAGCATGTTTCTCTGAGGATAAACTGCTTTCAACCTCCATCTCTACTTCTTTTGCCACTTGCCTTGCAACCTCTAGAGCATCATCTTCAACATATCCAAGATCAATGTCTCCACCTCTGCTCTCTTCTTCAGACTTGCTATGATTAGAGAAAGACTGTTTTTCCGTATTATAACTGTCATCAAGTCTGCCACATAATTCGTTAGTATTGTACATGGATGCTGAATGTTTGAAATGGCTCCTAAATTTCAGATCTCCAACACTGGGTCCCGTACCTTCATGATTTCCTAAGGAGGAACTGGTTCCAGAGGTTTCTTCACCACTACAGGCCCTTTCATCACTTTCAAAAATTACACTAGATGATACCGGTTCCCTTAAACCGCTGACCAATCGAGAAGAATTATCAACTACTTTTATTGAATTGCAGTTTGGCTGTGCTTCACTAACACTACTGTTAAGAGATGAGACCATGCTTGTTGTGACGGAACTGGGACCAGCGATGCTCAACTGCTTGTCAAAATGTTCTACACTCTTCTCCTCAACAGTGTTACAAGAGGGTGGAAGGTTGAGTTTTACAGAACACGGATCAGAACTTTCCAAAGACTCTGCACGTTCTTCAACTGTTATTTTCTTGTCTCCAGTCTCGGCTATAAAGCAGGTAGGTATATACACTTTAGTAGCATCTTTTAGGGAAGTTTGGCAGACTTCTGCTTCAGGACAGCTACTATTGCTTAAAGAACTCTCAGTATATCCTCTATTAGAACATCCATCACCTGTAGTTCCATGAATTATCTCTTGTCCAACAACTTTTGCGAGTTTATCCTCCGCTAAAAGTGTATTGTCCTTTGAACTTCCTAAACGTGAAGAATCCACAAATGTCCCGCATTTTTCTATATGAGCTTGCAAAGATGCACCTTCACATTTGTCGGATTTTATTGACTGAACACCCAAACTTTTCCAAACTTCAAGAACGCATCTTGCTTTTCTCTGAATGTCAACGTTTCTATGAGCACACAATTCCTTTACAATTTGTTTGATACTACAAGCATTAAATGTTTGATCATCAGAAGGTAGCTTTTCTAAAGCTTCGAGGAAAGCTAACATGAACAATTCACTTACATCGTCACTGCCCTGAGAATCATCACCATGTTGCACTGTCATCCAATCATTCAGAACACTTGCTGCATAACCAAGGCAAGATTTTAAAATAGAATTATCTTTTGTGGCAACCAACAACTCTGCAATCTTACTCCACGATCCACGATTGTAGTTTCCATCGAATTTCATCAGATAACCTAGAAGGGAATTGACCCCATACCTGTAACCAGAACCATCTTTGATGCTTTTACAATATTCCAATATCTGAGTTTTGTAATCATGACCCTGCGACTTCATATCGACATCCTCTTTTTGAGAAGACGACATACAAGAAAAACAAAATGAATCGTTCTCAGATTTGGTTGATTTGGGTTGACTATGTACTGCTGGGGAAGGAGTATCCTGTGGTTGCTGCTCAGAAACCGTTGGTGACAAAATTTCTGCCTTCATGAATTCTTTATTACTCTGAAAATAAGATAATCTTGAAGTTGGTTTAATTGAAATAAATCGGATTATATATAGCCCAATTAGAACCAACAGACTAATTTCAAAGAAATATTCATACGCCTAAAATTAAAGCGATATGAGTTAGAAAAATACACATTGACGTCACAGATAAGCAATAAGCACAATTTAAAGCACCATTCACAAAAACAAGAGGTTCGATAATCATGTGAAACATTCCAGTAGGATTTAAGAAAAAGATAACATCATTAACAAGATGCAGCATTTTAATATCCCACTTTAGTTATCTGCAAATATAAATATTCATTAATGTTATGTATATATCTTTTCAATCTATAAAATGCAAAAAACTGCACTAACGATGTGAATACACTAGAATACTAACATCAAGCCATTACCATTTGTTACACATGAACATGCATTGGTTCTTTGAACTGCGTTAATGATGATACCGATCGGGACATGGCATTCCGAATCAAGCATTAATTTTCATAAAATCATAAGCTCTGCATGTAGCGCATATCGACTTAAAACTGTATGCTATGACATTACTTTCTAATCACTCCATTTTCATTTCATTGCTGGAGCACATGCATCCTTTACCTTGTATTTTAGAAACTTCTACAAAAAAAAGAATCTCTATTACACAGTCCATTGCTACATATGACCCATTACTTTAAAATCGGATCGGATCAGGGAATCAGGAATCCCCACTGATCACTCAGAAAAATCAAGCATCAATTCAGCTTTTTGAAAAAATTCTAAAAAGTCAGAAGAAACAAAGAGAAATGACTAAAGATGATAATCTAGGGTGATTTTTAACATTAACAAGTACACCATGCTGATGTTTAACGGTTCTAGGATTCCATATTGTTGAAATAATTAAATTTTTAGTAAAAACAACTAATTCGCAATATCAACTAAGTTTTACGTTTTAACAATCTAATATCAAAATACCAAGGATTCAGGGTCAACCAATATGATGGTAACAGAGAACTATTATTGGTCTAAACTAGCTTAATTATATATTTATAATATATATTTATAATTTGACCAAAAGAATCTTGCAAAAACTAAGTTAAATTTTACTTCATCTACAGTATTAAAAATTATCTAAGCCATCTAAGTCGCCATTTTACCTAATTTGATGTATTCCATAACAATGTTGGTCAGATGATTGTGATTACATGATGAAAAGGATAACTAAATTTAAGTTTGGTAATAAATTTTATGCTGCGAAATATTTCTGAATTCTCATGGATTGCTATTTTCCATGCATGCTCTCCTTACCCTTCCGAATTTCATTCTTTGTGCATTGCAATACGCATACATAAACATAACAACTGCAGATTCACTTGGAGCCAATCTGTTAGCATTATGCATTACTTATAGGCTTTACCTACTGTGTTATGGACAGGATATTGTCTGGCATTATAAATGGAAAATTATTTATTGTTACTTAGGCTTTCCCTACAGGCGTTCTGGATGGAATATTGGAATGATATTTATTGTTACTTATAGGCTCTCCTTTTAGCATTACAGACAAAATATTATTTAGCATTACAGACAAAATATTATTTAGCATTACCAATCTACAACTGACAGTTGGCCTCTCAGCTAAAACTATATATTGTGAAGAGCTTCTTATTTGTAGATTCTGATCTTTTCTATAAGCCATTTTCTCATTGTGAATTCACCCTTTTTATAAAATCAACTAAAGTTCAAAAGCAAATACGAAGGTTGCAGATGACAACATTTCATAAACTTATGCGTAAATGTGTTTACCACACATGCCTAAAAATAAAAACAACACTACATGATTGGCTTTGTCCCTTCAGAAACTAGAAACTGCAAAAGAAACATCTTCTACAGGGAAAAAAGATAATGCAAACCTTGTAAAGGATAATTGTTGGGAGATCAATGATGAAAGCATACAATCAGAGCATATTCAGGAAAAAATAGGCAGTCAAAGCCCAATTAACTGAAATGGATTCGCTATTCATTCCAATCACTCAAAATCCAATGAAGTGCTACCTGCCAAATCTCTGTGGGTTCAGGTTGTAGTTGCCACGCTCTGCAGTGCAACACTAAGCGCGCAAGAAACAGCTGCTGTAGCAATGTATGCATTTCCTCTGCACACTAACCAAGACTACATCTAACAAACTGCAGTTGTGTGCTGCGTTGCTAATGCTCGGTTGTGGCTCATGATCCACTATGTGCCCTTCCACTCTTTAATGTTTTGTTCGTGTTTTCATGTTGGTGCATTTTTACCGTTCAATTCATGCTGCTTTGCGATTATTGCATTTATTGATCCAATTAAAAAGCACACTTTTTTAACAATTAATACTTCCTTGATTGTGTTGGCAATCAATTGTAATTCATAGCAATTAATTACAAAAAATAGAAAATAAAATTAAAAGGCCCAAGCCAATTTAATTTTGGCTTAGGTTGGGCACAGATCTTTGAGTAATCACACAATGTAATTAATCACCGATCTTTTAATCTGTGATACGCCCATAAAGTACACAAATTACTTCATATATTAATCATTGTGTTGGCCTTCCGAAATATGCATCCACATTTTGTTCAATATTTTTTAACAATCAGTCTTGCTCGTGATAACTAAAACCTCTGATAAAATAACTACAAAATATGATTACGTGCAGTATATTTGAAGAAGGCCTACATAACAGTCAATGCACATTTCATTTAAACCATGACTTTCTTGACATTCAAAAAACTAAAAACGATCATCACCCAGAGGCTTAATGTTCACTCTGCCAAGGCAAGGTCCTTGAGTGTCCGTGGATGAGCAAAACCCTAACCTCTTATGAGTGGCTGTGCCCATGCTCGAACCCAGGGCTTATAACTTGAGAAACAAGCACCTTACCATCATTCCAAATAATGGTCCCTAATTTTCTTGACATTCTGAATCTAAAAAATACAAAACATAAGGAACATCCACAATGATCGTAAGCTTAGAAGCTTAGCAAGGATGTGCATAATACTATTTGCTCAATTTAAGAATCTAAATTGGATGTTGACGTTGATAGGGACAAAATATGTTGCTTGTTTCTAACCATTAAATGCCTCAAACAGTGCTTAGTTGTGGCCCCCTCTCCTTTAAAATCAACAGGACATACACCCAGCATGCTAACAAAAAGATCTTAAAACCAACAGTTTTGACAGTCATTAACGAAAAGAATGCCTCAAAAGGCTTCTTTTCAAAGCATAGTAACAAACACCAGCCATTAGCCCTCCTTAAGATATGTACTTCAAAATTTTCTTAATTCTATATTTCTATTTTTTTTGGCTAACAAATGAGTTCAACAAAATTCCAAAGGAGGAGAAAATGCCAGATGATTGACAGTGGAGCATTATAGTACCCATCTACAAAAACAAGGGAGACAACCAAAACTGTGAGAACTATAGAGGCATCAAGCATATGAGTTATACCATTAAGATATGGGAAAGAGTTATAAGCCATACCATGAAGTTATGGGAAAGAGTTACATCTCTCAAAGATGAGAAGATTAAGAAAAGTCATCTTAGACCATTTGGTCATTGTGTTAAAAAGACTAGAGAATGCTCCTATTAGAAGAGACCGTTTTATTTAAGTTAAAGGAAACTGACAAAGAAGTAGACCGAAACATACTTGCTTTGCTTGCATAAAGAAAGACATCCAAGATCTAGGCATTACCACTTATTTCACTCTTAATAGAAACAAATAGCATAACAGAGCTCTTAATATAAAAGAATGGTGTAAAAGAACCCATATAGCCAATGTCATGTAGTTGGGATAAAGCTTATTTCACTCTTAATAGAAGCGAATAGCATAAAAGAGCTCTTAACATAAGAGAATGGTGTAAAAGAACCCATATAGCCAACATCATGTAGTTGGAATAAGGCTAGGATGACGATAATGAAAACCATGATTGTGATGCAACTAATGATCATTTTTTGATACACTGCTAGAGACAAACATCACTCTTTGGAAGGCATGGAAAGATAACCGAACTATCAACTAAAACACAGTAAAGCAAACCACAGATTTGATAATTTTGCATTGTACAAACACAATTAATTACCAGAAATGACAAAGGCCATTCTAAATCATATCAGACCAGCGATTCCTTTTAGTTTTTTATTTTTAAATTGTACATAAGTAGCTGCACAAATAGTGGTTAATGATGTCACCATAAAACAAGATAATTGAAAATTTGTTTGTACACATTTAATATAGAAAAATGCTGTGATTCTTCTTCTTCTTCTTTTTCATGCCTTTATCCCAACAACATCAGCTAACCTATTAAGGTAGGCAAAAGATTTAACTACAATTTCTATGGCCATCTGTCTTCCTGGCACCAGTCTTGAAGATATATTTTTACCATGACCCAAGGTTGTACATGTCTCACCATAGCTTCTTTGAAATCAATTCTATGACTTGCTTTAACCAAGTGAGCTATGCACAGAAAAACATTGCAATTAAACCAAGAAAAACATATTTAGTGCAAATTTCCAAATTTTTAATATTTACATAAATTTTATGAGTTTACCAGATTTGATTCCCAAATTTTTCAAACTATAAAGCAAATGCAAAAATTCCTATTTTAAATTATCTTTGAATTAAGTGCATATTGTCATATTTCTGTTCCGTGTTATATTCTGTCATTTATATAACATATTCTAAGTGTTGGTTTTGACAGAGAGGCCAACTACCAATCATACTTCAGGAACAGTAAATAATATATATTATTATGTCCATAACGCTCGAGAGGCCCAATCATGTAATGTTAAATAACATATATTTTATGCATAACAAACAAAGTAGAAAACTAAGAGGAGACATGTAGAGGCTGACTACCAATCATACTTGGGCAACTGCAAATAATATATATTTTATCCACAACCCTCTAGGACACCATTATATACCACTAAAGTATATTTCGCAGATTTTTCATCCGATATCATATAAAACTTTTTCAGAGTCAATATATTTAATTTTTCGTAAAGGGAAAAGATTCTCTTGATCAAAATATAGATATATATTATAAATATATAACTAAACTAGGTATAACACAGCAACATGATAATTTAAAAAACAAAATGTTGGCCTTTGATATCAAAGACTAAAGTGAGGCAATGTTCAAGAAAATTGGAAATTCTTTTACCAAACAACAATGTCAAAGAACAGATTCATTGATTTCTCTTCTCAGTGCCTCTACAGGCTTTTATTGATTACTCTTGGCACTGTTTTGATACATAATTGCTAAATTAGAAGCTTTCTACCAACTGATTAAATGCCAACTAGCCTAAATTCTCTTTTATTGAAATAATACATTCTAGGAATGCTTTCAGTTGCTATCTAACAGAGTTTTGGATTGATAAAAATTTCATTTGCCATACCCAAACGCTTTTCTCACGTTTTCAGTGAGGCAGAGCTCACTTGGATTTGAGCATGTGCCTACTGGTTGTGGATGTCACAGGTTTGATCCCAATGGACCTAAGCTAAGACACATGCCACCTGAGGGCATAAATAGAAAATATAAGTTCAAGGACTATGGTCTCAAATAGAAAGTTGGCCATCGAAAATCATAGCTAAACCCTTTTTACCTTAACTATAGAAAATATAACTAAGGACCATGGTCTCAAATAGACAGTTTGCCCATGTTATTGGGAATACGGCATATCACAATGGTGATGATGTAATGGTTTCCCCAGGTTCATAGATGTTCATCTTCAAAACGCATTTTGAATTTAAGCATAGTAATTGCATCCCTTAACCAAATGCATTGCAGGCTGGTTGGTAGCACATCTGCCAAAGAAGTTGAGTTGTGCACTCAAGCTCAGCCGGTACCAGTGACACAACTTTTTAAATTTTCCAGATGGCAAGGGGGAAAATGCACTAACTAAATTTTTCTTTATTCCATGAAACTCACAGTTGACAAGCACTTTGGTAAACTCTCAAATTATTCATCGACCCCTGGTCCCTTTACATTACGTAGTAATACAATTTCTCATGAAACTCTCCAAACCCTGAACCAACAAGAACTGGCATAAAGCCACTAATGAGAAACTCGCACATCCTTTAAAAAATTAAGTTATACCATGCTGAGGAGATTTGAACGTGTCTTCCATGAAATCTGAACACGTGACAGAATTTCTAGCATTAACTAATCCTGCTTTAACTTTATGTTTAAAATTTCAAGTATATTGAAAGGAAAGACCATTCAAAATCAAATCGGCACCATGGCAAAAGGAAACATTCATCCTGAGACCAATGTAGACCCAGAAATGAACTGATCACTAAGGCAAGACAAAATACCAAAAAATAGATAATCAACAATCAAGCCATGCTTTTAGGGATAAAAAAGCAGCATGCCAGACATGAAACCATTCTTCTGCATGTCATTCTGCTCTATGATAAAATTTTTCATGATATTTGAACGATCTGTAGCACCACTGATAATATATGTCATGTGCATCAAGACCTGTTGAAATGCTTTTTGATTTTTACATTCACTTTTTGCCAAGGTAAGTAGGCATAGTTCACAGACTGGCAGCAGTAGATTGTTAATTTCTGCATGTTAATGATTTTTAATATCCAGATGAGTTTCCCAAATTTTTAGATATACCTGAACTCGTGATTGTGTTGATTTGACAATCACCGAGTTGTGAGTTTAAATAATCATTGAGACATTTATAGTTCTCAAATTATGTAAGATAACCTCAAATTCCCCATATTCAGATCTAAGGCAAGAAGTCAGATCTACAGCAAGATGGAACCAATGACAACAACAGAATTGTTGAATAATCAGATCAAATTTCAGAAGGAAATAATGGAAACGTTAGACAAGTTATTAAAGGAAAATGTAGAATTGACTGTAACACAAGCTACAGAATTGGTTAAGAAGCAAGCTATGAAACTATTTAAGAAGCAGTTTGCAGAACAAACTTTGGAATTGGCAGCAAAGACTCTTGTAAATCTTGCAACACAGCGACGGAAATAGTAGACAAGCAGAACTGTTAGCAACATAAGAAGCATTCCATGCAAATCTCAGAGTAAATATAATTACAGGCACTGTAAAATGGATGAAAATCCAAATCCACATCTGTAGGTGCTGGCACTATCGATGGACACAATTCAAAAAGACATATATCAAAATGAAAAAACTCTTCTCAAAGAAACGGGGTAAAAGGAAAAAGCATTGAATGTTTGAATTGTTGGTTTTGTAGGGAATAACGGGTATACAAGGTAGGGCAAAAAGGAGGGCAGCCTAGATTATTATAGTTAAATTCAGAAAATCTAAGATCCAAAGATTTTATATGGGAACATACCAGCCAGATGAAATGGAAAAAAATATTCGTTGAACAAAGATTTGACACGTACGGAACTTGCTCAAAAGTTAGGAAATTAAAACCTAAAAGAGCCTAAGAAAAATGAAAAGTTGCATCTTTGAAACCACCAAAAAAAAGTATGGCAATCATTAGAGACAAAGCCTTTAATGCATAAAGAAATTGCATCCTTGCATTGTGCCTTCTGCATATTGATGGAAGGTTAGCAAATACATTTACAATGTTATATGTTACTAAACTTTCAAAAATATTTGATATTTTTGGCTTTGCAGACACGTGAGAGGAGGTTTTTAGAATTTTTAATACATCTGGCTTTCTCAAAATTACAATAAAAAGTACAAAAATAAAGAAGAAGAAAAGATTCTCAGAAGGCTACACTTGTAGTTTGAAAAAAGAGCTTCATAAAATAAGCATAGTGAAAGGGTTGAAGAACACAAACAGTATTTGTGGTTGAAGATTATACAAGGTAAAAATCCTGTTTTTCTTGTCATTTGGTATTTTCATTTTTAAAATGTTTCATATTATAAGAAGCCTGAAATATCAAAATAGTAGCCCTTTCAATCTATAGTCAAAGATGTAGTAGAATCAAGAATGAAAGAAAAAGTCTGTATATGGGTGACAATTTCAATGGAACGACAAGTTGAAATTAAAAACCAGTATAAAAACCAAAGATGGCGAGATATCCAGGAGAATAACCAGATCAGAAATGCTAAGGAGAGATTTTCACAGGATACAGAAATAAATCAGACAAGAAATCACTTATTAGAAATACGGCAAGGATCAAAATTTCATTAGTTTAAATGGAATGAGAAATTTTCCTAATAACTCTTATTTTGCTGCGTTGATATATTATTGACTACCATACTTCTGAAATGCATATCAGATTGTGGATTTTTTTTTTTTCATTTCAAAGATTTTGGATTGCAGAATGCTCAGAATTACGATAATGAAAGAATATAAATAAATATGATCTTTCTAACCATTTTGATTTCTAACTATTTTGAAAACTATATGTATTTCTGTTAGGATGTAACAAACACTTGGAGACATCCAGTATCACAATCTCGAATTGTTTAAAATTAAAATCATGATTCAACCACCAATCTGGATCACAGTGAGCTGGATCAAGCCTCTAGACTGCTGGAATAAGGATTCTGATCTGTATTTCATAAGTATGATGACTACTCATCAAAATGTCACAAATATCTCAAATTTTCAAGTTGGAGATAAATCTGTTGAATCACCACATCATCATTTGGAAAAATGCATCAAGGAAGCTTTTATCACTATAGTAAATGTCAGAGGAGGCAAGTTTGATGCACAAGAAAAATATTTACATGCAACAATCTCCATGGGAACATGAACATTGATTAACAAAGTAAGAATGGGATCTCATCATCTTAGAATGGAAACTAAAGGATGGGAAATCTTTCAACAAGAAGATCAAGTAAACTATGGCTATTAGCTATTACAAATAATAGAAGACGCACATTCTATTGGAGTGTATGCACCTGACTTTTCTAGACGTAAATGTAATCTTACAAGTAGACCTTTATATGAACTATTTTATGTATCATGATTGTTATTAGGCTAATATCTTGAAGATGACATGTTCAAACTAAATAATTATTGGACACATTTCTTATCCACTAGTAATATTGACACTTATGCATTTTTAAAAAATTTATTGATCTAACATATCCCATTGGATCACTTTCAGTTCCATATATAGCTGCACAGCAAGTTTTGTAATTTTGCAACAAACAAAATTTTTATACATGTCTGGCTATTTGTGATCTAGAATCCTTGTTACACTCACTCTGTCATTCCAGATTCTATTGAATAATACACTCAAATCAAATTTAAATGGAAACCTCATTAACTGGATTAGCAACCATCATTGCTACTCGAGTTTCTACTCTTACTAGCTAGATTAAGATCTTAAAGGAGGCATGTCCCACTTCTAAAAGGAACAAGCAAGAAATGGAACAGGTTGCCTGAAAATCAACAATTGGCAATTTGATGAATGCTATAGTCTGCACCAGCCGAGGTATTGCTCATGCAGCAAAAGTTGTTTTTAAGTACATGAACAATATGGGCAGAACGCACAGGCAAGCTATTAAATAGATCCAACATTAATATATATATCGGAAATAATGTCAATGGCATGATGCTTTCATTGTTGTCTTCATATGTTTAATTTCATGTTTGTAATGGTGTGATGTTGTCCTAGTCCTTTGATTTCTAATTGATCATGTTTTAAAGTGTCGTTTAGACTACAAGTCCCTTGTAAAAACCTTACACAAATGGAAAGGGTGCCTAATCAGTCGCATGTAGGTAAACATGCCTAAAATGGCATAAAGTGTCACCCAAACCTATAAATAAAGGTGTCCACCCATACCAGGTGCTGCTTGTCAAGTTTCATTGTTGCGGCTCCTTAAAGGCAACTGAACCATAATTGAAGAGGTTCCAGATTTCTTTCAAGCTTTTCTCAATCTTTCACATTTCTCTCACATAGCATCTCAATCTCTCATTCATTTCACAACAATTCTCATACATTTTTTCAGTATTTTCCCATGTTTCTGCTCATTTCAAGGTAATCTTTGTTAAGGCACAATCATATTACAGATTTATATCAATATTATGCTCAGATCTATTGATATTCCATGCTCTTACATCAAGTTTCATAGATTTTCAAGTTTAACATCAAGATGTCATATGATTTTGATCCTTTTGGTGTAAATCTCATTCCAATCAATCATATCTGGTTAGAATTATGTTCCTCTCAACTTGATCTACAGGTTCAGAACAAATTTAGAGCAAAATCCCTCACAATTGGCTCAGATCGAGTGATTCAACAGTTTGAATCACCACCTGTTGCTCAAGGTTGATTCCTACAACCTATATCAACAAGGCTTCCTTCCTTATCACTGCCAATTGATTGTGTGACATGCTGCAACCAGATTTATACAAGAAAAAGGCAGGATATGAGCTATTGCCAGACACGCCTAGAGGCAACTTGAATCAATAACATAGTTTGCTCGTTGATCTCTACTGCAGCACATGATTACCAACAATATGACTGTTAACATACCCCAGATGACCGCGTAGAACATCTCTCTGTTGATTACAAGCAACAACCAGATAATTTGCTACCGCTCCTTATCACCCAAGGCAATTTTTAACAATCACGCTGGTTCAAGAACAAGCTTAGACTTTCGTTCATACTCCAGCAATATATTTATCATTCAAACATATTTATGTTGTCAGAGAACATGTATATTACTACTGTAGCTATGTTTCTAGGTTACTTATATAAAGGCCAAGATTATGTATATCAACAGACACCTTGCAACTATACAATAAGGTTCGCTTAGATAAACTTCATTGGGGTCCTATCTAAGATTTCATCTTTGTCCAAACAATACATTTTGCCTGAAGAACCTCAAAGTAACGTTAAAAAGGAATACCACCTAACAGGTAGAACCTTTCTAATCTTAGTGATAATGAAAAGCTGCATTGCAAAAAAGTAACAAAAAACAAACTGGACACCCCACCCACTTCATGCTGTTAGTAACAGACTAAAATTAGAGGCATGGATCATGAAGAAATAAAAACAAGGTAGTAACAGACTGAAATTACAGGCAGGGATTATGAAGAAATAAACACAAGGCTAGAGGACCAAATTTTGAAGTCTTGTACCATGTCTTATTTTTCTAATAGATCTCATGTATTTAGGATCAACGCCTTGTAACTTTATTTCATTATTTTTTAGAATTTAAAAGGCCATCCCCAATTATATATTATTTGTAAATTATCAAATTCGTATGTGTATGGGGATGAACGAATTTGGGATATCAAAAATAACAATTGTAGCCCCAAATTTGAAGGGATGTAGCTTTTGGACTAACTTCACGCTGGTCCCTTTGTAATGCCTATTTAAACCCATGATTTTCATGGGAACAATTATTAACTTTCAGATTTAGAAAATCAAATTCTCCAATTTCCCATCTCACATTATCCCTCATTTTATCTCACACATCTCTCACTCTATCTCACAATTTAATTTTATTCTCAATTCATTTCTATTCCATTCAATCAATTTCATTCGTTGCAGGTTACTGTAACATTCAGGGAACGATTTCATCACATTAAATTCTGCTAGCATCATCCACAAATCATCACATTCCAGAATGTCTTCCAATTGCGGTTTTTCTGTTATTTTTTATCAGAGTTGCACAAACCTGCCTCAGAAATCTTGGAAATCAGTTTTTGTTTCTACCACAAAATGAACGTTGCAGATTCACATTCACGTTCAAAAGCCCAAACATGAACATTAACTCATACTTCACATCAGAACAAACATCAACATGAGGCCATAACGTGAATCCATTGAACAGGGTACAACATAAAGGTGCAACATGAACATCTAGAAACTCATTTTTCCGCTTCAACCCTTTAGCTCTCAACCAAATGTATGAATGAAGATCAATCTGTTTCCTTGTATTTTTGCAATAATAGTTTGTGAAAAACAGAGATAGTGAATTAGTGCACAATCATTAGTTTCTCATTTTAACTACTCACAAAAGGTTAACAAGAAACATGACCGTTCATAAATAGCTGTATCAATTCACAAATAACATAATTTGTGGGTGTCAGCATCATAAGACATATCATCATCAAGAAGTGAGAAGCATCCAAAAGAAAATATGAAGAAACGATGTGACACAAATTCATGATCAACCATATGAACTCATCAACTAACTCACGGGAAGGAAACGCAAATGTGAATAGGATTCATGAACTGCAGAAAAGGGTACCATAACTTACCAATGAAGCAAGACTGTGTGTGATGAATGTTGAGGTCCAGCTGTGGAGATGAAGATGGAGTTTAAAAGAACTAAGTCCCACGTAAAGACAGACCAATAGGGAAAATTCGCACAACTAGAGGTCTACAAGGATGTTTGTAAACTAAAGAACCCACAAGAGACCATAAGAACATTACTCATAACGAGTAAGACTCCATAAAGAGTCATGACCCTTAGTCATACTCACTTTAAGAGACCATCATATTCACTTTAAGAGACCATCTAAAAATGATGTGAGATGAGTTCAAGTTTAAAAAATGGATTGTATATGGATTAAACTCATGAAGTATGTATCTTCTGCTGAAAAATGATCCTAGCATATCATGAGGCATAAAACCAAACTCTGAAATGGTACTAAATGCCAACCAAAATTAGAAGTTACGAAGACGTATTGAAGGTCTTTACAAAGATTGAAAAGGACATAGAATGTATAAAAAATTCCCTGAAACATTGGAATAATACACCAAAAAATTCCGTACTTAGCCAAAAGAATCAAGCAAGAATTATATAAGTCACAATGAATTTCGAGATATGACAATTAGTGAAATAAGATATTGTGAAGAACATGCAGAATGATGTGAAGGAGATCAAATAACCAATAATTCTTGTTATTCAGAATGTCTGAACACTTGTGTCCTTTTGTACCTGTACTGAGATCATAAAGAAAGTATTTGGCAACAAGACAAGCATGGGTTAAACTACAGCCAACTATATCCATAAGGCCAGGCTAATACATGAACTTAAAAGCCCAGAAAAGATTATAATTGTCTGAGAAAAGAATATCCAAAATGTTGTTTAACGAAGGATCCATAACGGAAGAATAAATAGATAATGAAAAAAACACTACCAAGATACTTATATAAAACTTTGACAACGGTAAAACAGGTATGAAACCATCACAAAACTTCAAAGTAAGGAAAGAATTTGGAAAAGGATAACAACTTCAAAGATTCTAAAACATTCCTACTTGACAAGGCACACATTAAGAAAGGAGTCACAGCTGCTAGAAACTGCAATCAAGCATCAATTCCAGATATCTCATCCTACCTATCATGACCTAAATCCTAGCCGTTTATGACCCTAATTTTAAAAAAAAAAAACTTAATAAGCAAAAATCCATGGCCCAACAGGTGTATGTAGAAAAGTGAAGGGAAGAAGGCAGCAAATTACCGAATTTGGTATGTGAAAAGGACTAATTGCCATTAAAAGAAGGCAGGTCAATCCGGTGATTGAAAAGAGATTAGAGACATAGTCATCCTGATCTTGGATGAGTTTGCTAAGAGGGATATATTCAATCTCCTTTCATGCATCCCAAAATGGAAAATATTATTCTTTAATTGGAAGCAAATGCTAGTACATATTGTGAACTGAAACAGCCGACTAAGCAGTGATTTGAGGAAAATCAAGAAAGGAAAAAATACAGCAATTATGCCTGATTTCAGAAGGAAACCTAACTCCATGAAGACTGGAAGTTGGTAAGAACAATACTTATGACATGTGGATCAGAATCACAATCCAGGCGGATTGCAGTCCCCAAAAAAATTAAATTTAAATTAAAAATTAAAAAAATTATTGAATCAGATTGGAATCACGATCCCAAGTACATCATGATCAATAAAAAAATATGCATTTTAAAATCAAAAGTTTGAAATCAAATCTGCACAATTCCACAGGTCCATACTCGACTATCATGGCATATCTGCATCTATGTCTTCCTACAGTCAGTTTCATCCAACAAAACCAGCCAAATTTAGTGAAACATGAACATCCAAAGTCACAGTGACACTTCGAACAATGCATCCATGGTTTTAGCACCATCTTCGACTGCATTGGCAGTAGTCTAAAGTTGAAGACTATTGGAGTTTGGCACCATTGATCGTCTGTGTATTCTTGCTTGGTAATCTGGGCATTGATGAGCAATGCAATATGAGTGTGACTATGACTGCCAATAATGTTTAAACTCTTGGTTGACAAGTCTATGGAAGTATTCAACATTGCTGTTGCTATCCTACCATAATTCTGGATGCAAGCTATGTATACCCTGCTCATGTTTGTGCCCCTTAATGGATGCCATGTTCCAAATTAAGCTGTCGGAAAAAACAAGTAACATGAAAACAAGAAACCTTACCTCCCTTGCTTATGTGAATGTGCCGTATGCTTTTTTGAATGTTGTTGTTAACAATAGTGTTTGTTTATTGCAAAAATCGTTTAAAGTCTTTGTTTTAAATTGTTTGTTACTTACACAATTCCAGTTGTGATTCCAAGCAATCTATGATTCAAAACCTTTTTCCTAAAAAGGCAATGCATGATCTGATCCGCATTTCCAACGTTGATCCATATTAACGCTAGAATCTCAATTCCAATTCTTGGCAATTCCAGGTAACTTTGCATCAAGATTCTAGTTTACTCCAAGCAATTCCTGATGATTCGAACTTGTTTGGAATATTTTGCCAATATAAGTGCATACATATTTTCAAAATTATTACAAATCTAATATTTTTTATGTTATTTCAATATTGCAAATCCACACAATTCCAGATTAATGCTAGAATCACAATTTCAATTGTTGGCAATTCTGAGCAACTCTGGATCAAGATTCTGGATCAAGCAATTTCTGATTATTCCAACTTGTTTGTAACATTTTGATAATATAAGTATATATTTTTTTCAAAATTATTACAAATATAATATTTTTTATGTTATTTCAATATTGCAAATCCACAAGCTTTCAGGTTGCAATTTTAAGCAATTTGTAATTTAAGATCTCCAAAATTAAAGAAAATGATTTATGCCCCAAACTGCATTTCATAAATATGGTAAGAATTTTGGGGATCCTACATAAGATAAAAGGACAATTTTAAATGAACATTCTTACAACCCTGAATAAAATTTAAATTCACAAATTCAAGAGTGAAGGGAAGAAAGGTTGTGTAAAAAGGATAAACTATTAAGAATATGGCCAGCATGGAAAATAAAATTGTCTTGCCACTACCATTGTTTCCCTGAAACTTACCACTCATCAATTCGTGAAAGCTTTCCGAATTGAAAACTAATGCTTGAAGGGGAGTCAGAATATGAGTTGATGAATCAATGCACAATCATCAGTTTCTCAGTTTAAAAACTAATGAAAGGTTGTTCACAAGAAACATGATAGTTTGTAAATAACTACGTCAGTTTATTAATAATATAATTCATGGACGTTAGCATCATAAGATGTATCATCATCAAGAAAAGCATCCAAAAAAAAAGTATGAAGAAAAGACGTTGATGCAAATCTGTGATCAAATATATGACCTCATGAGCTAACTGAATGGAAGAAAAAAAAATCCATGAATAGTATTCACAAACTACAGAAAAGAGAGCCAAAACTTACCCAAAAAGCAAGTCAGAGTGTGAAGCATGTTGAGGTTGGGCTATGGGGACGAAAATGGAGTTCAAAAGAACCAAGTCTGATGTAAGACAGGCCAATAGGGAATATCCCACAGCTAGAAGTCTACAAAGAAGTTTATAGAATAAAGAACTCGTAAGAAGGGATCCTGAACAAAATCACTAATAAGACAAAGCCCATGAGCCTGTTATGAGTATGAGACTCCATGAAGAGTCACAACCCTTAGTCATACTCACTATAAGACAGTGTATGAGATACGTAGTATGTGTCCAAGTATAAAGAATAAATCATATGGACAGAATTCACAGACTTTGGATCTTCTGCCAAAAACTGATCCTGGTATATTAGAGTTTGCCGTGAGACATAAAACCAATAACATATTTGGAAGCCACTGGGTCTACAGATGCTAATTATACTGGCTGCAAAAATGCCACGAAATCATTATGAGTATATACTTACCATCAGTGGTGGTAGTGCCCTTTGTTGGATGTCACACCTTCAATGCGATGCGGCCATGTTCAATACAAAAGCAGAATATATATAGCTTTAACAGAAGCAGCCAAAGAAATGACTTCTTTGTGATGCATTCTTCAATTGCTTGTTCGTACACAAGCCAACACATTGTAAACTCTGAAAGAAAAAGTCCATATCATCTTGCTAAGAATGCAGCTTATCACACAATAAGCAAACGTATTGATGTGAAGTACAACATCATTGGAAATATTCTGGAAGAAGGCAAACTGTTGGCTTAGAAACTTGGCAGCAGCCAGAACTTGGCAATTTTTCTTACAAACAAAGTTGAAGCAAGCATGATTAATGCATGAAGGCTATTGAGCTTGAAGAAACATGATTCAGGCATCTTGAAAAGCAGCAAATCTCTTGGAGATTTTGAAGATTGCTAGATTTGTATTCAAGAAAATATTGTTAGTTTCTGTAACCAAATTCATTTTTGTGATCCTGCAATGTTATATTTAACAGTGTGACCCACTATCTCATGTTTAATATTGTAGAGGGTGGTTTTAATAAACTAAAACACGTTGGGATTTGAACGGAAATTAAACTTGGGTTTCACTGTGGTTGTGGCACGAGCATCATTTAAGACAATTGAAGCTGTAGAAGCATATATCTACAGATTTTTGGAGGAATTACCTAGTAACAGCCGTGTATTGCTCTACCATGGAGCTAGGTGAGAGAAGGCACCCAATTTCATAAATATCAGTTTTCTTTCTTTCTTTATTTTTTCCCTGCTCTTTACAAAAACTGTCTTAATTATGCACTCAAATCAACGTTAAAATAAGACACTCATTTGCTAATTTAGAAAAAAAAAATCCTTTTTAGATGGATCAAATTTTCTAATCCATTTTTTATTTTGTTCAAAGATCAAGAAATGCTTCTGTGGACAATAATAAATCATACATAATAACAAGCTTAATGCACAGCTTTTTTTGCCACTTGCCAAAAACAATGATTACAACTCAAAAAATTAAAATAAAATTTTATGTTTTCGTTTAATTAACATAAAACATGACCAATTTGCAATCTCCATTTATTGATCCATTTAGCATTTATGTTGGAGTTAAAAATACAACTCTTGTTAAATGATAATATGTGTTTTATTATCTCAGATGCACACATAAAACGTAATATTTTAAGAAAACGCAGAAGATAGAAATAGATATAAAATAAAATGAATTAAACATGACTCTTAACCTTTTGGAAGGTTTTGCAAAAGTCAAAAGCCAAACAATGTTCAAACAGCTAAAATTTGCAACAACTCAGTGACAATCTAATAAAACATTTCAAAAACTTCCAAGCTTCCATTATTGATCCTTTCAATTCACATAGATATTTTAAAAACTGTTATCCTTCCTGATATCATCCAAAATTACTGTTCTAAAGTTGTCATTGTCTTCATCATCCTAGCCTTGTCCTAACAAAATGGGTTTGGCTAAAATAACTGTTCTAAAGCATCTAAAAAATCTCCCTTTTTTATATAAAAATGCCTTCAGCAAATAAATATGATATATCACGTTACATATTTAACGTAACATGTAAAATTTAGCGACATGCAGTTAGACCTGTGAACTAAAAACAACTAGCTCTGCCATGGTATAATTGATGACCTTTTAAAGTCCACTTCTTTCCAAGTTTTAACTCTCAAAAACTATCTAAGGTCGCATTTCATAAAGACAATAGAACCTACTTAGCCAAAAACACAATAAGGGTTTTAGCATGGTAGTAAAAATTTACCGATTTACACAATGTATATAACTCTGATGAAACAGTAAATTTCGTAATCAATTTGCGAATGGTGTCCCTGCTTCAATATGAACCAGAATTGAAACAGAATCTATAACCTGTATGTAGTGATGCCTACGACTGAAGCTAAAAGCCAAAGCAAAGCAAAAGATACAACTGAAATGGAATAACTACTTTGCATAGACAACAGTACAGTAGAATAGTTTTATCTTAAAATCATAGATAGGTATTCTAGTGGTTAAAGCTTGGAGCCTTGGACGGAATTCAAAACTGTGTCGAAACTGTGTCGTTAAGGTGAATTAATCTATGGCATTTCAGAACAAATAAATCCAAACATAGCACGCTGGGTCTCACCTGATCATGCTTACTGGAGTCATCCATGGCGTAGGCTGGTTCGTCTAGGTCACAGAGTAACTGCAGTTTAACGCCTCTTGTTATAAACGTTTCATGGAATCTCCCAATTGGTATTTATACCAACGCAGAAAACAGCGACGAAACGAGCTTATTCAGCAAGCACCTGCATGTCCAACTACGAACATGAAATGCTTTATCGTTAACACCCCAGCATGGCAAAACACAAGGAAAATCGAACTGGAGTAAGCATACCAAGGAAGCATCTCCGAAACCCTAATCACCCAGCAACTCAAGCAGCCATCGCAGGGAGCAACAAGCCTCGTTGCCAAATTTTGTCACCAAACCCTCACCGTCGAACCATGGGCAGAAACCGTGAAAACCTAAGCCAAAAAAGTGGCGGAAAAAACCTGTAATAAAGCCACCGCATGGCAACATAAAAATTCCTCAATCAACAACAATAGAAGCACATGCTACCTCAACAACATACACCACAGGCGCAGCGAACGGCACAAAGACGTGACCGCCGAATCAAACTTAAGAAATTCGCAGCGCACAACACATTCGTTCAACAGCAAACAAAAATTAACCACGGACACGACTGAGACGACGGCCACGGGAGCAGCAACGCATAACAACAACAACAACAACGAAGGCAACTCTACAAACACCGCAACAAATCCAAATTCAAAAGCATACGCGCACAGACAGAGACAGAGACAGAGACAGAGACACCGACCCCGAGTCAGGGTAAGGCGAGGCGCTCCGTTGCGTCGCGTGTACGAACGTGCGGTGCCCTGCAACGGCGACGGCTCCTTCAACTCTATGCATGTGCTGTGTATGGATGGATGGTGATAATGCCAGCCTAGGCTGCTACCATGCTTAACCTAGGGAGGCCATCAGCAGCCTGAGCCTGCATAACATGTCTCTTGTTGCAGGCCTCCCACCCTCACAATCACAATTTCAGCAGCAGCAGCAGCAGAAACGCAGGAGAAAATAGTGAGTAGCGAAGGCAAGCAGCCAGGAACGCAGGCTCGCTCGCGTCTGAACTAGGGCGTGGCGTAGCCAGGCCACCAACAACTAGTGTATGACAAACGGCCAGACCAAGCCAGGCTCAGCCCCTCTTTTCTATATGTATGATGTGTCTTGTGTGTTGTGCGTGCGTTTTTCTTGCTTTTAAATACCCCGCTTTTTCTTCTTGTTTTTATTGTGTTTCTTCTGCACATGCCTTGCTTGGTTTACAACCTGCCGTCGCCGTCGCCGTCCCCGCCGCCGGCCTTGTGTCAGTTCGATCGTTCTTGTTATTGGTTTGTTGGTGTGGCGACAACAAAGACAAACGCAGTACCAAACGGAAAACGGAGACGGACGGACAGATCAGCGTTTCACAGTTTTTTTGTTGTCTTATGTCGCTGGGTCGTGCGCTCATTCTGGTTTTAAGGGCTTAACGCCTCATTTCCTCTCCCTTTCCTTTCCTTTCCTTTCCTTTCATTTCGCTGTGTTTCGTTTGGTTTTTGGGCGGCGATGGTGAGTGGCGCCTTGTCGGGGATTCCGACAGCATCCTACGGTGTTACATGTGGCTGGCTCGTTTTCGATGGCCGATTCTCCTGAAATGTTGGCTCCACGTGTATGCATTGCTTTGGACTTATCTGCCACGTAGGAGCAGATTTTTCCAAGCTTTCCACCCTTTTTTTTATAATTTATTATTTGATGGTTTGTTAGTACGGTATTTAAAAATCCGTTTCGAGTTGCAAAGCTCCATTCGCCAAGCGGTCCAGCGGAAAAGATTACCGAGTGAATGATAACTTTCATGAAACCAAGTAAAATTAATAAAATAATATTCACATGACTTAAAGATTTGAGTCATTTCCAGAGAGGATATGTATTACTCTCATGGTGTGTAAGCCCGAAGTTGTCTAGAAGATCTAATCGTCCATCCTTAGTTTATTAGCACTTCTAACTCTCTAGTCAAAAAATCAGCTAAATTATTTTTCCTACCATCTATATATTTTTCGAAAAGAAACCAAACTTTGCTAAATATAATGCCCATCTGAGTAGTCTCAAGCTACTTTATTTAAAACTTTTGAACTTAGGTGATGAGATCGATTACTCTAGCAATTATTCTAATTATTAGAGTAGTTACTCTAGCGGTTACTCTAATTATTAGAGTGGTTACTCTAGCAGTTACTCTAATTATTAGAGTGGTTACTATAACGGTTACTTTAGCAGTTATTCTAATTATTAGAGTGGTTACTCTAGCGGTTACTTTAGCAGTTATTCTAATTATTAGAGCAGTTACTTTAGCAGTTACTCTAATTATTAGAGTAGTTGCTCCCAAGTCTATAAATACAATGCACAGGGGCACAATTGAGAGAAGCCTTTTAGCAGTTATTTTAATTATTAGAGTGGTTACTTTAATTATTAGAATAGTTACTCCTAAGCTTATAAATACAGTGCCCAGGGGCACAATTAAGAGAAGTCTTTTAGCAGTCAAGTAGCGAAACTCTTGTAGTCTGTTTGAAAATTAGAGTATTTTCCAAGTGCCCGCAACAAGAGATCTAAGTGTTGACGGATCTTTATTCAAGCATTGAT